>JARHVA010000355.1:1920000-2392500 GCA_037957365.1 Torreya grandis
CTGCATTCAATCCAGATCTAAAGGAATTCTCAATGTAATGTTGCATATCAAACCCTAATGCAAATTAGATTGATCTAATACAAAACCCTAATGCTAAGCTATAAATAACCCTTTAATGAAAACACAAATAATGGTATGACCTATAAATTAACCTCAATATCAAATGAAAAAATATAAGCTCAAATTTTTATTTTGGATATGTACGAAAATGAGAGATCCATCACGTAGATGAGAGTGAAAGTGAGTTTCACGGTGAGAGCAATAATATATGAAATCATTTTGTATTTCTTCTTAAATATTTTCCCATTCACTAAAATAAAAAAGGCCTTCAACAATCTATTTTATGTAACATATTATCAAATAACCAATTTTGATAGTGAAAATATCTTAACTCCTACAAAACTCCATACACATTATGCAATAGAATAATGTCTACTCTGATACCCAATGAAGTTTTGGTAGTAAATTAGCACAAAAAAGAGATTCAATAAATTTATTCAAACATATAAAACATATTTATACGTGTATTTCTCTTACAAAATACAATTTTTAATTATCTCTTATGATTGCTCTACTAATTTAAGCGATTTATTGAAACAAATAACATAACTACTTACACTAATAATATTGCACATTGAGAATAACTACCAAATGTACCAAGAGGCAATTTTACAATTCCCCCAAATTCACTTAAAGGCATATCAAAACATTCATATGACTAAATGTTATAGTATTATTCAAGCTTGGGTTTGTCATTTATTTGCACTGCTACAAGACTATAAAGACAAGGATTAAGCCTTTCAATGTGCATTCAATTCAAATTTTAAGCAAGGCTTCATATAAGTCAAAATGTAATTAAACCAATATTCATAAAGTCTTATAAAGCTCAAGAGGTTTCCATAAGTGTTCAAATAATCAAGAGTTATATCACCAATATTCACAGTTACAAATGATAACAAAAGGATCATTTACCCAAAAACTAAATCATGAAACTTGACGATTTGAGTATGACACTTATTAAACCAACATTATCATTCAATGATCGACTATGTAACTTAATAACAATGTTCTTATAAGAGTTTAGGGATTATATATCTTTGTGGATTTAACATTCATACATTCGATACATCAAAGGTAAGGACTACAATTCCATTTGAAAACTAAGTTAAAATGTTCACTATAACTTATCATTTAGACTCATATGTTTACAAAGTACCAATAAGTGTTTCCACATCACAAAGTATAGAATAGATCTATGATATTTTAAAAACAACAATTTAAGGTCTATTGTCTAGAGTGTCAGACATACTTAAGGTCTTAACCCACTCTTATTAGCCCAAAGGTTAGAGTTTGTGTATATATTAACTAGGAAATAATCAACAATTATAATAGCATATTACTACTTATAAATGCATGGTTTACCAAAGTTTCATTATAAATGACCTACTCATATTAAACTATGAATGCTACTTTTGAACAAAATAGGTGGTCACTAGTATAAACCAACCCATGTGGTAACTCCCTATGCCAAACCAAGTGAAATGATATGTTTATGTCAAACATACAATTAGAATCATCACAACCTAGTCCACAAAATTCTCTCTCCATTTCCCATAATTTGCATTTAGTTCCTTCTCTCTAATGATACTCTCCCTCACATTGAGGGAGTTACTCCTACATCACAACAATTGAACTGTAAGGTATTTATCCAAGTCATGATATCAAATCCACATTATAGAAAAATAGTAAACACATGATAATGTATGATGATAATTAATTCTCATAATTGGATAACAATCATTTATCTAAATGGTAATTAATTCCATTAATCATTTCACATAAGCATATGAAGTAATATAACAATAATTAATTGATTCACAACATATAAATCAAGTAAATCAATAATCAACATCTTATATTGCACTGCAATAAATCAAAATTCACATTGTTAATTATTCTATATAATGTTAATCCCATGTAAGTGACTTCAAAATCTATCACTTTGAAAAATAAGATGTGATAAAATAAATCCTAAGATCTTAGGATATGGGCTATCTTGGTTATAATTTGGCACACACATTGAGAAATCCACTTACACTATCTTAAGAGACTACCACAAAATTAGACACATCCAAAAACCCTCAAAGTAGCATTCCTAGAGGCCAATTTTGAATACAAATGCAAGATAAATGTTGTATATTATCAAATGTCAAAAGCCAAAGTGTTATATTGCATTCTAGTGGGCCATGATTGTAGTTTGAACCCTCTTAAGAGTATTATAACATAGGAAATGCTCAATCACTCAATGGGGGGATGAGTGGTTGAGGCTAACTAACCCATGTTTATAACCCCTTTTCCAAGCTATTATTATGTTTAAATTGAATTTAGTGTTTCAAGGCAAAGAGAATCAGAATTATAATCTATGCACATGATCTAGGATAAGAAAACTCACAAAAATATCTACAAATGTAAAGGTAGTGATCTATGACAGAAGCTACCAACAAAGTCATGTTGGACAGTGCTGAGAGATAGTGGATAATACTTATTTTTATTAGTGTCTATTATTAACTAACAACATCCACATAAGTTTTGATAGTTTGTTTCCTAATCCAAATAATTAAAAATCTATTACAAAGTTGTTTTGATGATTGTAATACATGTAGTGAGAAATATAGATCTCAAAATCAATAAAACGTCTTCTTCCCATCTTTTATTGTTCAAATATATAAATAAAAAATGAAATAAATCTCTCTTTAGGATTAAAATTTGTCTTGGAAATGCTTTATTTTACATAATCCAAATTTCAATACTTTTATGTTATTTAGATTTTCCAAATCATAAAATAAGTAAATACATTTTAGTGAATCTGATCTTTGTTTTGAGCACGACAAACCCTAGACATTTCTTCCTTAGTGTTTCATATTTATTTTTTAGGGTTTAATATTTATCTTTCATTAGGATTTTAGATCTGATTTTGATTTCCCATTAATAGGTAGTAATCTATGCATTTTGTCCTAGTTTTCTTGATATTTTCATGAGTATATTTTAGGACATCTAAGAATCTTAGATCTCTTATAACTGTAAGTCAAAGTGCTAGGTTAAGTGGTGTTGCATTTGATTATAATAAGATCCCTTTGATCCAACCACATGTTTTTTGCAATCTAAAATGGATAAAAATGATGAAATGCAAATTCCTTCTTTTGTTGATGCAAATGTTGATAAAGAACACATAGATGTAGAAGAACATGCTAATGATGATATACCTAAATTTAAAAATGATTTTGAAGATGATAATGAATGTAATAATGAATATCATGGTAGAATACATTTCAATAATATTAATGGTCTAAATCATGCACAAGTATAAGCACTTGTTTATTTATGAAATCAAATTATTAAGAAACCTAACGATTTGGATAATATCTTGAATATAATCCTAGAGGCTAAGAATTCAAAGAATGCTAAAGTAGCTATAGTGGAGGAACAACATGATGGAATCTTAAATGATATTGATTTACCTTTTAGAGGCATTGATTCTCTAATAGGTTTTTAGATCACCACTCCTACTGCTACTATTCATGTGTCTACACCTATGGGTACACATGTGATGCCCACCTAAAGTGTGGGGGTAACACTACTTAATACTTAGATTTATATGGGTATTATTATGCATTATACTTTTGTTCCTTTTAGGATTTATACTCAGGTGACATCCTCTATTTCTACTTTATCTTCTTTGCCTACTACTCAAATTATTATGCAAACTATTCTCGGTCTTTAATCTAAGGTTTCCAAATTGGAACAAGGTTATTATAGAATGAGTTATTCAACTAATTATTAAGCATTATTATATAACCCATTAGCCCAAAATATTTCTACTTATTCTTTACCTAAAATATTTGATGCACCTAAGTTTGCACCATATGATGGTAAAGGTGATCCAGAACAACATCTTTGAGCCTTTTATGAAACATGTTTGGATTGCACATCTAATAATAAGTTGTTGACCAAGGCATTTCCAAGGATTCTTAAGGATTATGCTTTGTGATGGTTTTATGACCTCCATTTCTAATTAGTACATGATTTTAATCCTTTAGCTGATCAATTATTAGTATAATTTTCTATCAGTATTAGGGAGAAGGTGTTATATGCTCAAATTACTAAACTTTTAAGCAAGGACCTAATAATCCCATTAGTGACTATGTAATTTGTTATAAAACTATGCTCTTTAAAGTGAAAAATATTATGGTTGATATTGAATTGCAAGACATAATCAAGCAAATCCTACTCTTATACATGAGTCTATTATGTTTAAATGACTTCAATATTTTGATGACATGTGTCATATAATTGAAGATCATGAAGTTAAGCTTATTTCTATGATTAAGATAAATTATGGGTCTAATCCTTTGGCATCTTAGAATGCCAAATTTCAAAGGAAACTAACTTTCAAATATAAGGTAATTAATACTAAGAATGAGACTAAAGCTATAATTAATGTAGTTTCAAAATCTAGTGATAGGCTTATTCTATTGGCTCCTTCATAGAGAAAGTTTATATGATAATCACAACCTCCTCATAAGGTTTTCAAAAAGTTTTTTGAGTGAAATATCATATCTCTCCCTCTATCAATTGAGGTTGATATGATAGAGGTACAATCTAAGGGTTTCAATATCAATGCATATTATGACTGACATAGATACGTCGGACATTCAAACAATATATGCTTTGGTTTGTAACATAATATATAATATTTGATTAAGGACAACAATATTAAGGTTAATGATGGTAACACACCTGCAAATGGATTTGTTTCACAAATAATGTGAAATTAAGATCTTTTTCGATCCTTTTCCAATCATGCAGTGAAATAAATCAAGAGTAATCATGAAGTGCATATGACTTATAATGAACATCGTCCTCTGACTTCTTATGCTTATAGAACTAAGGAATGTCATCATTTAAATGGTATTATTGGTACACTTATAAGCACACTTCTCCAAATAGCTAAAAAAACATTTGATGAAAATGAAATTATTGATGATGATTTTTCCAATGCACCTTTGTTTGTATATGGTTTCATTGATTCATGTCCGATATAATGTGTTATTTGGATAACGGGTAAAGTGAAAACATGTGCACTATGAAATTATTTACTAGTCTTGGGTACTCACATGGAGATTTGATTGGTATAACTATTATAGTAAAAGGATTCAATGGAAAAATATAAAACCCTTTTTGGGGCATTTTTTTACCACTTATGGTAGGGCATGCAATTATCATTACTTGATTCTTAGTTCTACCAAATTTTGGGGCATTCACCATGGTATTAGGATGTCCATATATACATAAGATGCGTCTAATACCATATTTGATACATCAATTTGTGAATTATAAATATAAGAATTAAATGGTTATAGTTATACATATTCCATATGAATATCCCATATAGTATGAAACATTTGCTTCATCTCCTCCACCACATCCTATTATACAACCTGCATAGGTTCTTCATACGAAGTATAATTAGATACAAGTAATTGATCTTCCTTGAATAACAGTTCTCCAAAATCCATTACATTAAAGGTATATTTGAGTACAACATATGTTACTTGGTCTGCCATGTCCTAAATTATTCTAAAATTTGCTCCGTGTGTTCCAAATTTCCTAGCATATAAAGGACTCCATAAGTTACTATGATCAATGCATATATATAGCATACATATAATCATGTTGACTATGATGGAAATGTTGGATATTTTATAGTGAATGATCACTTATCTAATTTAGATAATGATACATATGTTACTCCTTGCCCATGGCATGTGACATTCACACACTCGATTTAAGACCTACATGTGAGCATCCCATTAATGGGATCATTGGTTAGTAAGAGCATATATCAATTCAAATATTTAAAAATATAAAAAAGTAATAAAATTCAAAAATTCAAAGTTAAGAGCTTTGCATGACATTATTTTCTAATTTACATGCTTTATTGATGTTATTTATCATATACATGGTGATTTACATATTTATTATCTATGTGCATGCTTTTTTAACAATATACATGAGTGGGATGTAGGACATACATGTATTTTACCATAATTTAGATTAAAATTAATTGATTAATCTAATTAAGATATAAACTAGTATGTGAATTCAGATATTAATATATAACATTCAAACATACATCTAAATGTAGAATTTTAAAACTAATTGCAAAGATTTGAAAACTAGTATATGCTAATTAAAGTAAGTAAAAAAAAGGATGAGTACTTAGATTTTTTGGCTTAATGTTTAATTTTAAATGTATTATGGAAGTGTATATCAAATAAAAGTAGGCATGTGATTCATTTGGTTCAGGAACTCTACTTCTGTCTATGCAATGTTAGTTCTATCAGATATGGGTTAGTATTTTTAGTCGATATAGACCTATGTTAATCAGTAACGACCTATGTGAAAATGAGGGATTATGACCATATGGTAACATTTTTTTGTCTCTATATTCTATGTATTTGTGATCTTAAACCTTGATGATGAGCACAACTTTAGAAATTAGTCTCCTTTGCATTGAAACCTTAAGTGTGTTTATGAGGGCTAAGAACCTACACAAACTATGAAAGTGTAATGGGCTGAGTTAACCCAATCACCATGTTTAATGATTTACCATTGTTTAAGTATCTAACACTCCTAGGAGGGAAATCAAGCCACACGTAGTTATACAACCTAGTGCGATTATGCAATTATGCTCCATTATATGTATATAATTAATTATTTGGATTTAATACTTGAAAATGATTTATTTGACTTAGTTTTAGTGTGATTGAGACTTAGTTTGTGACTACTCCTAGTGATAGATTCAATATTTTAGAAGAATATGGAAAATTAGGTCAAAGTGCAATATTGTATAGATGTATACTAGATAAGTGTTTATTCCCCTTTGAATGAGACCTTGATTTATTTATAAATGAGTCCAATCGAGTAATTTATCAAGTCATTGACATGTTAGGCAAATGGGCTGATCTTAAAGAAAAATTTTAATTTTTAAAATTGATCTATGCTGGGAGAGGGTCGATAAACTAGTTTAGATAAGCATTGACTAATGAACTAAAAAAAATGATAGAACTAACTTGTATATAGGTGGATTGAACTAGGGATCTAGAGATGTCTATGCTAGATATTTATCAAGTTTGAAATAGATAGTGAGGTTTCAATAGGTGTGTAATAACAAAATAGAATGGTCAACTCATAAGATAACATACAAGTGTGAGATAATGTCATATTAGGGTCATATTTGTGCACTTAAGTCATGTGTGTCAAGCTTGTCATTATTGAGTACTTAATATCATATTTTGGTATTTACAATGTCCTCATTTTTTTTCCAGCAATGGAATTACTAGAGTAAAAGGATAAAATGGACCTAAGTGTGTAAAACACACTTTATCTTTGGTATAAATCTCCAATTATGCAAGTCACTCATTAGTAAAACCTAAAATCATGTGTAGTACATGTCTATAGGTTAAACAAATTAATCTAAAAGTTTTTTTTGTTTTGTAAAGAGCAATGGTAAGAGTACACCTGTGTATTGGTGAAAACCATGTTGTCGTTGAAACTTGGTGGAGATTATGATTCCTTGTTGAAGCATTAGAGAAACTTGTGCTTCCTTTTCGAAGTACACAGAGAGTTAGGGTGAGTGTGCCCTAAATTTGTGTAACTCTGTATGATCTTGAGTTGGGAAGGAAACTTGCCCTAACCCTCATGAATGTGGGGAGAATTATGCAATGTACTAACCCAAATAATTATGTAGGTAATAAGGGAACTGTTGACCATTTTGGCTTTGCAGGCCAAAAATTGGTCCCCTTTTTTTTATGCTATTCTGAACCAGTTCAAATTGGGTTGTACGAGTCTTTTGACAAAGAGAGGAATGAGTTCATAGCTCTGGTTCAATGTTTGGATGCACCAGTCTAATTCAAAGGCTCAGTTCAACGGTCTTGTTCAAAGGATTCATTCATCGGCAAAGCTCAAAGTGTTTGTTTTGTCGCTTTGGTTCATCGCCTCGGTTCATTACTTAGTTCAAAGCTTAAGTTTAACGCTTTGGTTCATCGACAAAGTTCAATGGCTAGGTTCAATCAAATGGTTCAGTCACCTTAGTTCATCACTTTGGTTCATCGCGAAAGTTCACTGGTAGGGTTTAATGCTTAAGTTCAATGCTTTGGTTCAATCAAATGGTTCAGTTGGCTTGGTTCAATAGCCGAGTTCAAAGCTTTGGTTCATCACCTCAGTTCATTAGCTGAGTTCAAAGCTTTAGTTCAATGCCTTGGTTCATCGCTTGGTTCAATGCCTTGGTTCAAAGGGGCTTGGTTTTAAATTGGCAAAGTTCAAACAAATGGTGTATTGAACCATTGAACCGTTGAACCATTTTGGGTTCAAGTGGTTGGTTCAAGTGGTTGGTTCAAAGGCTTGGTTCAATAAATGAGTGGCGCACGGTGTTGAACTATTGAACCATTGAACCATTTTTGGTTCAATCGATTAGTTCAATGGCTTGGTTCAAGGGAGCGTCCTAAAGCCAAAAGATGAGTGCCCTTGTAGAGGGTAGGGGACACTTGAAAAGGACCAAAAGTGGACAAGGCTGAAAGGTAAGTTTCCTTCAAAAATTAGTTTAAGGCAAAAGATGAGAATTTCTTCGAACAAAAAGTCTGCAGAAATTTGGAAAAAGCCGTGACACAAAACTTGAAAAGAAATTTTGAAGGAAGGGAAGCGAGCGTGAGATCATTCTTGCAGACATTTTGTCTATGGGAAAAGAGGCCAAAAGAAAACCCTGACCAAAGAGGACAAAAACCTGATCAGAGCAAGAAGTCAAAGAAAAGAAGAAAAAGGGCCAAAGGAATTGACCAAGGGAGGGTGATGGGTGCACACACATCAAAGTTGGGTGCTAGGAACTAGCCGTTGGTTTTCAAATGATGACGGGCCTATAAACATCAATTCTACGATAATGAAATAGCCGTTGATCTTTTGAGCGCCAACCAGAAGGGAGCCTAAGGAGCTAAAAAGGAAGAGGCAAAGTGCAAAAATGGACCAAATAGCCCAGGTGGCAAAGGGGAAGGAATTACTCCAGCAATTGAAATATTGTCTGCCAATTGATTATCAAGAGGCACAAATAGTGAACGATGTGCCTTGTTTTCTCCACTCTACATTTATAAGTAGAAAAACCAGGTAAATATCTGAAGAGAGTAGTCTGTTTACAGAAAGGAGGTGCAGCCCATGCTTTCACATTAATGTTTGAACGCCAAAGTCAAAGCAGGAGCTGACACAACATTATCTATCAAGTGGCTTCCTCTTCCCAATGCTCTCAAGGCACATGGGCCACTTGTAAAAGAGGTGCCAAAAGGTCTCTTTCTTCCTCTATATATTGTAAACTTCTCATTTGAGAAAAAAATTGATCCTATTAGCCTATAAGGCAAAGCTCTGCCCAAAAATCTCTAGGTTTGTAGGGCAGAACTCTGACAAATTTTTACCTTGAATTGAGACATAGAATTTTTACCTCCATTCTAAGTTTTGCACTTTCATATGCATCTATGCCTTTATTCTATGTTGAGTCATTTTCTTTGATGCTCTAGCAGGGTGATTTTAGCACGTCTAGTGCATTATGAGCTCTTCTTTTGTAGGTTTGCCAGAAGTGTCTCGAGAGGAGTATAGGCACATGTGAATAGGCCACCATAGTGTGTCTGAGGATGCCTCTAGTAGTTCTTCCTCCTTGTATCTCCATGGACCCCTGACCCACTAATGCAGAAGGATTTCTCATGTCAAATGAAGTGTATGGGAGCTTGTCCTTGGTGAAAAGTGTATGTTTGAGATAAGTAGAGTAGATCAACCTTTTCTGGTGTATCACCTTTTTAAGTTTAGGCTTAGGTTCTATTTCATCATCCTTCTCCCCTTTTCAAACCCCCCTTTTCCATTTATTTGTTAGCAGTAGGAGATCCAGGACCTAAAAGATACATCAGATGGAGCCAGCCCTTATCTAGAGACTCTCCCCCCAGTTTTGTTGTACCCACAGGTAGGAGGGGAGTTTCCATTGTTGCATGTGGAAGGTGAGAGTTTGGCCTCCTACCAAGGGTACAATCCACTGCATCAACAATTTTTGGCACACCTAGTGGGATTCAGTGTTTTTACACTTAGTAAAAGTTTCAAGATTGATGCTAGTCCTGTTATAGCAAAATCAACCATTTTTAGCATCTGGTGACTCCATTGGTAAGAACATTAGTCTCTGGTCAGGGATCAGTCTGATATCCTATGCCTAAAATCACCACATGATCTGCTAATAAGGGTGTCCCTTTTGAATTCATTGAACTACCTCTCAAATTAGTAAAGCGACTGAGGTTCAAAAGGACTCATCCTTATTCAGCGAGTCATCTTCCCAGTCTGGCTACAAGTTCCTCCTTCATAGGAGAAGTACCCCGTTTGAATCCCCCTATAGCTATGGCATTACCCTTTATGACTTTTCATGGTCAGAGTCCCTTGAACCTCTAGCATTATGACCCAATTCTAGGAGTGGTCCTCAAAAGCGTGCCTCCCTTTAATGGAGAGGGGCCCATTAAAACTATTAAACACATCAAAAATATTGCTAACCTCTGCAATATTCACAATGTTAGTGAGGAGAATATTGCAATCAGATTGCTAGCATTGTCTTTCAAGGGCAAAGTTTTGGACTGGTATGGGACTTTACCCATGAATTCAGTCAATTCCTGAAATGGATTGGGCATCCTCTTGATGAACTGATTTGGGGAGAAGAGCGACCACCTCTCACTTGCCAAGAAGTTGACTACAATGAAAAGAGCTCCACACGAATACATGCAAGATTTCAACACTCAATTTTAGAAGACATGGGATAGAATTCCCATTCTGGTAAGGCTAACACCCAGCTATGCATTCCTTTATTACTTAAGAGCATTGAACACCAATATCATTGTTATGATATAGTCCATGGGGGGCATATACTCCCCACCACCTATGACATAGCTATAATGGCTAAAAATTGCCTAGTACAGGATGGAAAAATAGCTCCTAGACCCCACATGCCACTTTTCCCTAAAATGCTACCTCTAATTCAGACTGATGCTCCCACTTTAGCTCTTTTTCCTAGCATAGAGAAGCCAACTGCTACTCCATCCAATGAGCTCCATGAGGTCAAAAGTCTGTTGTAAAATGTAACAAATGAACTAGTGGCTATCAAAAGGTAGTAGGCCCAAAACAACTAGCCAAATCAAGGATATCAGTAGTACGGTCAAGTAAGTAGACCCATGCTCCAAAATTACAAACAAGGATAGGGTCAGTCTACACAAGCCAGACCCTATCAAGGATATAATCCAAGCGATCCTTCATCATCTAAGGCTATGGTGCCCACTCAAAACAATCTGGTACAAGAACAACCTAGTTGCTCAACCATGGGATATGGTCAAGAGCTGGCTGTTTATACAAATGAAATGTTGGGTCACTACACAAATGTACAAGACAATCAGGCAGTTGCTCAATTCCCAAGTTTTGAGGCTTTAATGCAACCCAACACGAGCAACAGTTAGATTCAGCTTGATTCTACTCTTATGAATCACTTGAAAGGTGAGTTATATGCAATAAATTATGTGGGCACTACAGGCAATCAGGGCGACTGTGTCGTATCTAACACAAGATCCAAAAGGAGAGCTATGGAAGAAACCCAAGCAACTACTTAAACATCCACACCATCTCTTCCACCACAAGTGAACCAAAAATTCCCAAATTTTAGGCCATCAGTCGTACCTTTAGCTCCCCGACCTATGCCTCAAAAGGTTGCAAGTGACCCCAAAGAAAATATGGAAGGGAGCAATCCTCAGATCAATGTGGTAGACCAGGTGAAGAAGCTGCACATAAATATTTCCTTGTGGGATCCATTATCAATACTAGGTGTGCCAGATGAAGGAGACTTTAGAAGCTTTCCCTTTGATCCAAGAGGGAATGAAAAATACCTAGTTAGATGTATATATTAGTTTGCTTTCAGTTTTCTTTCCCTGTTTTCCCTAAGTGCTATTTGCACAGGTAGTGTTTTTAGTCCTGTGTGTGTGTTTTTCCCTTCATTTTTGGGGTAAAGGCTTCATGATTGATTCTTCAATTTATCAAGGCTGTTGCTAACCTTTTCAAGCTGCATTTGACTCTGTGCCCAATAGATTTTAAGGCAATTGGTCTCTAAACATAGCAAGCATGCTTCCCCTGGAAGTCACCAATCTGTTGACCATTTTGGCCTTGTAGGCCAAAAATCGGTCCCCTTTATTTTTATGCTATTCAGAACCAGTTCAAATCGGGTTATACGAGTCTTTCAGCAAAGAGAGGAACAAGTTCATAGCTCTGGTTCAATGTTTGGATGTGTCAGTCTAATTTGAAGGCTCAGTTCAACGGTGTTGTTCAAAGGATTCATTCATCAACAAAGCTCAAATGTTTATTTCATCACTTTGGTTCATTGCCTTGGTTCAAAGCTTAAGTTCAACACTTTGGTTCATCGACAAAGTTCAATGGCAAAGTTTAACGTCCAAGTTCAATCAAATGGTTTAGTCACCTTGGTTCATCACAAAAGTTCATCAACAGGGTTTAATGCTTAAGTTTAATGCTTTGGTTTAATCGAATGGTTTAGTCAGCTTGGTTCAATAGCCAAGTTCAAAGCTTAAGTTTATCACCTTAGCTCATTGGCTGATTTTAAAGCTTTAGTTCAATGCCTTGGTTCACCACTTGGTTCAACGCCTTGGTTCAAAGGGGCTTGGTTTTAAATCAGCAAAGTTTAAATAAATGGCACATTGAACCATTGAACTGTTGAACCATTTTGGGTTCAAGCGGTTGGTTCGAAGGCTTGGTTTAAAAAATGAGTGGTGCACAGTGTTGAATTGTTGAACCATTTTTGGTTTAATCGGTCAGTTCAATGGCTTGGTTCAAGGGAGCATCCTAAAGCCAAAAGATGAGTGCCCTTGTAGAGGGCAGGGGACACTTGAAAAAGACGAAAAGTGGACAAGGCCAAAAGGTAAGTTTCCTTCAAAAATTACTTTAAGGCAAAGGATGAAAATTTATTCAGACAAAAAGTTTGAAGAAATTCAAAAAAAGCTGTGACACAAAACCTGAGAAGAAATTCTAAAGGAAAGGAAGCAAGCATGAGATCATTCTTGCAAACATTTTGTCCATAAGAAAAGAGGCCAAAATAAAAGCCTGACCAAAGAGGACAAAAACTCAATCAGAGCAAGAAGCCGAAGGAAAGAAAAAAAAGGGCCGAAAGAATTGACCAAGGGAGGGTGACGGGTACACAGACGTCAAAGTTGGGTGCCACAAACTAGCTATTGGTTTTCAAATGATGATAGGCCCGCAAACGTTGATTTTATGGCAATGAAATAGCCATTGATCTTTTGAGTGCCAACTAGAAGGGAGCCTAAGGAGCTAAAAAGGAAGAGACAAAGTGCAAAAATGGACCAAACAACCCAGGTGGCAAAGGGGAAGGAAGTACTCTAGTAGTTGAAATAGTGTCTGCCAATTGATTATCAAGAGGCACGAATAGTGAATGACACACCTTGTTTTCTCCACTCTACATTTATAAGTAGAAAAAATACATAAATATCTAAAGAGAGCAATCTATTTACAAAAAGGAGGTGCAACCCATGCTTTCACATTAATGTTTGAATGCCAAATTCAAAGCAAGAGCTGACACAACATTATTTATCAAATGACTTCCTCTTCTCAATGCTCTCAAGGCACATGGGCCACTTGTAAAAGAGGTGCCAAAAGGTCTCTTTCTTCCTCTATATATTGTAAACTTCTCATTTGATAAAAAAATTGATCCTCTTAGCCTATAAGGCAAAGCTCTGCCCAAAAATCTCTGGGTTTGTAGGGTAGAACTCTGCCAAATTTTTACCTTGAATCGAGACATAACATTTTTACCTCCATTCTAAGTTTTGCACTTTCGTATGTGTCTATGCCTTTGTTCTGTGTTGAGTCATTTTCTTTGATGCTCTCGCAGGGTGATTTCAGTAGGTCTAGTGCATTATGAGCTCTTCTTTTGCAGGTTTGCCAGAAGTGTCCCTAGAGGAGTATAGGCACATGTGAATAGGCCACCATAGTGTGTCTGAGGATGCCTCTGGTAGTTCTTCCTCCCTATATCTCCATGGACCCCTGACCCACTGATGCAAAAGGATTTCTCATGTCAAATGAAGTGTATGGGAGCTTGTCCTTGGTGAAAAGTGTATGTTTGAGATAAGTAGAGTAGATCAACCTTTTCTGGTGTATCACCTTTTTAAGTTTAGGCTTAGGTTCTATTTCAACATCCTTCTCCCCTTTTCAACCCCCCCTTTTCCATTTATTTGTTAGCATTAGGAGATCCAGGACCTAAAAGATACATCAGAGGGAGTTAGCCCTTATCTAGAGACTCTCCCCCTAGTTTTGCCGTACCCACAGGCAAGAGGGGAGTTTCCATTATTGCATGTGGAAGGTGAGAGCTCGGCCTCCTACCAAGGGTGCAATCCACTGTGTCAACAAGAACCATTAGGATAGGTTAACTCAAAGAAAAGAAATCAACCACTACAAATGGCTTATATATTCAATTGTATAATTATTCTCAAGTTCACTTCATGTAAATAAAAGACATAATTGAAATAGAATGAACAATGTTCATTTCCCCATCATGAACATAATTTTGATTGTATAGTTTTTCTCAAGATCACTTAATGTAGAATAAAATGCATGAAGAGAATGAATAATGTTCAAGTCCCCATCATGACCACAAATATGATAAGTGTGAAGTGGAGAGACAACCATTTTCCATTCAATTATAAATTATATTAGTGTGTATGTGCATGAACCAATATCATACCTCATGAATCTAAAAATGTGTATATGTCCATTAACCAATATCATGCACATAAATTTATATGAATTGATAAGAATTTTATGCATATATATGCTAAATTTGAGAACATGTATCTCTAATGTAAGTGCTTTTGAAACCTATAATAGTTGATCATGTAGATTGTGTGCATATACTCATGCATGTGCACTCAAATGTGTATGAATATATACTTAAGTATCTATAAAGTGAGTGTATATGCATGGATATTCTCCCATTATTCATATTTTTGTGATAATATCTATCATGTAATTAAACCATCTAATGTTTGAACCATTTTGAATCTCTAAAATCTATACACTTAACTAATTTTTTGTTCATGGAAGCTAATGTCTCTATGATAGGGCCACTATAATTCCCCCCATTTGAGATGAGGGATTTGTCATGTACATCTCTCATCTCAAAATAAGAGTTAATTGTATCATGTCATGTATAAGGATAACATCATGTGAACATGTGGATAATATATCATCACAATAATGTATATGTTAATCAGGGCATGTATATAACATATGTATTTTAGGGTATATGAGTGTCATGTTTAGATAGATGTATCAATGAAGACTGTATTAGTAGGTTTTATAAATAATACTATGCAGTAAAATTGCATGATATAGATTGTGGCACCACTCATTGTCAATAAGCTCAATAAGTGCAACAAGCACAACATCTAGCATCACACATAAGGTAAAGGGACACATATAATGGAAATAAATATGTCACATAAAAAAATGTCAATGGTCACATACAATGGGATGTAAATATGTCATAAATAAGAGACATCGAATATGTCACATCAAACAAGAGCAAGGGCCACACTCAAGGGACATTAAGATGCCACAAATAATGCCAAAGGGCCACACACAATAAACAAGAATAAATCAGTCTATAATGTAAGAGAGTAGTATCATAAATTGAACATAGAATAAGTAAATACTAGCCTAAACCATCCATATGTTTTAGTGCCACATCATAGTATAATAATAACATATCCATGTAGCATTATGTAAGACATGAGCAACTAAAAAACATGTGTAAGCAACCTAGCTAGCTCAACTTGGTAGAAAGGTCATAAAAATATTTAACATGTAATAATGAAAACTATGGAACAAGATTCCCCTAGTATCAACATGACCACTAGGTAGAGGAAAGTCCAACATTTATATGTCCGTGTGTAATATATATGTCCTACATTGCACGTATATACCATAAAATGCATGTGTGTATGAAAATAATATACCATGTACCAAACATGTGATAGATAACATATGTAAATAGTGTATTCTAGTGATCATGTCATGCTCATCTCCTAGTTTTTGATTTTTAGAATATTTTTAATGTTTTTTACTTTCTTGGATTAGTTGGTTTTTTTATATTTTTGGAATATTTTTCAAGTAAGGCCAAGTGGAAATGGTTTCTTAAATAGAAGAATGGTGGAGATCCAATAAATTAGTAACATGTGTATGGTATAATGCACACTACATGTTAAAGCATGGATACGTGGAAGAAGTGAAAGCAAGCAATATTCTCCTACTATATATGTGAATCACAACAATGGAGCTCAATAGAATATGTGGAGATAAGGATTTGCATGCCACTAATAAGTAATAATCAATGTGCACTCATATAACATATATAGAAATAAATGTATGTGATTATGTAAGATCAATGGAATCCATATAGAATATACACTAGAATCAAGAGATAAGGGCCATATGAAAATAAAGGCAAGGGCTAGAAGAATGGTCAATGCAAGAGCATATGAACACATCTATGCCATAATTGAATAGTAAAGGGATAAGTAATTAAGAAAGCATCATGAAGCTATGTACAATGGGTTATGTGTTGTGAACTAATCCATGGAATCACTCCAACCACTTGGAAGTGAGAATTTTTCACAATATTTTCCTATGTTACTATTTGATAATATATATTGGGGCAACATGGGAAAATATATCTTAGATGCATGTTCTTAAATTACATATCCATGCATTCTATTGCAATTATATACATGCCATATTTTAATTTTATATCTAATATCTTTCTTTTGAGATATGATCTTTTAAATATTCACCCTACATCTCAAAAGTCATATCTCAAAAGTGGGGCATATATCAAATGCTATATTTATCATGTCCATAAATTCCTTCGATGATATGATGGACCCAGATATGATGGACCCAAGAGCACTTAAACTGAATATCAAGGATAAATGATATGTGACTAATCATAATTAGTATCATGAAATTTAGTACATGGTTCTAACATCATTTGCTAATGTTTGATACCCAATATCTAAAATTCATGTGAATGCAGGTGCTCATTGGTAGGTCAAATATAGGGTTTTATTCTCACTCCATTTTTATCCTTTGATAGTACGAAGGTCCCATGGGACTTCTTATATATACAAAGGTCAAAAGAGATATCTTGTTATAATTTATTTTGGTATCTAACATTTAATATTTTTTAGTTACCCATGTTTATATATGAAAGTGGTTTTATAAGTTCTAAAACTTATCAATTTTTAATTTCAGATATCTATATCATCAATCCTTTTTATGTTATGCTTTGAAATATGCTTTGAACTGCATACCTATAACTACCTTTCTCTGACTAGGCACATACCTTAAAATGGGAAAAAATATTGATTCTAGAATGGTCTTGTGGCCTTTATTTTATCTTAATTAGTGTCAGTTTTCCACATTCATTTATGTATAGCTAATTTGGGCCAAATTGAATGGTATGGGTAATTTTGCCAACTTTTAAAGCTTTAAAACCCATTAATGCATCCCCAAATAACCCTACATCTGATTTTTGGTCCCTTTAGTCATATCATCTATATCTTACACTAAAGTCCTGATAATCCACCTGTACTAACATGTATGGTCTAGAAAATATTTTTCTTGCTTCTTACATTTTTCATTTCCAATTCTAACTCTTAGAAGTCGACATATACAAAAATATTATAAAATTTGAAATCAAATTCACCTATAAATAAACAAGTTTTGTAATTCATTTATAGGACACACATTATCAATTATTATCTAGCTAGCATTTTGATGTGGAAATTTTTTTGCGCACATTCTAAAGTGATTTTATCATGCACGTTCTAAAGTGATTTTATCATGCAAGTCACTTATTTATGACATATTTTTTCCCCATATAGGGACTCAAAGAATCAAAACCATCCCATCAAATATAGACCCCTAAATATACTTTATTTTCCTTAAAAATATAGGGTGTAAATAATTATTTAATATATGTGCACAAGAGCCACAATGCATGAATTGAGGGTAGGAAAATAAAGGGTGAAATGAGAGAATAAGATCTCGAAGTGCCAAGTTTCAATTTTGAACGTTTAATCTCGAATGAAAGTTCAATTGACACATTCATATGGAACAAAATGCATGGTTTAGAAAACAACATTTGATTACTTCGAAAAAAATTGCTTATGGTCATCTTAGATCTGGTTTCAACTTTCCAAGTTCATATTTTAGCAACAAATCTTCTATATTATTGTACACACAAATATTCCATTTGTATCTCTTTGTATCTAACTTATTATTTTTCAATTTATTTATGAGGCATTATTAATATAATGTACACACATTGTGATTCTTAATTGAACCTATAATCATTTATTCAAATACCCAAGGCACTTCTAAACATTTATTAGTACATGTAGACACCTAAATATGGCCCATATGCCTTTATTAGTTATTAAATTTCAATATTTTTTTATGTTTATGTACTTGTCAATTATTGGTGCATATTAGGCATTATTGGTAAGTTTATTGACTTGTAATGGTCTTTGGATCTTCCCCTAACCCCTTATAGTGCCCCTTTCTCTCTCATATTAATTCTCCCACCTACGGTTCTATGTCCATAGTGTCAATAATACTCTTGGTCCCACTAGAAGCGTTAATGAATATTCTTGATCCCTTTGGTGTGGTTTCTTTAGGATCTTATTCTACATTTTTGACTTTTGCAACCATTTAATGTTGGTTATGTAGTCAACATGGTCCTAATTTTAATTTAGTTGTCTATAAATACACATGCATTGTAGGTCATTTATTATTGAAAATAAGTTTTTTTTCTTAAAATTTGTAAATGTGGGTTTATATTGGGGCCAACACCTTAAAAATTCAAATTTAACTTTCAAAAGTACATTGAAAGAAAATAAGGAGATCAAAAGAAGATTCAAGCTTGAAACCAAACTTGCATAGTTATAATAACAAAAAGGAAGAAGTGAGAGGAAAAAGATACAGTCCCAAGAATAACCCTACTTAGAACAAGTAGTAGAGACAAGAATATAATACTAGTTAATAGGTTCGATGGAAAATATATAAGAACCACAACTCCCAAAATGAACAAATGAAATAAATAAAGTAGAAAAATGAATAATTATCAAGCCCAAAGCCATGCATGCTTATAAAAATAGTAGACAGGTCTATAAGAAATGAAACTCAATGCTAAAAATCTATATTTGACATATGCAGAATAAAATAAAACATGGACAATAACCAAATTGCAAAGAGAAACAACCAACCATCATGCCACCAGACATCAAAACCCCATCTTGCCCAACAAAAGCCTTCCACCTTGACCATGAAGAGAAGTAGAAGAGAGGAGACCAAGAGAGTCTCAAACATAAACCACGATAGCCCAAGAGTGTAAAAAAATTACTTCCCTTCCTCAACCCATAACTTAGCCCAAAAATATAGAGTATAATCTAGATAGAGGAAATGAGAAAGAGATAAGAATAAATAGTGGAAACCTCACCCAGATAGGAAGAATAAATACCAAGATAGGGAAAGGGAAGGGAAGCCAAAGCAATATACACTTCACGACATACCACCAGAACTAAGGCTTAGCCTTTTGACCTTAGTTGTAAGAACCATTAGCTCTTAGTCAAAACTCATACCAAAATGAAGAATCAATTTAAATATAGTGAAGGGATCAAGGAGGTATCCCAAATAACACAAATAAAATAATAATACTGAGCATTCTATAGAAAAATTGTTGAGCAATCATAGGAATTCTACATATATTAAACAACTATAGAGTATATATCATTGTTTCACACAAGTTCATATTAGATCAATCATTGAGGAAGGATACACATTACATAAAATTGATGTTTTAAATATTAATATAATTATTCCAATTGTAAGAGTTTATTGTTTTCAATGTTGTTGTTGTTTAAGGGATTGGTAAGTAGACAATGCATAGAAACAAAGCCAACCTTTAACATATACCCCAAAACACACAGTGTTTTCTTTGAGTTGTAGGAATTCATGGCAATATAAAGTAAGGTGAAAAAATCTATTTAATAGGTGATCAGAGTCATAATGCATAAAACAATGGGAAATTTGAGTGAGGCTATTGGATATCTAGGCCTTATGATTACATCAATCCAATTATTTTCTAGGTTGTTTGTCATCAGGAGCATCACTAATGATTTAGACATCATTAATATAGGAAATCATGCTCTTGGGATAATTCTAAGTTCATTATGAAATATTTATGTGAGGTCATTGCCAATTATGGGCATACATTTCCACTATCAAATCTTGATGAGTGATACCAAATCTTGTGATGAAATAGATATGCCTCTAAACCTTGTATGTCTAAATATATCTATTTTTAAAATTAATTAATTAAACTCATGCTACTATTTTCACATATTTTACTCAACCTATTTAAATTTAAGTTCTAATATATTTATCCATATTATAATGTAAAAGAGGAATGCCCATTTTTTGGGGGAAATACACAACTTTAAAAAAAATCATATTTTTCAATGAAAATTTAATAATTAATAGAAAAAAATATTTTAATAAGAAATATCCTAAATAAACTCAATAAACTAAAATATCATTATAATCTTGAGAATTAATGAATGCCTTTAGTAATGTTTACTAGCAAAGAAGTGTTAATAGGTGAATATGTACCAATAGCTGAAATGTGTTTTGAACATATAATGCCCCATAGTTGAATTGGTAACCTAAGAGTTGTCATAGTATTGTGTTAGTTGTCCAAATTTTACCTCATAACCAATAATCACATCATGACTTGTCATATTCTCAATAATTAGTGCACCAAAGTACAACATATTTACACCATGTTTAAGTATTAGGCAACACTTTTTTTTAATGCATTTTAAATTTATTGTTTTATGTTTAATTCAAAATGTGACTTTGCCTCCATTTCAACATGCCAAAGAATAAATATAAAGTTAAAAAATGTTAAACTTTGAACTAAATTAATTATAGAATTCCTTCGTGGCATCTAGGTGGAAGTGTGAACCCCTAAACTTAAGGTGTTCCACTACTGGAACTTCTTCCCTAAGACCATACAACATTATTGTTAAGGATGCATTGTGTACAAAAAATCACATAGGGTAACCTTATGACATTAAACTTTTGATGTTTGCATTATTTTTTGAGCTTGGAGTTTTTACTATAATTTTTGATAAAAACCAATTTTATAAAATTGAATGATTGACAAAAGAAAACATAGTTTTCACACTTATTTTTTTGTTTTTATCCTTTTTGGTAGCCCTTTTTATGAGGGCACAAACGTGATGGGTTTTATATTAGATAAAAAAAATTGGTTCTATGAAACCTTCATGTTTCTCCTTGCTAACTTTTAAATTTGATGGTTTATACATTTCATCCTATATATAATTGGGTTCATCATTGTACCTATGCCAAAAACACCTGATACACTTAATTAACCCATTAACACACATACATTTTAATTAAAGTTGGACCCCAAAGGAATATGCCCAAGGAATCCTACACTTCACACTTCATATATTGGTAAACAAGGGGCAATGGGTTAAAAAATGTGATAGAGATGTATGTGATGGCTTTTGAGTGATTGTGATGCAAATAAGAATGAGGGGGTGAAGTTAATGGTTGCCTTACTACTCAACCTATAATTTCACTCACTAATGGACACACATGACAAAATAACCAAAACACTCTATTTGTTGCATGAATTACAAAAATCATAGATATTCATTACACACAAACTTCCCTCACTATTCATAGTATCTCATAGAATGGTCACACTCTCTCTTTTGGACATACATCACATTTATCAATCTCCCCAAGCTTTTTCTTCTATCTATTTGTTAGGAGCTAATTCTCCTTTACCTCTCTTAGGAAATGTTGTATCCCACTTGGGCATATAGTGAATAATGTGTTCTAATTCACTATTTAATGAATCATTTTATTATGATGGTATTTAGCATCTTATCTTATCAGTGTTTGCTTTATGAGTTGTATTTTAATATTTTAGTTTATATTACAATTTGTTATATTTCAGTTTAGTATTTGATTTAGTTCATATTTATGCCAAGTTAGTATTGTTGATGTCATTTTGTGATTAAAGGTAATAGTTGGATATGTTGGGTGAATATTTTGTCACCAGCTAACTGATGGGCAAAATAGGTTGTTTCAACCACAACATAAGGAGATTGATTGGCCAAATGTGCAGGTTTACCACATCAAAAGGGGACAAATCTCTCCTCTCATCATGGGGAGGTTCCCTATAACTATAAGGTACTATACATACTATAAATAAGCTTAAAATAACACTCAGAGTAGGATAACACCATCCATCTCTCTTTCTTCAGAGATGATGTTCACAGACATAGGAAAATTTAGGTGAAAACACTGAAGGCACTTCTCTTCTTTTGGAAGTGGTCTGCAGCAAAAAACATGAATTCTTTCTAGTAGTGATAAGTAAATGTAACAGGGTGCAATAACCAGTAGAATGAGGTGTAGCACAAAGTCTCCACCTCAACTGCCAAAGAGTGAAATATATGAAGGACAATGGGGGCACAAAGTCGTCCCAAGATCCTTTACATAGAAATAGAAAAATAAACACACTAAAGACAATTATGGTAGCACGAAGTCTCTCCACAATCAGCTTCAGGATACCTTCCTGATTACTTCCACTAGTTCTGCTTATTAAATTAAATGGACAAGAATGCTTCTAGGAAATAGACATAAGAACAATTTTTTAAATAACACAAGCTATTCCAGCACAAAGTCTGAAAGGTCACTTGTTTTCTCATTCAAATAAAGAAATATGATTAACAATCTAAGCTTAAAGTCTCAGGAAATGCCTTTCAATTTGGGCAGAGTTTTGCTTCTATAACAGAGAGATCTCCCTTTCTCTAAAATGAGAGATTACAATATATAGAGCCAAGAAAGACTTGGTGCTTTGTTTCACAAAAATGGCCCATGCTACATTAAATGCCTTCAATATCGATGGGAGGGCCATGTTAGAACAAGTCATCAGCCTTGACTTTGGTGCACATAATCATCTCGAATGTCTTCTCCTAAGCATGGGTCATCTGGTTTGTTTCCAGTTATGTATGTGGCTATCCACTCACTTTTATTCAAAGGGAGAAAAATAAGCCATGCCTTTAAATGTTTACATACTTAGATGTCTACTTGGTGGACTATTCCACCTACTAGAATAACTCCCCTGTAGATATTTTAGTATCTCCTATAGCTTTCTCTCTTTCTTGTTGCAATTTGAGGTCTCAGGCCATCTTCTTGCCTTTAGCAGGCCCTTTCAGCTCTTTCTTCAGTTGTTCATTGAGTTTTGTCTTTAGGTTCCATGCCATATTTGAAAATAAATGAGCATTTCATTACCCTAAATTTGATGTCTATGGAGATGTCATTGGTCACTTGGTCATCTGAACTACTTTGCACCTTGAACCTTTGAACCTTTGAAGTGTATCGGTTTAATGGTTCAATGGTTCAAGTAGTCCTATCAGCTCCTTGGTTCAATCACTTCTTTGGTTCAAGCACTTCCTTGGTTCAATCGCTTTCTTTCCTCTTCAGTTGAACCATCTCTTCAAACTTGTCTCTGGAATCTTCCACTTCCTTCGCTTGAAGCTTCCTTAAACCTTTGAACCTTTGAACTTTGAACCATTTTGGTTCAAGGTTTAATTGGTTCAACCTTTATTTCTTAGCTCTTCGAATCCTTTGTTCTTCTAAGTCTTTCAAACTTTATTGAACTTGTTAAACCTTTGAACTCTTTTGGTTCAAGGTTCAACAGTTCAATCACTTGTTTTTTTAAGTCTTCTTTCTTTAAGTCCTTTGAAGTCGTTAAACTTTTCGAAGCGGTTGAACTTTGAACTTGCTGAAGCACTTAACTCTTTAAGTCTGTCAATGTCATCAAACCTTTGAACCCATTGAGCCTTTGAACCTTTGGAGGTAGGGTTCAATGGTTCAATGGCTCAATGGCTCAATCTTTGGTTTGAAGCCAACTGATAAGTCTTTTGATTAAACTTCGACATTGAACCAGCCTTGAAATGCCTAAGTGTTGGGAACTTGTTCCTTTGTGAGAGCTCACCTATTGAAGTCATTAAACTTGTTGAACCTATGAGTCCCTTAGCTAAAAAAGCTTGAATAGTTGAAGAATTGGAGCGCTCAGAACTTTTTTTTGAGAATGGAAGAGATAATTTTGGCCTGTAAGACCAAAATAGTTGATATGTTGTCCCCAAAAATGAGTGACAGATTTTGGGAACAATAGTTGGCTCCAATTGGGGAACTTCCATCGATTGTAAAAACAATCAAAGGGAATATAATCCAAAATCTCTAGTGCCTTTAAGTATGCCATTGGGCTACAGAGTCATGCTACCTAAAAAGAAAGGTGCCAAAAAGAAATGAAAATAAATAACACAAAATAGAACTAAAGTCTATACAAATATATAAATGTATAACCATACTTATTTGATACTTCAAGAATTAAAGTGCTTCAGATGTTGCCCACTATGAGGCAATGAAAATAGCGTGCCATCTTGATATTTCAACAAGAAACTATTTTCACCATTGAGCTGATGAATAGCAAACGGGCCTCTCCATAGGGAATCGAATTTCCCATGCATTCCCTTTGGTTCTCTTCTCTTGTCCCATAA
This sequence comes from Torreya grandis, assembly GCA_037957365.1. Lineage (NCBI taxonomy): Eukaryota > Viridiplantae > Streptophyta > Pinopsida > Cupressales > Taxaceae > Torreya > Torreya grandis. The sequence goes on from JARHVA010000355.1 coordinate 1,944,855, forward strand.
CAAAACTTAATCTCCAATATGGAAATCATGGGTTTTTGCTTTTTGGTCGAAGAGCTTCTTCACCAGAGTTTGATGTACAATGATTTGATCCACCACCATAGTTCATTACTCATCTAGCTCAGTTAGGCACATGATTATTTTGTCCATGGAGCTTTTATATGTCTGATCTTTGACCACCTTTGCTAATTTTAGTGCTGACAATTCTAAGGTGATTGGTATCTCTGCATTGAGACCATACAAAAGTTGTAATAGTGATATACCTATTGCCCTCTTGGGTGTAATTTTGTCTGCCCATAAATCATCAACCAATGCTTTATGCTAGGTTCGTTGGTTGTCATCCACCAGCTTCTTGATGATGGTCACTAGGTTCTTGTTGCTCGATTCTTTTTGGCCATTCCCTTGTGGAAAATAATTAGAGGATTGGGAGAGGGTAATCCCATAATAAAAATAGAGCTAAGTAATCTCATGGGAAGAGAGACAGACTGCATTGTCTATCACAATCTTGGTTGGGACCTCAAACCTTGAAATGATATTTTCTTTGAGGAAATTGCATACTACTTATGAAGTAACATGCTTGGCTAGAATAGTTTCCATCCATTTGGTGAAGTAATCTATGGCTGTGAGGACATAATAATGTCTAGCACTTGAAGATGGGTTTATAACACCAATGAAATTAATTTCTCATTGTTGAAATGGCTCTTCTATTACCACTGGCTTAAGAGGCAAAGCAACAAACTTGGGTCTTTCAACGAACTATTGGCACAGTTCACATCTTTATACCCATTTGTACACATCTTGAAATAGGGTAGGCCAATAATATCTAGCTTGAAAAATCATATGGGCAGTTACAGACATAGAAAAATGTCCTCCACAGGCTAGATTATGGAAGGACTCCAAAAGTTGGTTCTGCTGCTCTTTATCCACATAGTAAAAGAACACTCCATCGAGGTTCCTCTTATATAGGCTATTGTCCCATAAGATAAAATTGGCAACTTTTAACTTGATAGTCCTCTTTTCTTTATGAGACAGGTGAGCAGGACACTCATCATAAGTAAGGAAATGAGCAATACTCAAATACCACTCATTCATGGTGAAGACAAAGAGGACTATTGATGTGTCTTCAATTTTTGCTTCTTCATGCCCTATTTCTTCTGGTCTGTTATCCGTAATCAATTGGAAGAGACCCCTTCCCTACACAAGATTCATTGGTTTGATAGTGAGATCAAACTCCTATATTTTAGCAATCTAATTACCTCTTTTAGTTCCAAACTCCTGCTGAGTTAATATGGATTTGACTATGGTATCAAGAACCAGGGCAATAATGTGTGAATTCATGATGTAAAAATAGAAGTGCTTTACTTCCTTTATCAATGTATAAGCATGCTTCTCTAGATTTGAATATTTTAGTTCATGAGCTTTGAGAGGACAACTCATGAAGGATATGGGAGATTCCACACCTTCTTTGTTCTGTTGAACCAAAATTTTTGAAAGTGTGTGCTCGAAAGCATAACTGTACATTATAAAATCTTTGGTATAATGTAGACAAACCAGAATTGGGGCATGGGAGATAGTTGTCTTGATGTCTCGAAATGCCAATTTGCCTTCTTCAGTCTAGCTGAAAGTGGCCTTTCCCTTCATCATGTTCACAATGTGGTGAGTCTTCTAAGCGAACTCAAGAATGAACCTTCGTAAAAAATTCACCTTTCTGAAGAAAGAGTGAACTGCAGTCTTACTTGTGGGCAAAGTAAGCTCTTGGATGGATTTGACTCTTTTTGAGTCAATCTTTATGCCTTCTCAAGATATAGTGTGTCTGAGAAGTTTCCCTTCTGTTACCCCAAAAATAGACTTCTTAAGATTTAGAGAAATGCCATTCTGGCGACATCATTCCAGCACTTGTTGTAAATGACGTACATAATCAGGATGATGCTTGGAAAAGACTGTTAAATCATCAAGGTACATCACAATGAACTTACCCATTTTATCTTTGAAAGCAAGGTCCATTGCTCTCTAAAAAGTGGCACCAACATTTATCAGGCCAAATGGAATTCTTTGATATGCAAAGGTGTTCCAAGGTGTGGTGAAGGCAGTCTTATGTTGGTCTGCTTCGCCAACTTCCACTTAATTGTACTCTAAGAAGCTATCCAACATTGATAACATCTCTGAACCAGTCACTGTCTGAAGGACTTGATCCATGATAGGTAGAGGGTAATTATATTTTAGGAAAGATTGATTCAAATTCCTAAAATCCACGCAGAGGCAAATTTTGCCATTCTTTTTTCTCACAAGAACTATGTTTGCAATCCATGTGGAATGATAGATTGGGAAAATTATTCTAGCATTCAATATTTTCTATGTTTTAGATAGAATAATACCTGATATCTTTGGATTATACTACCAAGATTTCTACTTGTAAGGCACTAAATCAATCTTGAGAGGAATTTCATGGCAAATTTCTTTAGGTTTGAGCAACTTTAGATCATCATAGGAGTATGCTAGAACATCTATGTAATGGCGAAGCAGGGTAGTAAATTTGAGCTTCTCTTCAGGAGTGCAACACTTCTCAATGTTCACCATCTTGGGATTTTCTTTGGTACCCAAATCTATTTGATTAAACTCCTGGGAGGAGCTTGAATCCATTTGTTGCTGTTTGATGAACCTGTCGTGCTTGCCAAATAATTTTTCAAGGGAAACCAATTCTTTGGGAATTTTATTCCCTTTTAGTTGTAGGAATTCTTCACCTATGTCTGAACTTGTTTGAGGGGTTGATTCAAGTTTCTGAGGCTCACTTTCTTCAATGTGAAGCTATTCAAAGCTATCTTTTTATTTCAAAAAGGTGATGATTTAGTTGTCACTATTGAACACTTGCCAATGATTGGCATTATTAGGCACACTTGGTCGAAAGATTAGTTTAATAGTGTACCTATCTCCTTTAAAATCTAGGTGAGGAACCAAAAGAGTTGTAGAAACAACCAATGCATCGGCTCGATCATTAAATTCCCTAAGTACTGCAGAGATACTGAAAGCATCAAAGCTTTCAATTTGATCCTAAACTAGATTGCGATAATGGCACAATCTCTCATTTTTAGTTTGGTATAGATTCCTCACCTGGTAAACCACTAGCTCAGCATCTCCTTTAGTGTGAAGGAGTTTGATGCCCCTATCTTGAGTGGCCTTTAATCTAAGTAGTAGTGATTCATATTCAGCAATATTATTGGTATTGTTGAACTGCAATTTATAAGAAAAAGGGAAAATATATCTTTGAGGAGATATCAACACAATCCTAGCTCCTGAACCGATAGAAAAATAGCTACCATCGAATTTCAAAATCTACACATTATCAAAAACTGACCTTTCCTTAGATTTTTTTTCATTTGGAGGGGAGGATTCCTCTGAGCTTACACTGTGCTTTATTAAATCTTTTGCTATTTTGTTTGAACTAATTTTTAGATTATCATCTTCAAAAGTTTCATCAGTTAGGATAGGAACATCCTTTGTAGTCAAGAAGTAATTACCCATGCCTGAAGACTCAAACATAATTTGAGCTTTAGGCGCTGATGTTTGAGTGACAACGTATTTTGCCTCCTTCTCAAGGAACAATTTTTGCATGATGCCTTTGACCAAGATCCTTACTTTAGACAGGTCCATACTTAACTTGCCACCAACATTCTTGTAGAAATTTCACCCAAGAAGAATGATATATGAGGCTGGGACATCAGCCACCAAGACTGTCATCTTAATTCTCTTATTTGGGAATGCCACAAATGCAAATTGGGCATCCTTGATTTGTCTTAGTAGTGGCACTTGTTTGTTCTCCATGGAGAAACATCTCTTAAAGGTCTTGCTTAGTGTGAGTCCAAGAGATTCTACCAATTTGGCAGGCATGACATTGTCAGACGCACCTGAGTCTATGATGTAATTGTTCAACTGGTGTCTATTTATCAACGGAGAGACATAAAATAGTTCTATCCTTCTGGGAGCAGTAGGAGGAGCAATGACAAGGTTATTCCCGGTGGACGTGGGAGTCACTTTTAGAATAACTATTCTTGTAGGGACAGTTTTATTCTTTACATATTAAACTAACTTATATAACTGCTTAGGGTTGGATTGCAGGAATTCAAATTCAGACATTTGAATTTTGGTTTTCTCAAGACATGGTCGATTATATCAAATGTCTGAAATGAATTAGGAATATGGGAAGACTATTCATCCTTTTGGTTTTTAAGAGGGGGGTGGTACTAATCTGCAAAATTGAATTTTAAGGTGAAGGCGTACTTGAGGTACTTACTTTTTTAGGGATCACTGGGTCCTTTGATTGAAAAAGCAGAGTGGTTCCCCACTTAGCAATTGAAATTATTGGTTGAGATCGCTCCTCTATTTTTTCTTTATCAGCTTGTTAGGTTGACTGGTTTTGGGACTGGGTGAATACAATGTATGATCTATCAAATGCTTCACCTTTATTTTTGAGTTCATCCTGGTAGTTCAAGAAACTAATGTTGGAGTCGCTAGTGGATTCTTCTTAGTTTTTTACGAATAGATGAATGTCATCTTCTAGGTTCAACTCAAGCTAGAAGGAGAAATCAGATTCTATTTCAAGATATCCAACTGCTAAATTGGTTGGAGGTGCTTCAATGGCAAGTTTACCTTATGAGGGAGGAAGATGATTTAGCTACCCTTGATTCCTGACAACATTGCCTTGGTATGATTGGTTTAGAAAAGTCCTCCTTGGTATATCTTGATATGAAGGAGGAGAAGACATTCCTTGCACCATTTGCTTTCTAAGAGCTAACAACTCATTTGATAGTTTCTACACCATAGAATTAGTGGTGCTTGTAGATGGATATTCAAAGGATGAAGAAGATTTACCTCTGTTAGGATCTCTCCTTATCTTCCCTACCACGATGAGATCATCTTCCACCTTAGTAGCCAAATCTTGCACTACAACAAGGTCTATGTGGCTAGCACGTCTCAGTAGAAAACTCACTTTAGGTAGTTGAGAGTTGATGAAGAAGCATTTTAGATTCTCAACTATTGGCTGAGCAATTGTAGGAATCTTGTTCCTCAGCTTGTCAAACTTGGCGATGAAATCTCTCATTGGTTCATGAGGCTCCTTCTTCATTTGTATGAGCTGAGCCAATAGGGCATGCAAATATTTTGCAAGCTTGAACTTAGCTTCAAATTTGGCTTTGAGAGTGTTCTAGTCAATCAAGATTTGTGCTTGTAGATGATAGAACCAGTCTGTAGTAGCACCTTGTAATGTTTCTACAAACATCTTGACTGCTACGTCCTCATACTCCACACCTATCACACCATAGGCTATGCTGAAGGCTGCAATATGTTCATCAAGATGAAATCTCCCATCACTAAAGAATTTGGGAAAATTATTCTTTGAACTACGTGGTAGCTCATGTAGAGGTGGAGTTAAATTGAGTGGGCCAAAAGAATTACCCCAGGGGCCTTGAGCTGCCATTGTATGACTATGAGAAGGGGGGATAACAAATCTTGGTGGGGTATGTATGGGCAAAACTCTTCTAGCAGAGGAAAAAGAAGCTCTGCCTTGTATTGGTGACTTGGTGTTGGTAGGAGGAAGACTCCTAGTTTGTTGAAGGTGAGGTTGTGGAGGAAACAAATCAAGATTTCTTCGATGCACCAAGTCAAAAATAGGGTCAACAACACCTTGAGATTTTTGGATTCTTGTATAGCATAGAGCTACCATATTGTAGAATAAAAATGGAAAAGAACTGGCCCTGCTTCATCTTGAAGCTTAAGGATTCAAACTATGCATTCTTTCCAGTTGGTGTGGAGCTACCAGAGAATTGACTTCTGAAATGAAACGCTCAATCTCCAGCATCTCTAGTTTCATAGCTTAGAGTATATAATGGAAATGGATAAGGCTATAATGATAATGGATAAGACACAGGTGATGCTTCAATTTTTAAGCTTGAGGCTTCAAATTACACAAAATTATTGTGTCCCCAGCGGAGTTGCCAAAAACTGTTGGGTGAATATTTTGTCATCAACTAACTGATGGGAAAAATAGGTTGTTTCAACCACAACATAAGGAGATTGATCGGCCAAATATGTAGGTTTACCACATCAAAAGGGGACAAATCTCTCCTCTCATCATGGGGAGGTTCCCTATAACTATAAGGTACTATACATACTATAAATAAGCTGGAAATAACACTCAGGGTAGGATAACACCATCCATCTCTCTTTCTTCAGAGATGATGTTCACAGACATAAGAGAATTTAGGTGAAAACACTTAAGGCACTTCTCTTCTTTCAAAAGTGGTCTACAACAAACAACAAGAATTCTTTTTGGTAGTGATAAGTAAATGTAACAGGGTGCAATAACTAGTAGAATGAGGTGTAGCACAAAGTCTCCACCTCAACTACCAAAGAGTGAAATATACGAAGGACAATGGGGGCACAAAGTCATCCCAAGATCCTTTACATAGAAATAGAAAAACAAACACGCTAAAGACAATTGTGGCAGCACAAAGTCTCTCCACAGTCGGCTTCAGGATACCTTCCTAATTACTTCCACTAGTTTTGCTTGTTAAATTAAATGGACAAGAATGCTTCTAGGAAATAGACATAAGAACAATTTCTTAAATAACATAAGCTATTCTAGCACAAAGTCTGAAAGGTCACTTGTTTTCTCATTCAAACAAAGAAATATGATTAACAATCTGAGCTCAAAGTATTAGGAAATGCCTTTCAATTTGGGTAGAGTTTTGCTTCTATAACAGAGAAATCTCCCTTTCTCTAAAATGAGAGATTACAATATATAGTAGCCAAGAAAGACTTGGTGCATTGTTTCATGAAAATGGCCCATGCTACATTGAATGCCTTCAATATCAGTGGGAGGGACATGCTAGAATAGATCATTAGCCTTGACTTTGGTGCACATAATCGTCTCAAATGTCTTCTCCTAAGCATGGGTCATCTAGTCTATTTCTAGATATGTATGCAGCTATCCACGCACTTTTATTCAAAGTGAGAAAAATAGGATGCACCTTTACATGGTTGCACGCTCAGATGTCTACTTGGTGGATTGTTCCACTTAATGGAATAACTCCCCTATAGATATTTCAGTATGTCTTGTAGCTTTCCCTCTTTCCTGTTGCAATTTGAGCTCTTGGGCCATCTTCTTGCCTTTAGCAAGCCCTTTCAGCTCTTTCTTCAGCTATTCACTGAGTTTTGTCTTCAGGTTCTGCACCATATTTGAAAATAAATGGGAATTTCATTACCCTAAATTTGACGTCCATGAGGACATCATTGGTCACTTGGTCATCTGAACTAATTTGCACCTTGAACCTTTGAACCTTTGAAGTGCATCGGTTCAATGGTTCAATGGTTCAGGCGGTCCTATTGGCTCCATGGTTCAATCACTTTCTTTCCTCTTCGATTGAACCATCTCTTCAAACTTGTCTCTGAAATCTTCCACTTCTTTCCTTCGCTCGAAGCTTCCTTGAATCTTTGAACCTTTGAACTTTGAACCATTTTGGTTCAAGGTTTAATCAGTTCAACCTTTCTTTCTTAGCTCTTTGAATCCTTTGTTCTTCTAAGTCTTTCAAACTTTATTTAACTCGTTGAACCTTTGAACTCTTTTGGTTTAAGGTTAAATGGTTCAATAGTTAAATCACTTGTTCTTTGAAGTCTTCTTTCTTTAAGTCCTTTGAAGTCATTAAACTTTTTGAAGCGATTAAACTTTGAACTTGCTGAAGTGCTTAACTCTTTAAGTCTGCCGATGTCATCAAACCTTTGAACCCGTTGAACCTTTGAACCTTTAGAGGTGGGGTTTAATGGGTCAATGGTTCAATCTTTGGTTTGAAGCCCACTGATAAGTCTTTTGATTGAACTTCGACGTTGAACCAGCCTTGAAATGCCTGTGTTGGGAACTTGTTCCTTTGTGAGATCTCCCTTGTTGAAGTCATTGAACTTGCGAGTCCCTTAGCTGAAAATGCTTGAATAATTGAAGAATTGGAGCGCTCTGAACATTTTTTTTGAGAATGGAAGAGAGAATTTTGGTCTGTAGGACCAAAATAGTTGATATGTTGTCCCTAAAAATGAGTGACAGATTTTGGGAACAGCAGGATAATTGAGCTAGGTTTGGGCCTAAAAGACTTTGTCAAACTATCATAACAATGTTATATAGGTAAATGAGATAAGGTGAAGAAAGATATTAAGTGAACCATCAACCATCTCCCTTCTGTGTTATCATCTATTATGATTATCTAATATTATGTGTAATCATTATTATTGTTTATTTTAAGGTTGTCATTGGCTTATAGCTATTTGTGCCCACTTTGTCTATGTTTTTACTCATGGATATTGGCAAGATATTTTGAGTTTCCATAATCAAGTTATTGAAGCTTATAAATAATGATACAGGTGATTGCGTTAGTTAATTACAAAAACTTATGTGATTTAAACACTTGTCATGTTATTTGATGGTGAACATGTCATGAAACCTTAGCCTTTTGATGCTTTGAGCACATATTATTCATGTAGAGACATATGGGACAAGTGTTTGGATTTTTTAGACTTCACGGGGAACTTATGATTGGTTAATGACTTTGTTTATACTCATTACTTAAGTTTTGTGATTTTAGGTTTAACCCAAGTCTTGGTTAACTTAGGGCTATAATGATATTAGAAATGTCACTTTTGACCATAGTGAATCATCACTCTTATGACCTAATCATTTTGATTAGGGTTTATGTGGATGATGTTAGGTTGTGCTATCATTTTGGTCATTATGTTGTTGGTTGAGTTTAAAAAAAGAACATGGAGAGAAAGTAGAGTCTCCTTATGTTTTAGATGCAACCATGATGGATGTGGATGATATTATAAGAATCCATAGTTGTGTGGTATTAATGAAATAGTATTAGCCATGGAGTTCTAAAAATAATATATGGCTATGTTGAATTGTAGTAAAACACTCCATAAAGAACATAGAGGTTGTGGAAGAAGAAAGAAGTGAAATAAAGGCAACAAAGAATAAAGCCATTATGCAAGTAAGTTACTTTGATTGCTTATTTTCCATTATTAGATATTGTTGTTTGATTTATAATAATCCTTAGGTGGATGAGTGGGTTTCATGGAGGGCCTCCACCTTTCCTAGAACATACCCATCACCCTTATAAGTGTTTCCATATGTTGTAGTTGTTATTACATTCTGGATGTGAAATATGGTTATTGTTGAGAAGGTAATATAAGTTTTTTTACTTGAAACCTTGATGGGTATGCTTGACATGGTACACACAAGTGGAAATTTAATATACCAATAGTGAATATAGGGATGGTTTAAACTCAGCCTTGGGAATGAATGGATTTGATATCAGGGAAAACCACCACATCAAAGATGCAGATGTCAAGATACTAGAGTAAGATACCTCTAAGGGAAAAGAGCCAACTGATGAATCTATCTAGAAGAGGCTAGAAAAGACCAATTCAACCATGACTCTATGCACCTAATACCAGAGGGGAGTGTCAAAGAAGCATTTATTTATGTTCTCATATTTTTAACGAGAAGACTCAACCAAGAAGACTCAATGAAAATTATCATTTTACCATGATATTTATAATGAAGAACATAATTTTGAGTTGCCATAAACAAACTTGATTTTAGAACCAAGAGAAATAGGACTTCCAGATAACCTTTGGGTATACCCCCAAATGTGTACCATGACACATGAAATCATGATACTCCTAAAATCTACACATAAGGTAACCAAGTATAATGTCTTAACTAAATTTGATATCAGGTGATTCCAAAAGAAGCATTAAAAAATGGTTTCTCTATATCGTAATGAGTGCATCATAATGATAAAACTTGAAGTAGAGCTGGCCAAGATTAAGTTCCAATTGGAGATATAAATAGTGGTTAAGGTAAAAAATTTAAACCTATGCAAAATAATTTTGGGCCAAGAACTAACTCTTGTATATGGGGTGTTCCTTATAAATGAGGAATTTGATAAATTAGAGACCCTAATAGAGCTTTTGTTGAAGAGATGCAAGGACTAGCTCAGCTCCCAAAATGATCAAACTTGGGAAACAAAGTAATTCACTAAATTTATGGAGGTCTGTAAAATATTTTTGAATAGGGTTGGTGACATAATCCCTAACTTGGATGGGGGCTTTGCAAAGCTGGCACGATCGAGAAATTTTTTGGAAGCAAGGCTTTAGGCAGAAAAGCTTTAGTGATAACAATTGGCTGACAACACATTAGTAATAAAAGACCACACAAAGTGCACCAAAGTATTCAAGGATGTGGAGGCTATGGAAAATAAAATAAGTGCTCACTACCAGGAGATACATGTATATTTTATGATACTTTGAGGACAATTTATAATAAAAGTCACCTCGCTTGAAAATGTTCATAAGGATGCTTTCACATCCCTTTGAGTGCTTGGTCATTCAAGCAAGTGGTTATCTCAAATAACCCAAGGAGGCGAAGAAGCTCAAGAAGAAATTTGAGCAAATAGGACATAAGTTTTTAGATGGCCTTGAGAATGATGCATAGTCTAGGGTGGACTATTGGCTTAGTGTGGGCCCCAAATTTTGGCTAAGTAATTTTTAGTAATAAGTGACATAGAAGAATTGGCATGGGAGTCTATGGCATGAAAGGATTAAATCCCATGGAATAAATACACATGTTAAATAGAGAACCCAAGAAGGAAGGACTCAAAGATTAGCAAAATATTTGAGGAGACTGTAGAAAGCAGAGGTGGTTATGGAGTAGTTCACAAGGATGAAAGAGAAGACTCAGTCAAGTGTGAATCCAACACTGGCTCATAGGAAGATAGGCCCTCGAAGATGAGGATCTAGCATCGAGAGAGAATATAGGGGCAGATGGGCCCAATTTCAAAGGAACTTAATGTAAATGGCTGCCATGACTCAAATCTATTGATGATCATTGGTGAGTCATCTTGATTGTAATTACTTATATAATTATTCGTTTGATTAAACCATGTATAAATGACCCCATTATGTACTTTGTATTATGTATATTTAGTTGGATGTTGTTGATGAGTTTATATGAGTTGGTTAACATTATAACTTTGAATCACTATATTCTTTGATATCACTTATGAATATGATGAAAAAATCATGTGTTGATATAATATTGATGTGCAATTATTTATGGGGTTGATGTTATTAGTTATCATTTATGCCATCTTTTTATTTTTATCATTGAGTAATGAAAACGTAAGCTAAGCTAGGTATAGTATGAAGAATGAGTTTAGTACTAAGTATGTCTTTGAGTGCTCATGTATATGAAGTTATAAAAACACACCCTTGCATGACAAAACTAGCAGGAATCAGTCCCAAACTGCGTGCATCAGGTGAGTGCAAAATAACTTGTTCTTGCATGAAATACTAGTGCATTAGCGCATTAGACTCTTATTCACTTAGGTGCATGCCTAGGTAAAGACATGCCTGTTTAAAGGACAAGAATCCCAATAATTTATCTATTATAAATAATACATAAACAAAAAACATAAAATAATGTTTCAGCTATTACCAATCATGACATCACCATTACACAATTTTTTTTCACTAATTCTAACTGTGATTCCACTATTGGCCTAGGGAGCAGGAGAAATAATAACTCAAAAATTAAATTTTGAACAAAGATTTGCATATGTAAAATATTAAAATGTATTAATTCAAGATTGTATTTATAAAGCACATAAAATCTTTTACGAGTGGTTACGAGAATTAACCAATTCTTGTGAACCTATTTTATTTTAAACATAAAAACAAACTTAACTAAAACTAAACCAAAATACTTTGGATCATCAAAATAATCCCAACAAACTCCCCCTTGATTTGAAGTGGTATATAAGAAGAAAGAACTAGAGCAATGACTCTGAATGCATCAGAGAAACTCTATCACAACTACAACTAGTGCATTGTACCTTCTCGTATTAATCAAAATTGATGCCATTCCATACATAAGCCTACCCTATGAGTTGTGACATAAAAGGTTGATTAACATGATCAAGGCCTATTTATCCCCTATGATCATCGTATTGTATTATAGTAGAACTTGATCAAAGCTTGTCTAACTACATTGACCCACATAAGGTCTCATATAGGAACCCATCCAAGTGACAACCTCGTAATCTATATGGCACATATTCTGATGCCCAATAAATGCTAATGATATTTGCTCAACATTACAGGTGCTAACAACCCCTATCAAATTATACTCTCACTGATGACTGATCGAAGCCCAACCAATGCCTAAATCTTCTCCTTGTATTAGGTGAGAGGTGAGAAATTGTGCATAGAGAGAATAAAAATAACTAATCATGTCTGCTCTATGCCATTAAATCAGGTATAGAAAGCTAAAATGAAACTAAAAGCAAGTACACAAAACAAAATTGTTATCCATGCATGAACCCAAACTCTGAGCAAATAGCTAACTAAAGAGGGTAATTGTCCTTTAGCCTCCAATGGATCCTCCAACCTCCAATATGATGCTCATAGTTTGTCAATCATGAGGATCCTAAGGGACCTGTAAAGGACGTTAGATTCATCGACAACACAAGCAAGAAGTGACAGTGTGGAAATTATCATTTGGAAAGTGTCAGTTTTGATCAAAAATACACCTTTATACATTAGTTTCATTATATTGGTTGCAAAAATCATATAAAGACACTACAAATGATAAAATTAACCATTTTTTTGTATCTAGAATGCCCAAAAACCTACAAATTCCCTGGTCACATGACCACCTTTGAAAAAAAAGTGATTTGTCAAAAAAAGTTATAATGAAAGTCATAACTTACACCCTTATATCGCCAATTTGGCAAAAAATGTGACTCTGAAGGAATTGAATGCTTGATCTTTCGTTGGTGAGTGAATTTACAATATTTTCAACACCAACCCCACTAAATTAATTTTGAATACATAAAAGGAAGATATATTATTTAGGCTATACTTTCTGATTTTCAAAAAAATAAAAAATATATTCAGGCATCTAAAATTAATTCACCATGTTTTTTTAACTTGCATGTGAAAAATATAAAATGCCTTTCTTCCTTATAGGTTCCTTATGGGACCTAGTTAAAAAAACACAAATGAAAATAAATATTTTCAAGGCTTTATAAGATAAATCTCTACAAAACCCTATGTCATTGTTGCTTTAACTGTTACACCAATCATAATGAGACAGCAATGCCACATAGATCTCTGTAAATCACTGAGTTTTTGTAACAAAAAATTCCACCATATAGGTCTTAAATGAATTTGAAAAAATATTATGTTGTATAATGAAAATGAAATGAAGTCTATAAATAATAGTGCATCCACTATTGTATTCTTGGAAAAAGCTCAGTAAAAATATGGATAGAATTGCTCTGTTAATTCAAACAGACTACAAACAACATTTCACTGTCTTATTTTTTTGTAGCCTAGAAATTTGAGATGCATAAGGGAGAAATGTTTAAATTTGAGAGAGATCAAGGTATCGGTTGTCGATTCTACCCACACAGGTTATATCCTCCTTCCAATGGATTCGACCTTCTAATCCAAGGGCTTACAAATTGTATTAAGGCTTTGCCTTCTTTGAGGCCACAAAGTTTAATAAATTTTAGTGAAAAACAAAATAAATTCAAGAAAATAGTGAAGTAACTATCATCAATATGCAAATAATGAGTCAAGAAAAACTCTTTTACAACACAAGGAACTCAACTCCAAAATTGCATGGTTTACAAGGCTTTATAGATTGCTACAAAAGGGACTACAAAGAAATAAATAAAAACACCATTTTATTCAATGTGGTACCCATCTCAAATCTGCCCTCTACTTCTACTGCTACCCCATTGCTTGCCTTCTTAGAAGCCCAACCAAAATAATCAATCTCCTCTTCCTACCACAACTTTGATACCACTGTTGGCCCAGGGAGCAGGAGAAACAATAACTCAAAAACTACATTTTGAATAAAGGTTTGCATACTGAAAATATTAAAATGTATTAATTCAAGATTGTATTTACAAAACACGTAAAAGCTTTACAAGATTTTACGAGTGGTTACGAGATGTAACCAATTCCCAACTTTATTTTAAACATAAAAACAAACTTAACTAAAACTAAACAAAAATAATTTGGATCATCAAAATAATCCCAGCATCCATTACTTTTTAAAAATAGACAATCAACTAAAACAATCATGATTATGTTGATACATAACTATTTCACCACTACGTAGGTCTATTTTGTCGATCCCTATAAACATAGTTAGAAAGGTGATTTAGGTAATCCATAATTCATTTTTTGCTTAATACGTAAAATAAATAGAAAATAATAGTAATCATCCCCACCTTTTCTAGGAGCATTTCTATCGCTTAATAGGGCGATTCCACCAATATTCTAAAAATTATGGTTTTGGCAAATTTGAATGAAAATAGGGGAAATTGAATTAAATTTTGGGCTAAATTTTAGCCTTGAATGATGATAAGATGTTTCCAAATTTGAATTCAGGGTGTGAGTCCCATTAGGCATGCCATATGTAACACATAAATGCAAAGGTTAGTTTTATGGTTAGTACAAAATCAAATCAATTTGAAATCTTACCACTAATCTAGGTGTATGTCATCTAATGGAACAAGATGAAGAAGAAACAAAATAATAAAACAAACAAACACAAATGGTTGTTCCTATTCTTTCTATATCCTTGTCAGAAAGAGTATTGTGATCAAATGTAGTTGTAAATGGCTTGTATAATGCACATGGGCTGTTCGACAGAGTAACCTCTTGCTAACTAGATGATTTGATGATGAGTGATGGGGTGAATTGAAGCTTTTTAAGGTTACTTTAATATCACTTTTTTATGATCCCAAATATCTCTTAGAATAGAGGAGGAACTTTCCATTTATAAACTTCTTAAATGATTAAGGGCCATTGACCTTAGATTAAAATCTAAGGTAGAGGACTACTCAAATTTGATCATTGGAAGGAGGGATGAGCCATGTACCTAATTATAACTTGGTCTCTGACTTTGTCCTTAGGATTTGAAAAAATAATGGATCTAATGGAGATTGTCCTCCATTGGGATTTGGAATAGGCATGCTTATCTCCCATGCTTTGAAAATGATTTGTGATGTGAAGAATAAATGTATTTATGGAAAATGCATAAATAAAAAATGTGCATGGATTAGTTTAGCCAACTAATTTGATTAATTAGCTAATTAATCATTGTTTATCTTTGTGATGATTTATATAGGGTCCAAGACTAAATAATTGTTCAACTTAATTGATCTATATCTACATTTACAAATCGACAATATGATTTGGGATGTGATAGACAAACCTAATGATATGACACATTGAAAAGGCATAATTAGCGTTGATTCAGGATGAAAATGACATTTGGTTCATTGATTTTGGATGATTAGAATAAATTAGTGTTTGGGACAATGTTAGCATGGATTAGTTAGGATAGACATAAAATGTACAATTTTAAGTGTCTATACTACCATCCTTTACTTGAGCCCATAATAATACGACATCCTTCAAATTTGGATCCTAAACACTCCAATCCAATGATTAAGGATTATATTATATAAATGACCCCTACACACACATACAAAGAAACACATTAGTTATTTTTTATGGTTAAGGTAGGGAAAATATGCTAATCATGGTGGTACAACCTTTAATAATTGCATGTCTAGTTGCCATAGTTATTTGAAGGTGTAATAGGGACCGTTGTTTCTCAACAAAGGTAAAATGATCCATGTGCATATTCCATGTGAATCAACACACTCCTCAATTGAAATTTTTATCTCTCACATGCACAACATCTCATAGTTTACACATACGCTCATGTTACCTCTTTGAGTTTCCACATTGCCTTGTCACTTATGATGTTGAAGTCTTATTCTATGTCTACCTTCCTAAAATCCATGTGCACATCCTTCACTTAAGCATATGTATAACACTGGAGTTAAATTGATGTATATTTACATGCTATCATAACACCATGAATGATTTTCACATGCACAATCACACACACTCAATATCCACTTGTCATGACTCTCTTGCCATGTGGCATGCCTACTAGGGTTCAATAGATTTATAGCTCCTTTGGGAATAATCCAACATCATTGCACACTTGGAAGTCTAACCACACACATAAGAAGTTTAAAAATATCTCAATTGTGAGTTGAATCACCACCCTTGGATAATCATTTTTAGTTGTAAATACTTCTTGTAATGATGAATATATTGTAACTATCACTCCCATACGGGTACAGAGATGAAATGCCACACACACACACATACCAAAAATGAGTTTGTTAGCATAATTTTTAGATATATAATTTAAAAATATATGTACCTATACATTCTTTCATTCAATCTAGAAAAAATAACAAGGGTTTCTATCCCTTCGAATCATAGGAACTAGCTTTACTAGTCTTACTACATCTTTGTACACATTTGTACTTACTTTGTTCTACATATTGATTAGAATTTAAATTTATGCATATCAAATTTGATTGTGTGATTGATTTTATACTTTTTAGATTAACTTTCTTTCAATTTTACCTTTTTTATCTTGTTTCTAAGTATAATATTATCCACCACATTATGTATTGGGCCTGATGGTGCATATTATCAATGTAACTATTTAGGGCTCTACTATATTTTTCTCTTATCAAGTTCTCCTCACTGATCCTCAGGGTACACATAAGTGTTCTCCCTTGAAAACCAACCATATTATAATAGATATTACAACCATGAAATTATTTATATGTTGTTTGCATTCATGCACACTCCCCATGCATCTCTAAAATCCAAATCTTCTTTATGCAACTCCTTCATTGAGTCAGAGCCCACTACTTCCACTCTCATTCCATTTAAAACAAGACATGTCATACTCAATTCTTCTAAATTTTTATTTAACTTAACACTTACGATTTTTAAAAACAAATGAATAAAACTTTAAAGAAATTTAACCCAATTCATATGTTTTTTATTCAACTTGTTTTGGTTATTTATGAATTGTAGTGCTTAATTATCAATGGCAACACAAATTCCTTAGGAAAAAAATAATGCCTCAACTTATTGAGAGATTGTATTATAACATAAAACTCTTGATTATAAATGAATTAATTTTTCTTTGCTTCATTCAACTTTACACTAAATTAAGCAATTGGATTAGCTTCTTGACTCAAAATTTCTCCTACTACTATCCCACTAGTATCACAATCAACTTTAAATACTTTATTGAAATATGAAAATGCTAATAATATTTATTTGAACACCTTATTCTTAAGATAGGGGTTTGGTGAAAGGAATTTCCCTCTCTCAGTCTGACAAATAACTTTTGAATGGCCATTTCACAGATGACTCTTATTTGACTCTTCAAGAGGAAGAAGAGTCAATTAATAATGTTATGGAATGTGTCCATATTTTTTGTTTGGATTCAAGCTCATCTATCAAATGTAGAAAGACTTAATTCTACCGTTAGTATCTAGGTCCCAAACATCCTTGGATGGATGGATATGAATGTTAGTGGCTTCTTTCAGGAGTTCAATTTAAATTTCTTGGCTTACATTTTGCTTTTTAGGATTTTCCCCTTGAACTATGGTCTTATGTGGTGCAGAGAGTTGCAAAAAACTATTTTTGGATCACAAAGACTTTATCTCTTGCTAGAAAATTTTAGATTTATTCTAAAGTTTTGACAACTACTCTGTGTATTATTCTTCCTGTTAGGCCTCTTCTAATGCCGCTTACAAAAAGCTAGAAAAAGTCCTAAGATATTTTCTATGGGTTAATCCTGAGGGTCACAAGGGCTTCCACAGAGTTACCTGGAATATATGCTGCAGACCTAAGGAAGTTGGTGGTCTAGGCCTTTTAGACATTAAATTTCAAGGCCTTGCTCTTTGTGTCAAATGGATTATTATAGGTCTTGTTGGGTATGAATCATGAAAGTTTATTCTTTGCCATTATATTTCTTAGGGGCTTCTATGTGGTAGAAAGTCTTGGAAAGGTTGGGGTCTTCACTCCCTTCTTATTACCTTAGTGCCAATTAAAATCAAGGTTACCTTTGTTGTTCAAAGCCTATGTAAAGTGTGGGAGAAGTTTAAGACTCATCTTACTTAGGTAAACTAGGGTTTCAAGAATGGCCTCTCCGTTAATTCTCAGTCTCTCTGGTGGCCACCTTGATAAAATTTTCATAATGTTCCCTTTACCTTAATCCTTTTGGTTAAAGGGTTAACGATTTTTAGAAAAGGGGTGAAATTTATAAGTGATCTATTTTAAAAAGAGAATCAAGCATGGCTCACTTGGCAATAAGTATATAATAAATTTCATTTAAATAATTTAGATGTAAAGGCTATAACATAAATTTAAGGTTCCATACCTGATGAATATTTTCACAAAATGGGGGTGATCTCTCTTGCTCCCTGGTGGAAGGACTGGCATTGGACTACATCCACCCCCTTCACCTATTACTCCCCTCAATTGGTTTATAATTTGCTTATCCCCTTAGCATATTCTAAATGAAATGCTTAACGATGGAATCTTCATTCCAAACATGGGGTTTGGGCCAAACAATTTAACACTAGGTGTATTTCTATCATTAAGCCCAAAAAAGCTGATTTTTATGGTGTCTCCTTTATCAGGGTTTGCCTGTGGGTGACTGGCTTAAGCATTTAGGAGTCTCAAACCCCATCTGCCTAACTTGTTGGTAACTAGAGACTTTTAAGCACCTTTTTTGGTTTTTCTCTCATGCATAATCGACATGGAACTAGATTCACTCCCTTTTTCACCCCTTCCAACCTGAATTCTTCACATGAAAAATGGCTCTCTTTGGGGAAATAGATTTGTTGCCTAAAAAATATAACATATTTTGGTAGATTTTTTGAACTGATATTTTATTTCAAATATGGAAAGCTAAAAATTATGCTTGCTTTAATCATGAAGAGTTGAAATGTAGTTTTTATGTTACTAATAAAATTACTATTCTATCTATTGTCACACTTTTGATTTAAAGTCAAATTGATAAAGTCCACCTAGAACTAACCATCTCTAACATCTGCTTGACTACTAGGTAAATGCCCCATGCGTGGTTAGCTAAGAACCTCTTAAGCCTCCATAATATCTTATGCCTCTCGAGGATGAGGGCATGAAACATGCTTATAGTGTTCCAGAACTAGATGCAAAAATCATTCTCCTTGTCAGTCACCACCTCGATGGTCATCCCCATGACATGGTGGTCTGAGTGGCTCTTCTAGATTTAGAGTCAATGGTAGGGGTTGGGGATCTCCTCCCCTGACTCATGATGGTGACATCAGTGGCTGGGGTCCTCCCCCCAAGGATTTTTTTTATGATTGGCTATGGAAATATATCCTAAAAGAAACCAAGATGAGGCATTAGAATCACAACAAAATGATGGTTGGGAGCCCTTAATTGTGGACAAGGATCCTCCTGATCTGGGAGGTTGGGGTGATAAGCCTCAAGACCCACCATCTCCACTACCTCTCCTAACATCTATGTTTGTTGTGGCTGCTTAATAGTCCATTTATTACTTTCTATTGCTTTCTCTACTTTGATATTAAGATATTGATTTGATGTTTACTTTTGTGTGTGTGGTCATTTATTGACCACCTTTTAGACTTTTTTTGAGGTATTTTCACCCTTGATGTGATTATGCTTGTGGGATGTGACTTTTCCACCCATTTTTTATGATTAGTGTTGTACCATATCCTTATTCGATTAATATATAAATACACTCTTTAATCATCAATCTCTCTCTCTCTCTCTCTCTCTCTCTATATATATATATATATATATATATATATATATATATATGTATTCCTCTCTAGAAATAGTCCACTTAAACTCTTTCCATCACCTTTCACTTTTATGTAATGGGTGTTCAAATGCTAAAGTTTCTGATAAATTTTTGATATAAACTAACTTACCCATGAAAGTTTCTTGATTCAAACATACTCCTATATGATGGATAATTTAAAATAACTTTTAACTTTTCTAGGTCCATTCTTAAACTATTATATGAGATTACAAATCCTAAATATATCAGCGCCTATTTCATCATGAAGCTACACTTCTTCAAATTGACTAATAACTTCTCTTCAACCTTTACAATATTATATCAAATGCAAAAAAAATATTCTATTGAATAAATTATGCAATTTATAGTGTGATAGATCCAAATCTCTAAAACACTTGCAAGCTTCCCATAATTTAACAACTCTCTCAAGAAGTTAAAGAAATGTGACAAAGGATTGACAAGATCATATATTTTTCAGTCTATTTCTAGTCATGCCTCTTGCAATCAAGGGTAATCCAAGTATATCTTCTACTTTACCTGGATATTTTTCTTTAGCCAATTTTTTAAAAAATAGGTCTATTTTTAAAGCCCTCTAGAAAATTTCTAAAGTCATGATCCATGCAACATCGATGATGTAAGTTATATCAAGGTTGAGCAAGGATCTTGAGTCATTCGATCTTTAAAGATCCAACGACTTGAGATAGTTCAAAAAAAGGTGCTTACATAAGAAAAAAATATACCCTCGTGTCATCAGATTAAGAATCCTGATGCTAATTGCTAGTCATTACATGCAAACATTTTAAGTCTAAAATGATGGGATCCTCAAGCATTGAAAAGTTAAAGGGTACGTGGTAAACAATGAGAATATCAATATTTGTACCACCAAACTCACACCATCTAATCTGATTAGGATTGATAGGGTGAGTTATTTTTAATATCAATGGAAGATCTCAAGACATCTAATTGATGATAATCCAATGATAAGATCTGATTTTGTGAAAAATTATGATGCCAATAAAGAAAAGAAAATTCCACAATTAGACCAAGTTTTTTCCATTCATTTGAAATTATAAATTATTATCAAGATACACCATAGTAGTTAAAGCTCCTAATGAAATATCTTGATGCAATTAGATTTCAATAAACATAAGTAAATTTTGACCCTTAATAAGTTAAGGTTGATCTAAGTTATATCCTTGTAGCAATTACTCCAAGATGTATAACTTGGATCAAAATTGTTAAAGGTGAAGGTACTTCTTTGAGCCATTCTGAAGTTCAATTAAAAAGAATGAACTATCAAGTAAGCAAATTGGTGGGGAAATAGGGTTGGTCCAATACGTGACAAGATCAAATCTTAGAGGAAACACCACTGAGTTTGTTGAAAAATACATGCATGCCAATTTACATTTTTAAAGCCACATTATATTTAGTGGATGATTAAAGAAGCTGTAAAATGAGGCGTGCAAGCATGAAGTTTTATCTACATTTAGATGTCATAGTTTAATGCTTCTCCTACATTTTCTACTTATATATTTTAATTTTATCATTAAATCTAGGAGTTAATTTTTGTACTTTATCCCAAGTCCATACATCAAAGTATTATTTGGCCCCTGCTTTCTATCTTATAATAAAATCTTGAGACCTCTTTTGAAGTGTAGTGAATTTTGTGCAAATTTTTTGGCAAGGATTAAAAGATATTGTAACTATTATTTGTTTATCCATAGTTTTTATCAAGTTATTATAACCTCATATTTTAATTTAGGTTAAAATGTGCTCCTTGCATATATTTTAATTAAGATAATTTTTATTTCCATTCTTACATGTTATCCCCATGTCATCAAGATAGAGATCAACCCATTTCTTATTTTGATGCATCACCCATTTTATTTTATATATTCTTATAACTTTTTTACCTTTCAAGCTTTCCCCTTATACATTTAGTTTAAGTAGAATAACATTAGAATAGGAAGTAAAACCAACTAATTCTAGAGGTTCTCGATAAGGAGCAGTCTTAAATTGAGTAGATTTTCCATGTTGTGACTATTATGTTGGTGTGACCAATTAGACATCATTGACCATTAACAAGTTTTGGCATGCCTAATGGGACAAGGATTTTATTTTATCCACATCCTCTTGATTTAGATTAAATTTTGATATTTTGGAAAGAATCTCATGTTTATCTACTTTTTAAAGTAAAATTATATCGCTTAGTGATTCCATTGGTCAATATTCCTAAATTGTCTAATTTGCAGACCTTGCTTTCCTTCAAAATTTTAGTGTTGTAATGAAACTTGAATATTATGTCCAATTTAAGAACTCTAGCTTTTGTCTCTTGGAACTCTTATGGTCCTCTAAATTTTCATCAATGGAATGATATTCCAAAATTTGATTTGAAAAATATTCCCTCTTTCTAAGGAGATGGTTTTATTTTTCAAATATACATATATAGATGTATACAACATTTGTACAATCCATAATGTCATATAGTCTTATGCAATCCTCATGCTACTTCTTCTTTAAAAGGAAAACCTCAAGATTGGTTTATAGTTTTGCTTGTAAAATCAATTTCAACATGGAATCACTTGGGTGAAAATTTATGCAATTAATTAAATGAAAGGTTGGATGCTTTGATCTTAATTAAACATCTAGCTAAAATAAATAAGGCTACATGGGATCACGTTGCTTATTTCAACCTTAGACTCAAAAGAACACAGGAAAAGGTACCCTCAAAAATTTATCCATTTCTAGGTTTGGTTTTTTATTCTTTTTGAAAGATTTTGATTATGATTTAATTTAGGAGGTATAACTGTTCAATAAGCTTTTGATTTTTCTATGATGGCTAACAATTATCTCATACAAGTTGAAATAATAGATCCCATACTTGCCATATGTTTGCTCCATCAAGCTTCCCACTTTGCCCATATGTAAATCATGACCCACCTGACATATCAACCACTAAATCCTTTTATCCTAATGCAATATATAAGATTAAAATCCTCATAGGAGAGGTTGTATATGAGTTCAATTCTTTAAAAAATTAGCTTGCTATTTAAAATGCTTAAATTCAATTTGTTGTCCAAATTTATCATATTCTTAGTGTTCCCACATACCCTATGCAAGCTAAATAAGCCTTGTGATATACCAACTCATATTATTATTATTGTTCCCAAAATTAGCTACACTCATTTTTGGAACAACCCCTAGGAAACTTGTCCATTTCATGTTTTTCACTCTAAGTTCATCTTTCAAGACAAGTTTTTCTTGATCTCGAGTTTAGTCGACTAACATTATTGAAAAGTTCACAACCTTCCCTCATCGCAATTTCTCAAAAAATGCAAAATTTGTTGAGGTCTCGATGCGATTAGAATGAAAATAAAGCTTTTCAAGGAGTTATATTTTATTTAAGTTTTTGTTTCCATGCAAGGTCAACATTTTTTGCCGCCATTGCATATCTTTTTATTTTCTGTGTAAAGGCGACGATTTTCACCGCCCTTACATCCTTCTATGTCGGAGTGGCAAAAATTGCCGCCCTTGCATTTTTTTGAAACATTCCATGCAGGAGTGGTGATTTTTTCCACCCTTGCATTTTTCAACCTCACATGTAGAGGCGGTGATTTTTACTGCCCCTACATGATCTCAGTTTTTGCACGTGACATTTATGGCGACACACGTTGAGTTGTTGGCATCAGCTTTAGCCCTTTTTAATGTCAATTTGAGCCTCATTGATCATTCCAAGTTGTCTACTCCTCTTCCCTACAACCAGTCAACAGCTTGAATAAGTGGAATTGCATTTTTTTCTTGGCTTCAAGTGTAAGATCTTGATTTTATCAGGTTAGTTTTGCGTTCTTCCTTGTTTTATTTTTAGGTTTTCATTTTGTTCTTTCTCTTTTGTTTAAATTCTATTTTTTTCTCTTTCCTGCTTTGTAGTTTGTCTATTTCTTATTTTTTCTCCTCCCTCTCCCCCTCATTAGCAGCCAAGACCAAAAAACCCAAAATATCCAAAATCTATTTAATTGGTGTAATGGCAGCAATTTTTGCCGCCTTTACACAAACTAATTGAACCAGTGTAATAGTGGCAAAAATCACTGCCCTTACACAAAGTTTTCCCCCACGTGCATAGGCAAAAATTTTTGCTGCCCATACATGACCTTCACATGCAATGGCAGAAATTTTTTTTGCCTCTGCACAAAAGACTTCCCCACATACAAGGGTGGCAATTTTGCTGCCCCTACATGTATTTCCTCAAATTTTCCTAAATTTAAGAAATTTTGTATTTTTGATTTTTTGAGCCCATTTATTTTTAACTTTCTAACCTATTCACGCCTTATCTCTTTCAAGCACTTTTCCATGGTCATGATCACCAACATGCAATTTTTTCAGATTGTTGATATTTTTCCTGATTACACGATCGTGATTCTTATTACAGTTTCTCTCAAAGATCCTTCTTCATCGATGTCCTTTTGATAAAAGCTCTTCCAGATGACTAAGGTTTCTCTAAAGAAGTTAAAGACAATGAAGTACAAGTATCAAGGTGTTTTTCTAATCACCTTGGTTACTTCTAATGTCGACGACATTAGGGATACAGAGATCGGGCACATAGATATGGTTGAGTTCATGGAAAGAACCAAATCAAGAAATCCTATCCATGAAATGAAGAAGATAATCGAGAGTAATATTCATCTAGTATCTTCTTTTTTTGTAGTGGCTCACCACACAGAGTTCATTCTCCAGTGCGCTCAATTCTATAACAAGGATACTAGGGCTATGCTAGATGCTGGTGGTAATGTAGTGATTAGATTAGACCTTGAGTTTATCAACAAAGTATTCATGTGTCCTCTCACTATTGAAGTATTGAAGCTTGACTTCATTGAAGCACAAAGGGAATATGACAAAGATCCTGAAAGAGTAAAGAAAGTGATCAATAATAGATGGTTCAAGACTCCCAAAGTGAACTTGTCAAGATGGTTACAAAATTTTCTAAGGAGTGATTTTATAGAAGAAGTTGGTGACCTGATCACTCTTCTCAGCAGGGTAAGAGGTTTACCTTCTTCCTCTTAGTTTCATGAATGGATGTAACCCTTCATTAAGATAATTCTCCAAGGCAAACAAGTCATTTTTTGGGGAGAACAAATCAACAATGCTCTACATGAGCAATTGATGAAGGTATCTACTACCTCCAAATTCTACACGGATTCATACCTAATATATATTCTAGCATTGATGAGAACCTTCCTAGGTTTAACATCAAAAATTTGACAGGGAAAAATAAATGAAGGATCATTATAAGGAAATGGTGGAATAATTGACTGTAGTGATAAGGAGAATCACTTTCATTCCAGAAGTAATAACTCCAGAGGCTATCTCCATAGACAACTCCATGATTTAGAAAGCAGAAAGGACCTATCTCAAGGGAAAAGTAATTGAAGAGTACTTAAACAAGATGCATACACAAGGAATTTCCTTGCTCACAGAGCTATTTGAGAAGATGAGTAAAATGAGGAAAATGAGAGCGAAACTGGATGATATTGTCAATATCATTTCTCAAGATATTGAAAGTATAGATAAATATTTTAACAAATGGATGGACATGAAAAAGATAAAGATAAACACTCTAATATCAATTGGCATCATTGTTGATAGAGATTCTTGTACTGAAACTAAAGAAGCACTGATATATAGGAGTCAAGTGCTTAAGGAATTGATCGACGACTTTGAATCTTCAAGAGACCTTGGTGAACAAAGTGATATTAGTTTGTTACATAAGTTGGAAGAGTTGCCTTGCAAACTTACCTCTCAAGACAACCAATTCATTTTAGCTGAAGAAATGCTTCAAAATTTTGAAGGTATGTTCTGAAAGGAATTTGAGGAGAAAGCATTTTTAGTAGCTTCTATAGATAACATTCTTGACAATCAGTTAACTCTGGATAATCTAAAAACTAAGTTAACAAATCATGAAAAATTAGTTATAGTGGTGAAAGATGCCATAGTCAGAGCTAGGGTAATCTTCAAGAACACCATTACTCTATATAGTATCAGGATGCAAGTAGCTATCACCATGTACGATGCTCATATGAAGAAGATTGGGGATAAAGATTGAAACTATTCTTCCTTACTTTGTTTTTCATTTGCACTTTTGTAATCACTTTGGACATTTGCACATATACTTTTGTTATGTATAAATACATGTAAAAATTTGGAAAGTCCAAAGTCAACAAGGATTCCCATCTTTGACTAGGTCAAAGTTTTTAAATATTTTTTAAATCTTCGAGGCTTCTCCCTATAAATAAAGAGAGCATTTTTTGTAATAGATCAATCTTTTGTAATTGAAAGCAAAAACTCTGCCCAAATTGAGATGCTTCTTGAGACTTTGAGCTTAGATTATAAATCATATTTTCTTGAATGAATGAGAAAGTAGGTTACTTTAAGACTTTACGTTGCAATAACTTGTGTTATTTAGGAGATTGTTCTTATGTCCTTTTCTTAATAATATCTCATCTATTTGATTAAACAAGCAAAGTGTGTAGAAATTATTTAAAGATGTTTTGAAGTTAATTATGAAGACTTTGTGCTGCTATAATTACTTTTAGTTCATGTTTTTCATATTTTAGTGAGAAGGGTATTAGAAAGGCTTTGAACTGCTTTTATCCTTTGTGATCTTATGCTCTATTGTAGTTTTTGATGGTGACTTTGAGCTACACTTCATTCTACTATTACATCGCTATAAATCAGTAAGGGAAGCTATAAAAGACTTTGTGCTTTCGTGGGTTTCTCATAGATCCAATTACTACCCAAGAATATGTTTTGCTGTTTGTTAAACATCATTTCTAAAAGAATAAAAATGCCTTCAGTCATTACCCATGATTTCTCCTTTGCCTTGTGAACATCATCTCTGAAAAAAGAGAGATGGATGATGTGATTTCAGCCATGAGTATATTTTTAGTTTATATTAATATATAGTAGTTTATAAGGAACCTCCCCTTGATGAGAGGAGAGATTTATCTCACTATGCTGTGGTAAACTTGCACTTTTTGCCATATAAATTTCTTTGTGCTGTGGTCAATATACCCATTTTGCTATCAGTTAGTTGACAATAAAATATTCACTCAATAGTTTGTGGTGACCCCGTTGGAGACATGAACTTGCACTTTGAAGCCTTAAGCTTTAAATTGAAGCATTTACAGTCCTTTTTTATTTTACACTCTGGCAGATCCACTGTACATGCAAAGCCAGAGAGCTCAAGGTATTATTGATCTTGTATTTGAGTTGGTGCAACAAAATAATTTTAAAATTTTTCTTCCACCATCTCGCCTTCAACAAACCAGGTGTTTTCCTCCCACCAATGTCAGATCTCCAATACTAGGCGAAGATTATAGTTTTAGTGCTAGTAAAGTTTTGTCTATACTTACTCCACAAAGATTTGTTATCCCTTCATTTAATCAACATATCATGGCAGTCCAAGGCCCTTGGGGTAACACTTTTGGACCTCTAAATCTGACCCCACCTTTACATGAACTACCCCATAGTTTAAGAAAGATTTTTTCTAAATTCTATGGTGATGAGAAAGTTCATCCGGATGAACATATCACTACTTTCTGCATAACATGTGGTGTGATAGGCGTGGAATATAAAGATATAGCGGTGAGACTGTTTGTATAAACTTTACAAGGCACTATCATGGATTGATTTTATCACCTTCAAGCTCAAACTATAACTGACTGAAACACTTTCAAGGTCAAGTTTGAGGCTAGGTTCAAACCCGCTAAAGATACACATGCCTTGTTGGCTTAGCATATGCAAATGAAGAAGGAACCTCATGAGCCCATGTGAAACTTTATTGTTAAATTAAATAAGCTAAAGAACATAATTCCTATAATTGCTTAGCTGACACCAGAGAACTTTAAGTGATTTTTCATCAACTCTCAGCTTCCTGAAGTAAGTTTTCTATTGAGGCAGGTTGGTCCTATAGATCTTTTTGTAGCCCAAAATTTAGCTACGAAGGTTGAAGATAATCTTATCATGGTAGGTAAGATTAGAAAAGATTATAATAAAAATAAATTTTCCTCATCTGCTGAAAGTTTTTCCATGAGCATCACAGATCATATGGTGCAAAAATTAGCAAATGAGTTGCTAGCCCTAAAAAGACAAATGGCCCAAGGTATGTCTGCACCTCTTTCTTATTGGGATATGCATAAGAGGACATTTCCCAACCATTCATACTAAGACAATGCTACTAAAAATTAAGGGCAATCTAATCATCTTCCACCCATACAAGGGAAGCTTGCCATTGAAGCAGCCTCAGGTAACTCAGCAGTTGGTTACCTTGAAGCTAAACATGATTTCTCATTCCAACCTGAGTTAGACCAAGAAGATGATGCTAATCTCTTTACAAAAGGAAAACAAGAATTAGCTAGCGACTCCAACATTAGTTTCCTGAATTACTAGGATGAAACTAGAAGTAAGGGAGAAGTATTTGATGGGTCATACACTATTTTTACCAAGTCTTAAAATCAGTCAACTTAGCAAGCTGATAAAGGAAAAGTAGGAGAATAACCTCAACTAGTAGTCTCAATCACTAAATGAGGGACTTCACTGCCTTTCTAATCAAAGGACCTGGTGACCAATATTAAAGTAAGTACCTCAAACCATCTTGTACCTTCTACTTCTATTTCTCAGATCAGTACCCCACCTAATAAAAATTAAGATGATGAGCTTCCTTCCTCTATTTATAGTTTATTTCAATTATTTGATATAATTGATCATGCTAAAAAGACCAATATTCAAATGACTGAAGTTGAGTACTTGCGAGCCAATCCTGAACAATTTGATAGGTTAGTTGACTACATAAAAAACAAAACCATCCCTATAGGACAAGATTTTATAAAGGTGACTAATAATTCCTCAAAGAATAAATTCACCTAGAATAATCTTGTTGCTACTCCTCCTGTTGCCCCTGAGAAAATAGAACCTTTCTATGTTTCTCTTTTGATAAATGGCCATAAGTTGAGTAATTGTATAATAGACTCTGGAGCCTCTGATAATGTTATGCCTACTAAGGTAGCAAACTCTCTTAGTCTTACCTTAACTAAGACTTTTGAGAGATGTTTCTCTATGGAAAATAAGCAAATTCCACTCCTGGGTCAAATCAAAGATGCACAATTTCTGTTTGCAGCTGTCCCTGATAAGAGAATTAAAATGACAATCTTGGTGGCCGATGTTCCAACTTTCTATGACATTCTGCTCGGGTAAATTTTTTGCAAGGACGTAGGTGGAGAATTGAATATGGATCTATCTGAAGCAAGGATACCTATTAAAGGCATCATAAAAAAATTGCTTCTTGAGAAGGAGCCAAAATATATAGTCACCCAAACATCAGATCTTAAAGCTCACATTTTATTTGAATCATCAAGAATGGGTAACTATTTTCTGACCACTGAAGATGTTTTTAGCTTATCAGATGAAAGTAATTTAAGTGACAATTATGAAAATTTAGATAGAAAATTAGAAGAATTGTTAGAGCAAAGTTTAGACAACAAAGAATCTTTCCTTACTAATGAAGAAAAATCTTTAAGAGGATCAGATTCTAATGATGTTTAGATTTTAGAATTTGATGGCAATTGCTCTTTTACCAGTTCTAAAGCCAAAATATTTTGATATCCCCTCAAGGAGAAATTTTTCTTTATTCATATAAGTTGTAGTTCAACAATACCAATAACACCACCAAGTATGAGTCTTTGCTGCTTAGATTACAAGCCGCTCACGCTAAAGGTATTAAGATTATTCATGCCTGGGGAGATGCTGAACTGGTGGTTTGTCAGGTAAGAAATCTATACCAAACCAAAAATAAAAGACTGACATTATCGCAATCTTGTATGGGATTGTATTGAAAGTGTTGATGCTTTCAATATTTCTACTGTGTTGAGAGAATTCAATGATCGTGCAGATTCATTGGCTATCTTTGCAACCCTCATGGTTCCCTATAAAGACTTCAAAGGTGATAGGTACACTATTAAACTGGTCTTTCAACCAAGTGTACCTGATAATGCTAACTATTGGTAGATGTTTAATGGTGACAATCAAATCATTACTTTTTTAGAAAAAAAAGGATAGTTTTGAGGAACTTTATTTTGAAAGAAGCTAATCTCCACCATGGGAATCGGTTCTTGAAATAGATTCTAAAACTGGTGAAGAGTTCCTTTGACTCAAGGGGAATAAAATTCTAAAAGGGTGATTTTTCTTGAGAAGTTATTTGATAAGCATGATAGGTATGTCAAGCAGCTACAAATGGATTCAAGTTCCTCCAAGGAATTTGATCAAGTAAATTTGAGTACAAAAAAAAATCTCAAGATGGTCAACATTAGGAATTGTTACACTTTTGATGAAAAACTCAAATCCATTGCTCTTCTTCACCATTACATTGATGTTTTGGCATATTATTACCATGATTTGAAATCTCTAAGGCTTGAAGAAATTTGGCATAAAATTCCTCTTAAAGTTGGGTCATTGTCTTACAAGCAAAAATAAAGGCAATACAACCCCATAATATTAGGTACTATCCTTTTTGAGATTTATAAAATGTTGAATGCAAGAATTATTTTTTTAATCCATCATTTCACTTGGATTGCTAACATAGTTCTTGTGAGAAAAAAGAATGGAGAAATTTGTATCTGTGTTGATTTCAGAAACCTAAATCAATCTTATTTAAAAGATAACTACCCCCTGTCTATTATGGATCAAGTGTTGTAAACAGTGACTGGTTCAGAAATGTTTTCAATGTTAGATGGTTTTTCTAGGTACAATCAAGTAGAAGTCAATAAAATAGATCAACATAAAACTACTTTCACTACACTTTGAGGCACTTTTGCATATTGCAGAATGCCTTTTGGTTTGATCAATGCTAGTGCCACCTTCCAAAGAGCAATGAATCTTGCCTTCAAAGATGAAATGGGGAGGTTTATTGTGGTATATTTTGATGACTTGACTATTTTTTCCAAACACCGTCCTGATCGTGTGCATCATCTACAATAAGTGCTGGAATGCTGTCAGTAAAATGGTATTTATCTTAATCTAAAAAAGTCAATTTTTAGGGTTACAAAGGTAAACTTCTCAGCCATAATATATCTTGAGAAGGCATAAAAGTTAATTTAGAAAGAGTCAAATCTATTCAAAATATTACTCTTCTTGCTAGTAAGACTGCAGTTCATTCTTTCTTTGAAAAGGTGAATTTTCTACGAAGATTCATTTCAAAATTTGTAGAGAAGACTCGTCACATTGTTGACATAATGATGGGTAAAGTCATTTTCTAATAGACTGCAGAAGGCAAGTCAACATTTGAAGATATAAAAAAAGCGATCACCCATGCACCAATCTTAGTTTGTCTAGATTATACCAAAGACTTTGTGATATACAACTATGCTTCTGAGCATACACTTTCAGCTATTTTGGTTCAACAAAACAAAGAAGGTGTGGAATATATCATATCATTTATGAGTTGTCCTCTCAAATATCACGAATTAAATTATTCAAATATGGAGAAGCATGTTTTTTCCATGGTTAAAGTGGTAAAGCATTTCAGATTTTATATCCCGAATTCACATATTGTTGTTCTGGTGCTTGATACGATAGTGAAGTCCATTCTAACTCAACAAGAGTTTGGTACTAAAAGGGGTAATTGGATTGCCAAAATTTAGGAGTTTGATCTTGATATCAAATCTACCAATCTTGTGTGGGAAAAAAGTCTCTGCCAATTGATTGCTGATAACATACTAAAGGAAATAGGACATTAAAAAATAGAGGTCGAAGACGTGCATACAGTTCTCTTCATCGATACTACTAATGAGTGGTATTCCAATATCACTCATTTTCTTACCTATGGTGAGTGTTTCACCCATCTATCCTATAAATAAAAAATGAATGTTAAGTTAAAGGCTGCTAACTATGTCTTATGGGACAATAGTTTGTATAAGAGAAGCCTTGATGGGGTATTTCTTCGTTGCATTGATAAGATACAACAAAGTAAATTTTTGGAGTCCTTCCATAATTTGGCTTGTGGAGGACATTTTTCTATACTAGTGATGGCTCATAAGATTTTATGAGCGAGATACTATTGGCCTACACTATTTCAAGATGCTTATAAATAGATACGTAGGTGTGAGTTATGTCAACAGTTCATCGGGAAACCTAAATTAGCTACATTACCTCTCAAGCTAGTGGTGATTGAAGAAACTTTTCAAAAATGGGGTATTGATTTCATTGGTGTCATGAATCCATCCTCAAGTGCTGGACATGACTGTGTTCTCACCGTGACTGACTATTTTACTAAGTGGGTGGAAGCCATTCCAACTAAGCATGCTAATTTGAAAGTGGTATGTAATTTTATTGAAGAAAATATTATTTCCCGATTTGGGGTCCCAACTAAGATTGTAATAGATAATGTTGCTTGTTTCACTTCTCAAGAGGTTACTAAGTTTTGCTATAATTACATGATTATTCTTTCCCACTCCTCTGACTACTATTCGCAAGGAAATGGTCAAGCAGAATCAAGCAACAAAAATCTGATTACTATTATCAGGGAACTGGTAGATGATAATCAGAGAACTTGGCATAAAGTATTGTTCGATGCTTTGTGGGTAAATAGGATTACCCTCAAGAGGGAAATAGGCATGTCACCATTTCAACTTTTGTATAGTTTGAATGTGGAGATACCAATCACCCTAGAATTACTAGCACTGAAGTTGGTGAAGGCAATTAAAGATCAAACTTTTGAGAATTCTATTGATAAAAGGATCATGTGCCTAACCAAACTAGATGAGCAAAGAACCATGGTACTAGACTGAAATACTACACATCAGAATTAGGTGAAGAAACTCTTTGACAAGAGGGCAAGGATTCATGATTTCTAGATTAGAGATCAAGTTTTGTTGTGGGATAAGAAGAGAGAACCAAAAGAAATGCATGGCAAATTTGATTCTTTGTGGAGAGGTCCATTTATAATTCATCACGACTATGGTAAAAATAGATTTTTGCTAGAATATCAAGATGGAACACCATTCTCACTGGCTCACAGTAGGCAACATCTTAAGCACTTTAATCCTTGAAGTATTAGATGAGTTCACTTGTACATTTGTATAGTCTTATGTTTATTTATTTTTGTTTGGTTTTTTGTGTCTTTTTCTTTTTTAGCTTGGCTCCATGACCCAATGGCTTGGATGAAGGCACTTAGAGACTAGATTCTACTCCTGTTGATCATTTCCAGGTTCAATCGATGGAAGTTCCCCAATAAGAGCCAACTATTATTCTCAAAATTAACTACGCTTATTTTTTGAACAACCCCTATGAAACTTATCCATTTCATGTTTTTCACTCTAAGTTCATCTTTTGAGACAAGTTTCTCTTGATCTTGAGTTTAGTTGAATAACATCCTTGAAAAGTTCACAACCTTCTCTCGTCACAATTTCTCAAAAAACATGAAATTTGTTGAGGTCTCGATGCGATCAGAATGAAAATGGAGCTTTTCAAGGAGTTAGTTTTTATTTTCATGCAAGGTCGACATTTTTTGCTACCATCACATATCTTTTTCTTTTCCATGTAAAGGTGGTGATTTTTTCCGCCCTTACATCCTTCCATGTAGGAGCAACAAAAATTGCCGCCCTTGCATTTATTTGAAATGTTCCATGCAGGAGTGGCAATTTTTGCCGTCCTTACATTTTTTAACCTCACATGTAGAGCAATAATTTTTGTCACCCCTGCATGATCATGATTTTTGTGTGCAACATTTATGGTCACTCACATCAAGTTGTTGGCATTGGCTTTAGCCCTTTTTAATGCCAATTTGAGCCTCATTTGATCATTCTAAGTTATCTACTCCTCCTCCTTGCAACCAGTCGACCGTGTAAACAAGTGGGATTACATTTTTTTTCTTGACTTCAAACGTAAGATCTCAATTTTATCAAGTTAGTTTTGCGTTCGTCCTTGTTTTATTTTTAGGTTTTCATTTTGTTCTTTCTCTTTTGTTTAAATTCTAGTTTTTTCTCTTTCCTCCTTTGTAGTTTGTCTATTTCTTCATTTTTATCCTCCCTCTCCTCGTTAGTGACCAAGACCAAAAACCCAAAATATCCAAAATATATTTAACTGGTGTAATGGCGGTGATTTTCGCTGCCTTTACACAAACTAATTAAACTAGTGTAATAGCAAAAAAAATTACTGCCCTTACACAAAGTTTTCCCTCACATGCATAGGCAACAATTTTTGCCACCCATGCATGACCTTCACATGGAATGGCAGCAAAAATTGCTGCCTATACATAAAATACTTCCCCACATGCAAGGGCGGCAATTTTTGCCACCCTTGCATGCATTTTCTTAGATTTTTTGAACTCTAAAAAATTTCATATTTTCACTTTTCTAAGCCTATTTCCCTTTGAATTTTTGACCTATTCACGCCTTAGCCCTTTCAAGTGCATTCTCATGGTCATGATCACTAACATGAAAATTTCCCATATTGTTGATATTTCCCCTGATTACATGATCATGATTCTTGTTGTAGTTTCTCTCAAAGATCCTTCTTCATCAACATCCTTTTGACAAAAGCTCTTCTAGATGACTGAGGTTTATCTGAAGAAGTTAAAGATAATGAAGTACAAGTATCAAGGTATTTTTTCAATCACTTTGATTACTTCTAATGTCGATGACATTAAGGATACAGAGATCGGGCATGTAGATATGGCTGAGTTCATGGAAAGAACCAAATCAAGCAATTCTAGCCATGAAATAAAGAAGATAATTGAGAGTAATATTCATCTAGTATCTTCTTTTCCTGTAGTAGCTCACCACACAGAGTTTATTCTCTAGTGTGCTCAATTCTACAATAAAGATACTAGGGCTGTGTTAGACACTGGTGGTAATGTAGTGATTAGACTAGACCTTGAGTTCATTGACAAAGTATTCATGTGTCCTCCCTTTACTGAAGTATTGAAGCTTGACTTCATTAAAGCACAAAGGGAATATGACAAAGATCCTGAAAGAGCAAATAAGGTGGTCAATAATAGATGGCTCAAGACTCCCAGAGCGAACTTGTCAAGATGGCCACAAAAATTTCCAAGGAGTGATTTTATAGAAGTAGTTGGCGACCTGATCACTTTTCTCAGGAGGGTAAGAGGTTTACCTTCTTCCTCTCAATTTCATGAATGGATGTACCCCTTCATTAAGATAATTCTCTAAGGCAAACAAGTCATTTTTTGGGGAGAACAAATCAACAATGCTCTTCATGAGCAATTGATGAAGGTATCCACTACCTCCAAATTCTACATGACTTCATTCCTGGTATATATTGTAGAATTGAAGAGAACCTTCCTAAGTTTAACATTAGAAATTTGACAGAGAAAAATAAATGAAGGATCATTATAAGGCAATGGTGGAAAAATTAACTGCAGTGATAAGGAGAATCACTTTCACTCCAGAAGCAATAACTCCAGAGGATATCTCCATAGACAACCCCATGATTCAGAAAGCAGAAAGGACCTATCTCAAGGGAAAAGTGCTTGAAGAGTACTTAGACAAGATGCATACACAAGGAATTTTCTTGCTCACAGAGCTATCTGAGAAGATGGGTAAAATGAGGAAAATGAGAGCAAAATTGGATGATATTGTCAATATCATTTCTCAAGTAATTAAAAGTATAGATAAATATCTTAAAAAATGGATGAACATGAAAAAAACTAAAGATAAGCACTCTAATATCAATTAGCATCATTACTGATAGAGACTCTTATACTGAGACTAAAGAAGCACTAATATATAGGAGTTAGGTGCTTAAGGAATTGATCAGTGACCTTGAATATTCAAGAGACCTCAGTGAACCAAGTGATATCAGTTTGTTACATAAGTTAGAGGAGCTACTGTGCAAACTTACCTCTCAAGACAACTAATTCATTTCAGCTGAAGAAATGATTCAAGAGTTTGAAGGTATGTTCTGAAAGGAATTCAAAGAGAAAACATTTTTAGTAGCTTCTATGGATAACATTCTGGACAATCAGTTATCTCTAGATAATCCAAAAACCAGGTTAACAAATCATGCAAAATCAGTTACAGCAGTGAAACACACCATAGTCAGAGCTAGAGTAATCTTCAAGAACACCTTTACTCCAGATAGTATCGGGATGCAAGAAGCTATCGCCACGTATGATTCTCTTATGAAGAAGACTGGGGATAAATATTGAAACTGTTCTTCCTTGCTTTGTTTTCCATTTGCACTTTTGTAATCATTTTGGACATTTACACATGTACTTTTGTCATGTGTAAATACATGTAAAAATTTGGAAAGTCCAAAGTCAACAAGGACTCCTATCTTTGACTAGGTCAAAGTTTTAAAATCTTTTTTAAATCCTCGAGGCTTCTCCCTATAAATAAAGAGAGCCTTTTTTGTAATGGATCGATCTTTTATAATTGAAAGCAAAAACTCTGCCCAAATTGAAATGCTTCTTGAGACTTTGAGCTCAGATTGTAAATCATATTTTCTTGAATGAATGAGAAAGCAGGTTACTTTTAGACTTTGCATTGGAATAACTTCTATTATTTAGGAGATTATTCTTATGTCTTTTTCCTAATACTATCTCATCTATTTGATTAAACAAGCAAAGTGTGTAGAAATTATCTGAAGATGTTCTAAAGTTAATTATGAAGACTTTGTGCTGCAATAATTACCTTTAGTTCATGTTTTTCATATTTTAGTGAGAAGGGTATTAGAAAGGCTTTGAACTACTTTTATCCTTTGTGATCTTATGCTCTATTGTAGTTTTCAGTGGAGACTTTGAGCTGCACTTCATTTTACTATTACATATGCTATAAATCAGTAAGGGAAGCCACAAAAGACTTTGTGCTTTCATGGATTTCTCATGGATCCAGTTACTACCTGAGAAGATTTTTTGTTGTTTGCTAAACATCATTTCTGAAATAATAAAAATGCCTTCAGTCATTACCCAGGATTTCTCCTTTGCCTTGTGAACATCATCTCTAAAAGAAGAGAGATGGATGGTGTGATTTCACCACTGAGTTTATTTTTAGTTTATATTAATATATAGTAGTTTATAGGGAACCTCCCCTTGATGAGAGGAGAGATTTATCTCACTATGCTATCGTAAACCTACACTTTTTGCCGTATAAATCTCCTTGTGTTGTGATCGATATACCCATTTTGCCATCAGTTAGTCATCGACAAAATATTCACCCAACACTTATCAAGCTTTGGCCCCATGAAAATTGAAGAGAAATCAAGTAAACTTGAAAACCCTAAATTATTTTCTAAGGAATGAGGTAATGAATGATGAGGTTTTCCTTCAGCATGACTAAGGGGAAGATAATCAAGAGGAAGATAACATAGCTAAATTCATTGAAACATTAACATGGAGTGATTCAAAATTAGAGGACAATATTGGTGAAGGAATTGATTTTAAAATGTAAGTCACATTTGATAAAAGACCAATAATAGATTATTCACAAAGCATGGAGACATTCTTTGAAGAGAAGGACGTTATGCATGAAATTTTGGTTGCCTTAGAAGTAGAATACCATAATGATGAAAGTGAGGAATTAAGAATGAAATTATGGTTTAATGAGAATTCACTCTCAATTCATGAGTCATTTTCTCCTCTTGATGATTATATTTATTCTATGAATATTGAAGACTTATTTTTTAATTTTGGCCAGGAATGTTTCCTCTTTGAAGAAGAGTAGTGGGATGAAGAAATGGACCAATATCCCTAGTTAATAGAGCTAAGCATAAAGGATATGATTGAATCAGGGGACTTAGGTGAACTTATAATTAGAATCACAGGTGGTTATGAAAATGAATATTGTCCTCTCTTGAGTAAATTAGCTGGCAATAGATTTTAGATGATGCCTTTGTTTTTTACATTCAAAGAGAAGAGTGCCACAATGAGCCAAGCTACACTAATAGAACCAAAATTTGCTTAGGATAATTCTAAAAGCATTCATTTGAGGGAAGGATGCCCAATTAAACTCTTGGGAACTAGAAATAATTAGGAAGGCTTGAGGGATGACATTAGATGCCCCTTAGTCTCAAATTGCGATGA
Organism: Torreya grandis; assembly: GCA_037957365.1. NCBI lineage: Eukaryota > Viridiplantae > Streptophyta > Pinopsida > Cupressales > Taxaceae > Torreya > Torreya grandis. The sequence goes on from JARHVA010000355.1 coordinate 1,982,759, forward strand.
TGAAGGTAAGAGTATGAGTAGAATCAATGTCTCATTCTTTGTGCTCATATTCTCTTTCATCACCATCACAATTTGAAATTAGCGATGAAATTATTCATGAAGATAAGATGCCCCCCAAGTGCTTAGTTGATGGTAGGACCTAATACAAATAATTTGTTAATTATTATCGTATCATAACATGATCAAAAGGCAAAACAATTAGAATAGTTGCATAAACATTTACTAAAGCAAAGAAAAAATGAAGGATGGATATATTTTTAAGATAGAGATAAATTTTACATAAAGTGTATCAATACACCAAATTTTCTAAAAAAATATTCTTTTATAAGGCTTATATAACACTGATATAGTGGTCAAGCATAAAAATGAAGGGTAACTACTTTTCCAACCATTAGATGGATTTTTTAAGGTATGGCCTTTCTTTTCACATAGATAGATAGGGATCCCTCCCTCCTCGGTCTATCTTGTAAGTTTTCCCCCTTTTCTATGTCTATCCATGTCTATAAGTTCCTTGACCTATGTGCCCATCCCTAATCTCTATGGCAATAGAGCTTATACATCTATCTCTATCTAGGGTACCCCTCCAGGAAAATAGATAGAGTGGAGAGAAGGGCTCTAGTATAGTGTGGGTATATGAGCGCTATTTTTGCATGCCTATCTAGTGTATAAAATTATTTTAGATTAGATTCGAGACTTCAAAACCAAGATAGAGCCTCCCCACTCTATCTCTAAACTCAATGCCCCCTCCCCTAATATCTGAATATAGACCCCCTCCCCACTATATATATAAATTCAATGCCCCATAGAGAATATATACCCACTCCCTATCTATCTCTCAATTCAATGCCCCCTAGTTATAAATTATTAGATTATAAGTTTGATTTTAGAATTATAAAGTGCCTAGTACCACTTTGAATAACTTTGTTTAAACTTATTTATGATTTCCTTTTAGTATTCTTTATATTTATTGAGATTGTAGAGGAAATAAGCATAGAATGTAAGTCCTATTCATTGGAATGCTAAAATGTGAAGCAAAAGAGGGTATTTATAGGGGCCCTCACCCTTGATATCAAAAAAATCCATATACATAGTTGAGTAATATATATATAGCTTGGTATAGAAACGGTTATTTTAATCTATGGATCTAATGTATCTTTTCCTTCAACATTCATGACTGAATGTAAGGATTAAAGCTCAAATGATGGTGAGGAGTGAGCTCAACAGGGACATTAACATTGATCATGATGGAGGTAGAAAAGAAGTTATAACAATTGGCATGGGAACCACAGGTACTAGAGGTGACATAATAGGTCCTAAAGCTGGAAGCTCACCTTCAAGAATGTTAGAAGGTAAAAAGGATGCATCTTAGAGAACATATAGAAAAAGTATATATGGCTAAAGCAACAACCAAAACCACTCCAAATATTCAATTGGGGTAATAGAGTTAAGGGGAAAAAATGGTATACCACCAATTGGTAGGTTGAAAATACAAGGTTGATCATTACAAATTGAGGAATAAATTATTATTAGATGCCCATGAGACTCTACCCCAGAAACCTAAAGATTTATGTACCCATGCTCATCAATATATGACAAATGAAGGCTTCATTGACATCCTCCAGATTGATGATAAAATGTAATATTCTAGAGGATAGGTTGGATTAGATCATTTTGAAAGCAGATTGATTTAGTGAAACTAGGGCAAGAATCAAATAAGGCAATGTGAGATGAGAACAAGTATCATTGGCTCATATGTTTAAAGGATAAGTGGCATGTGTGTGCTAGTTTTAAAGGCTCTTATAAGATGGAAATTTTGATCAAATGGATTTAGATGTGGAAATTAACTAAAATCACTCAAAATATTAATATACTTCATAATTTAGAGCCATTAGACTATAATGTAAGTAAAATAAACATTAAAAATAACATTATAACCTAAATCTAAATGCTCTAAACAAGATGCAAAATAAGAAAAATACTTATTGACTATCGATTATGGATTGCTTACTAAAGACTCAATTTTTTAGCATGATGATTTATTGATTAAGATGATATGGACGCATGGACTCAATGATAGTATGAAGACTTAGAGAGATCATGATAATGTTGATTAGTTTGGCCATGGAAGGAAGATCAATGGATAATACTCAAAGTTAGGATAAAGAATATCAATGGTGGAGGATTATCCAAAGAATTAAAAATTTCTTGGAAGCCTATAAAATAAAGGCTTCTAAAGAGGAAGGGCTAAGATAGAGAGGATTTTATAATTGGAGAATTATAAAATCAATTAGGGGGGATATGCAAGATTTTTAGGTGGTTAGATAGGTGATTAGGGACTAGGGATGTAGGAAAGCCTAAGAATAGGATAGGGAGGTGGGATTGGAATTTAAAATTCCAATATAATGGATAAGTGGGATTAGTTAGTAGATAATAGGAAATTAATTGATTTTTGGGGTAAGAATAAGGTTAGCATAATGAAGAAGAATGAAGGGAGAAGTAATAAGAATGACTAGAAGGAGTGATAAGGATGATTTATATAAAATTATATGAGACTAATGATCATTAGAAAAAATTAACAATGTTAGTGTCGATTAATAATAATATTAGTGATGATAAATGAAGTGAGCGAATTTAGGTGCATATATTTTCCCCCTCTTTGAAAGGACATTACAAGTGAATGAAGTGGAAGGATTAATGCTATTTCAAATAAAAATAGTTTTATGGATGGATGTTAGTACATGGTGTTAGTGGATATGATGTCCCCTCAAGGGGACATGCACGGAAGAATGAGATCGATTACTAACCAAAAAAAGAAATGAGGGGTGGGATGGGATGAATAGACAAGGGAATGAGATGAGATATGTGAGATAGATGATGAAGAATATGAATTTGACATGAGTAATAAGCTACAAATTTATGATTCCCCTAGCAAAGACATATGCACAAGGAGTGGGAATGACTATGTCATGGTTGTCAATACATCCCAAGGGGGAATCAACTATAACATGATGATGATAAGATAAAAGGCCACAAGATTTCCAAATATCCTAAGCAAGGATGTATGCAAGGGAAAGTTTTATGCCAAAATAGATAATGATTTGATAAATTTTTTGATGAGTGTATTTCAAATCTAAATTCAAGAGATATTATTAAGGAGATGAGAGAGAAGAAATGATATGATTGAGTCAACAAAAGACAAATGGGGAGAATTAGAATGAAATGCATCAAATTAAAGAGGCCTAATGTGATTGATAATGATGATACCCCTAGAAAGGGCACATGTAAAGGAGCAAGAGATGATAATAAAATTATGATGTCAATCATGCCCCAATTGAGGGAGGAAGCTATAAAATTTATATGGTGAATGGATCAATCAATGATAATGACTGATTGATGGAAGAAAAGATGGATGTTGTGATTTTTCAGGCCCAATTGATAGGGTTGGGCAATTGAATGGGAAGTTTGGGGAGATGATTGTAGGAATGGTGATTGATCAATAGATCTATTGATTAATGATTGATATTATAGCTCAAGGATTTGACTGATGCAAGACTTGAGGATGATGAGAAACAAGAGAGATGTGATGAATAATGATGGGGAAGAGGAGAGAGTGTCTGATCTAACCTTAGACACATTATGTGATTTAGCACTACCTAGATAGTCTAAAAATACCTCAGGCCAATGTAGTTCAGACTAAACTAAAGATGATAAGATAGAATATAAGACGATGATGATGATGTATGTTAGACATGTTAGTTATTAGATAGATGTTAGGTGTGATGATGATTGGATTGAGAGTTGAGTTGAGATGTTAGATGACTAAAGAGATGATAGATGATTGATGAAATGATATATATGTGATGAGTGTGTCTATTATCAATCCATCATTGCTATATGAGGCTCATCATAGTATAATAAATCCAATAAAATATATCACTTGGAAGAATGCCTCAAGATATAAGTATGACCAAGAGGACATTATGGCAAGGTGCATAAAAAGGGGAAAATAACGAACTCTACATCGTCAAGGGCACCTAAAAGCATCATTGTAACTTTTGGTGTCATCATATCATCCTTGTTCGTTTACCAATAGATAAAAAATACACGATGCGAGACTAAAAATAAACATAAATAAACAAACAAAACATAAGATAGACAACACACACAAGTATCTACATTCAATGTCATCTTTTCTAATGGTCCTGATGAGCATCATTAAGATGATTGATCAAGTGATGAGTTGGACTAGGTTGGCAATGATGATCATGATGTGAAATGAAAGTGGATTAAGGATATGGGTTTATACAAGGGTATATACTTGATAGGGACATGGAAAAGGTATGGACTTGGAGTAGACTAGTGATTTATATTAGGATAAGGTTATGGATAAGGACTTGGATGTTAAGATAAAACTATTGATGAATGGAGAACTTAGGATATGGGATAAAATGACTAGGATACTTAAGATAAGACAACCTAGATGTTTTGGGGTTTTATGGATTTTATAATTTTTAGGTTTTTTAAGGAATATGTATATACACTATAAAAATGGGGTTACTAGCAAAGGGAATACCAAGCCTATCAACCAAGATAAAGATGGATGGAATAATGGATGGGATGACAAAAGGATGAGGGTGGTACTAAAAAGAGGATGAAGATAAGGAATAATGGACTAGGGATTGCCAATGACCACATTGTTAAGGAATGAAATATCTAGTTACCTAAGTGTTCATTAGAGGATATGCCAAGATAATTCTAGAACGCTTCTCAGTACCTCTTCCATGTCCTTACGAAGGTCAAGGTAGGAAGGAAGAATGAACATAATATGATGGTGGATGATGGGTAGGACCAATGGATAGAGGGATATGATATAGATGGGATTATGTGGATTTTATTCCACAAGTGTTGTGGTATAATGCAAATAATATATTATTTTACCATGATGATGGAAACCAGTTTTCATCATGGTACTTACCCAAGGCACCAAAAAATTGGTTTTCATCATTAGATGAATGATTTTTTATTTTATTTTTATTTATTTATCTTTTTGATTTTTTCTTTTTAGCACATTGATTTATTAGATGTGGGTGAGAAGTAGGATGCATACATTTTCATGATCTTCAACCAACACTTGATCTAGAGAAATGTGATGGTAGGGCCATGCTATTATTGGAAGTAGCTACTAAGCAGGAGGGGGGGGTGAATTGGTAGACAAAAATGTAGATTAAATTCCATTTACCATTCCATAAAGCATACATAAACATGATCTAACAACAATATCACAAAGCACATATATCCAAAGCATGAACAATAACAGACAACACATGAACACATCATCTATGTGGGAAATCCTCATGAAGGATAAAACCCACTAAACCCTGAAAGATGGACTATAGGCTTATAATAACAAGATATAAATTTAGAGCAACACTAACTGATGAAGGAACACCCACCCCTTAATTTAGTCAAGTACCCACTTGACATTTAGCTAGATCTAATTAGCAAGGAGGATACAACAACTTAGGAAACCAAGCACCAACTCAGCTACCTATGATATGATCTCCACTTTTGATCTGATTTCAAACATACTTGATTATGTAATCCTCTTGCTTTCACTCTTCACCCTTCAATCTCTCTCAAATAACCTCTAGGGCTTACTCGCTCAATCTACCTCTTCTAGGCTCATTAAGTCCAATGACTTGTGTGTCCACCTTCACCAACTTGATCAAATATGCATGAATGATATCCTTCACTCTTTGATGCTCCTTAATGACTTGTACCTTCTCTTTCAAATGTTTTGTCTTTCATTTGGTAACTTTCCTTCACAACTAGCACAAATAGGCCAATTAGGCCTTGTACTTATACACTCTTAGTCTAACCCATCTTGGTTGGCCAAGATGCTTCACACAATTATATTAAAATTATAATAGGTATCCACACATGTTACATGGATGAGACACTCCATTACATAGGTCATCCATAGTCCTTAAGACTCAAATCTTTTATTTGGCCTAGTTGAGACAAAAAACAATTAGGCCTTAAAACCCACGTGTTACAACTTGGACTCCTTGGTCCACCTTTAGCCTTCACCAATGCTTCAAAAACCTTATATGTCAAATGAATAGGTCCCTTATATCATCCATATGGGTCCACATTACCTAAAACTCAAATTCACACCTTGAACCTAGCAATTTTGTCTCCTTGCTCTGTAGGCCTTCATATATAGAAAACACAATCTTCTAAAATTAAAGCATATTGCTAATTTATTCACATAACTATTGACTACATTTTGACCCTGTAAGTCAAAATTGGGCACCCCTATATGAAAACTTGGCCTTTAGATATTTTAGGGGTGAATATCATGTATTAATGTGAGCTCAAGTTTCTTCAACGTAAAATAAACGCTATTAGCTTTGATCAGTTAGTTGTCTAGGTCCCTTTTACTTTGCTTTGAATAATTCTAAGAGGTTTGAGCAAGGTTTAAAGAGCATTTTCATAGTGCCAGATCTTGCACATGCATTAGTTATAGAGGAAGCTAATCATGTGGGTTTGTTCACCCTAGTTCAAGGTTCTTATGTACTAAGTTTGAGGTCCTTTGCCAAAGCACAAGCAGAGTTGTTCATGTTCAAAGAATTTCTTCAAAAACATTTTTGGACTTAGTCATTCAAGCTCAGTCATCTAATTCTATACCTTTTGGCTAGGTCCAGTATGAAAAATTCCTTTATAGGAGGTGTTCCATACAAAACTCATGGTAAAAGTACAAGTGTTAATTATTTTGAGAGATTTATTTCATGCTTTTTATTCAAGTTTTAGGAATTGTCTTAGACATTTTGTCCGAAACAATTTCCTTTAAGGATACTTTAATTTTTTTGGGAAAATGTCCCAAGTAATTTTCCCAAAGGGGCACTTTAGGAAAAGGTCATTTGTAACTTTTTTGAAGGGCACTTCAATCTTTTTGAAGGGTCCTTTGCAAAGCTTACGAAGGGTATTTTCCTTTCAGAAGGTCATTTTACAAAAAACCCGAAGGGACAATTTTCATTTCAAAGGATTCATTTAAAAGAATTTTGAAGGTCTATTTTAGAAAGCTAAGGGGCATATTAAACAATCTCAAAAGGTACCTTTCTTTACCAAAGTGGTTCGATGCAGAGGTTTCGAAGGGAACTTTTTGGGAAAAGTGTTTTTCCTAAAGTATACTAAATGGAAAGTTCTAAAGGGTTATTTTCAAAAAAATAGTCCATTTCAGAAAGTCAAAGGTAATTTTCAATTTCCTTGAAGGGTATTTTTTCCTTTTGGGAAGGGATTTTTCAGGAAAGCCAAAGGGCACTTTACATGATTCAGAGGGCACTTTCCATAATTAAAGAGCACTTGGAAAAAGTCTGAAAGAAACTTAAGTTCAAAGGAATTAATATAGAAAAAGAGGTTGAAGGGTTTGTTTCAGGAAAAAAGTCCGAAGGAAAAGACCCGATGCAAAGAGCTTGAATGAATTCTCTTTAGAAAAGTACTAAAACAAAGTGAATGAAAAAGTATGAAAACAATAGATTTGGGAAAAAGTGTTCAAGGAAAATATGCCAAATGAATTTATGATAGGTCCATAGATGTCAACTTCAAGGTCATGGGATAGCTATTGGCATTTAAACAGTGGGTCCGAGGCAAATCAATGGTCATTACTCGATCATTCATCTTGATCCAATGACGTGTGGGGTCAATAATCAAACAAATGCAAGAATGCCACTTGGTATTTATGAAGACATTTTTTAGAGGTCAAGGTGAAGATCCAAAGGTCTATGGGCCTTCACATATATAATATTAAATGGGCAAGATGATACAAAATCTAAAGGCTCACATTGCATTAGGTTAAAAAGGTTTAATGGGCGAGATGAAGGTCAACATGTCAAAGGCCAAGTCAATTTTTAGTAGCAAATGGGAACACATGAGACCCTAGGTTTTCAACAAAATTTAATAGGCCATTTTTTGATAGATGCAACTAAGGTCTAGAATAAAATGTAGTTTATAGATGGAATAAGCAAGGCCGAGAGAGCTATGAGGGACTGGAAGAACTTTGAGTGCTAGATATCAATTGCCTCAAAGTTAACTGAAGGATCTTTTCATCATTCTTGGGAAAACCATCATGTTTCATGAAGACATCTGGTCTAGAGGACATTATTCATCCATTCTTCTTTCATGATGCTACAACATAACTATTTTAATAATGTTTTATTACAATTGATGCTTCTAGACTTTGCATGATTAGTTTCACATATAACCCTTCTATTTCAGTTTGACAAATGTCTATGATATTTGAGGCTATTCTTTCCTCTGTCTTCCTCAAAAATTCTATAAATGGAGCCATTTTTGGCCATTATTGATATCTCTTTATTGGGTATGGTGAAGCCCTATCAAATTTGTGCCTTGAATCAATAAAGATAATTAATTTTACCTCATTCAAAGAATTCACTAAGTGTACATGATAGTGTTTTGGTCTTGTGTAAGAGTGATGTTTATTTGCCTTCACATGTTACTCCTATTAATACCTAGTGTATTATGATCTCTTTTTTAAGGTCAACAAGAAGTATCAAATGAAGTTTCAAGTATAGTGAATAGCTCATTAAATAGAGTGTCTTAAAATGCCTATTTCCTAAGTCTTCCTAACCTATGCTATCTTCTAGACCCCATATTGAAACATTGATGTGAGAGAGAGAGAGAGTTGATATTGAGTGAAGTGTATATGTAGCTTGTTCTTGATTCCAAGTGCATGTCAAAGGTATGAGTAGAGCAAAACATTTGGTGTATCACCTCCATATATTAGGCTTACTTTCCATGCTATTCTTATCTCTTTTCAACCCCAAAGTGTTAGTAGTAGGAAAATATGCTTAAATGATAAATCAAGGAGAGCTATCCCTTAATCTAGAGATCCACCTCCTAATAGGGATACCATATTCATAAGGTGGTTCCATTGTCTCACTTTAATGAGGAGAAGCTTGTCCCATCTCCTCATTAGGTGCAAGTTCAAGTGAAAATAGTTTTTGGCATACCTGGTGGGACTCTTGTTCCAAGAGTTAGAAGATTTTTGGTTTTATCCTTCAACACATCCACCTTTGGAGGCATTTTTACAAGCATCAATGGTGACTCTGAAGATATATCAGTTGGTTAAGCAGCCCAAGTGATCCTTGAAGAACTTTGGTAATGTGTTTCTTTATGTTTTTACTGGAAATGAAGTTGCATGGCTGACTATGGTTATGATTTTTGATATTTACAAGTTGGTGAGATAATTCAAGCTCATGCCATCTGATACCAATATGGAAAAGTCCTTAATCAATCCCAACATGACCATTTTCAGCCCTATCATGACTTGTATTAGTCTTATAATCAGCCTTCTCAATGTTTTACTCCTCCTAGTCAACCGAGTCTTTTTTCCAATCATCCCATCTCCTCCTTCAAATAAGTACTCTTGAGATATGAGAACTATATGCTAGACCTTGATACTCAAATAGGATGTAGTCAAAAAATTCTTAATCATTCCATCCATAAAGTGAGAAATAAATTAGAATTCGTCAAGAAAGAATGGGCTCCTTTTGAGAGAGCCAATTGGCAAAGGCTCACAAGTGAGGTGATTGATGTGAGTGGTTTGATTGCATCCTTAGAAGACAAGTTGAGAATTAATGAGAAGTAGCCTTACCAAGTGTATCAACCTTCATATTCACTTCCTCAAGTTTCCTATCAGTCATACATGAACTCTAATAATGATTCAAACCAAGCCTATCAAATCCATTCTTTTCTCAATCATTTGGAGGAGAGAGTTCGAAAGAGAAATCTTATGTTTGAGGCAAATCTTAATAGGCAGATTAAATTGGGAAATATATATATACAATAGTCCATGTTGGTAGTGAAGGAAGTAGATTCCAAACCCTCATTGCCTTCTCATATTGCATCACCACCTCAAAAGGAGATTTATAATCTTGGCATTCCAAGTTGGAGTACGGTAGTTGAGTCTTGGGAAAGGAAAGAGAAGAAGAGTCCCGTCAAAGAATATGAAATTGAAGAAAAGTTTGACCCCATAAAAACCTTCCCTACCTTTCCTCAAGAAGAGAGTTCCAATCCTAAGATCATGAGTTGGAACAAAATAATGGAAAGTGGAGTTAATTCTTTGCAAGTCCCTCTCACCCTTCCTCAAAAAGCTTCCTGTATTCCATGACAACCCTTATGTACTCCCCATATTCATGATGATTCCTACAAATTCCAAGGAATACTTCTCCAAGAAGACCTTACCAAGAAGATAGAGGAGTTGGAAGCAAAAATGAAGCTGCTAAGTCAAAGTGAGACAGAAGGTTTAGACTCAAAAGAAGATCATATGCCTAAACACACCCCATCTCCCATTCCTCAAGAGCTTCCCAAAGAGCCTCTTATCTTGTATTTTGAATATTATCATGAGATCTATATCCCACCTCCACCAAGTAGTTCCTTGTGTCCTCATCCTATCAAGCTTTTCCTTGATGGACCTATGGTGTGGGAACCAAAAAAGGAGAAACTGGTCGAAAAGGAAAATGAACTCTTGCTCAAAAAATATATACCTCCTTGGCAGCCTCATTGGGCTAAATCATTGGATCTCAAGATGCCTACTATTGACATTATTAAGCGAGAAGTTGAAGATCTTGCAGCCCTTAATCAAGGAAATTAGATTATGGTAGCTGAAATGTAAATTGAAAACTCTCAAGAGGCCTTAAGTGATGAAGAGGAGGTGAATTCCTGTATTGAGTCTTCATGTTTGGATGATAATAGAGAATGCTTGATTTGTGTCAAAGAGCCTATTTTGAGAGAAGCAAGTGAAGAGGAATATGCTCAATTCATGGCTAATCAAGAAAACTACATGACTGATTATGAGGAGTTTATCATAGGAACCCATCTTGGTGAACAAAAAGATAATTTATAAGCTTTTGCCTCCATACTTGATGAGGATGAAACGATCATTGATTATTTTCTTACTTTATAAGATACTATGGATGGAATAGGAGAGGTTCTTGATTAGACTTTGGATGACTTTTTTAAAGTCATTGGAGTAGGCTATACTCCTCTTTAAGGAAGATATTAGTTGGTCAAAGATGGAGGAGGTGGCACTGGGACTCAAGTAAGTATGCAAAAGAGAAACAAGATTTCAAATTTATCCTTTCAAGAGGTTTGTGAATTTGAGAATGATATATTTGAAGTCATCAAGAGAAGATATCACCCTCTAGAAGGAACTCATCAACTCTTGAAGGTTGAAGAAATATCATATTGGCCTAAAGCTTTAAAAGAGCATGAGATCAATCATTTTGAAATCATGTCTATAAAGAGGATTGAAGTTGATCATGAAAAATTAAATTGGAAGCAAAATGAAACAATTAATCATGAACAAGAAGAGTTCATTTCCTTGGCAAAATTATTTGGAATTGCTTGTTTCTTAATGAGCATCATGCCAATGAGGTTGGCATACTTCGTGAGAGGCATGGAGGTAGAAATGCTAAGAGACAAAAGGATTCTTGATTCATCTAATCCTTCATGCCATGAAGTGAGAGGAATATCAATTTTCCCCTTTGATCTAGGAGGGAGAAGAGCATACCTAGTTAGCTGTACATAATTAGTTTTATTTTTGTTGTGTTTGGTTCTCCTAAGTGCATAGTAGCACATGTGTGTTTTCTTTGGTCTTCATGTGTGTTTGTTCTTTCACTTGTGTGTTTTGAGGTGGTAAAAATTTGTCTTGTTGATCAAGTTCTAAATCATGGTCAAGATTTCTTGTTTATTTCAGTCCTTATATGACTCCATAAGCCCAATGGACTGATAAGGCTACTGGTCTAGTTAGTATAGAAAGCATACTACCCCTCCAAGTCACTAATTTGTTGACCAAATTTTGACCCTGCAAGTCAAAATTGGGCACCCCTATATGAAAACTTGGCCTTTATATATTTTAGGGGTGAATATCATGTCTTAGTGTGAGCTCAAGTTTCTTCAATGTAATATGATTACTATTAGCTTTGATCAGTTAGCTATCTAGGTCCCTTTTACTTTGCTTTGAATCATTCTAAGAGGTCTGAGTATGATTTAATGAGCATTTTTAAAATGCTAGATCTTTCATGAGAAGTAGTTGTAGAGGAGGTTGATCATGTGGGTTTATTTAACCTAGTTCAAGGTTCATGTGTACTAAGTTTGAGGTCCTTCACCGAAACACAAGCATAGTTATTCATGTTCAAAGAATTACTGCTTTTAAACTTAGTCATTCAAGCTTGGTTGTCTAAGTCTATACCTTTTTGCTAGGTCCAATATGAAGAATTCCTTTGAAGGAGGTGTTTCATACAAAACTCACAACATAAATACAAGTGCTAATTCTTTTAGGAGATTTATTTTTGGCTTTTTGTTTAAGTGTCAAGAATTGTCTCAAACATTTTATCTGAAACAATTTCCCTGAAGGATACTTTTATTTTTTTGGGAAAATGTCCCAAATAATTTTATCGAAGGGGCACTTTGGGAAAAGGTCATTTTCAACTTTTCCAAAGGGCACTTCAATCTTTCTGAAGGGTCCTTTGCAATGTTTTCGAAGGGTATTTTTCCTTTTGGAAGGTTATTTTTTAAAAACCCCAATGGGATAATTTTATTTTTAGAGGATTTATTTTCAAGAATTTTGAAGGTTTCTTTTAGAAAGCTGAGGGGCATCTTCAACAATCCTGAAGGGTACCTTTTTCTTCACTAAAATGGTTTGATGCAGAGGTTTTGAAGGGCACTTTTTAAGTAAAGTGTTTGTCCTAAAGTATACTAAATGGAAAGTTTTGAAGGGTTATTTTTGGAAAAATATTCCATTTTATAAAGCCAATGGTACTTTTCAATTTCCTTGAAGGGTATTTTTTCCTTTTGGGAAGGGTGTTTTCAGGAAAGCGGAAGGGCACTTTCCATGATTCAGAGGGCACTTTCCATAGTTAAAGAGTACTTGGCAAAAATCCAAAATAGACTTAAGTTCAAAGGAATTAATGTGGAAAAAGAGGTTAAAGGATTTGTTTCAAGAAAAAAACCTGAAGGAAAAGACCCGATGCAAAGATCTCGAATGAATTATCTTGAGAAAAGTGTCAAAACAAAGTGGTTGAAAAAGTTTGAAAGAAAAAAGATATGTGGGAAAACATGTCCAAGGAAAATATCTTGAATGAATTTATGATGGGTTCACAAATGTCAACTTTATGGTCATAGGCTAGCCATTAGCATTTAAATAATGGGTCTCAATAAAATCAATAGTCCTCACTTGATCACTCATCTCGATCCAATGGTGCATGGGGTCAATAATCAAACAAATACAAGAATGCCACTTGGCATATGTGGATACATTTTTGAGAGGTCAAGGTGAAGATCCAAAGGTCTATGGGCTTTTGCATAGATAAGATTGAATGGGTGAGATGATATGATATCTAAATGATCACATTACATCAAGTCATAAAGGTTTAATGGGAAAGATGAAGGTCAACACGTCAAATGCCAAGTCAGTTTTTAGTAGAAAATGGGAACACATGAGAACATAGATTTTCAACAAAATTTGATAGGCCATTTTTTATAGATGCAGCTGAGGTCCAAAATAAAATCTAGTTGATAGATGGAATAAGCAAGGCCCAAAGAGCTATGAGTGACTAAAAAATTTTTGAGTGCTTGATAGTAGTTACCTCAAAGTTAACCAAAGGATCTTTACATCTTTCTTGGTAAAACCATCATGTTTCATGAAGACATTTAGTTTGGAGGACATTGTTCATCCATTTCTCATTCATGACATTGTAACATAACTATTTTGATAATGTTTGATTGCCATTAATGCTTCTAGACTTTGCATGATCAGTTTCACATGTAACTCTTCTATTTCAATTTGATAAATGTCCGTGATCTTTGAGGTTGTTCTTTCCTCTCTCTTCCTCAAAAATTCTATAAATGGAGCCACTTTTGGCCATTGTTGATATCTCTTTGTTGGGTATGGTGAAGCCTTGCTAAATTTATGCCTTGAATCAATAAATACAAGTATTTTTACAAGTATTTTTACCTCATTCAAATAATTCACTAAGTGTACATGATAGTGTTTTGGTCTTGTGTAAGAGTGATGTCTATTTGCCTTCACATGTTACTCCTATTAGTACCTAGTGTATTATGATCTCTTTTTTGTAGGTCAACAAGAAGTGTCAAATGAAGTTGTAGGTATAGTGAATAGCTCATTCAATAGAGTGTCTTAGAATGCCTATTGCCTAAGTCTTCCTAACCTATGCTATTTTCTAGACCCCGTTAGGTGAATATTTTGTCGTCAAGCAACCGACGGCAAAATAGTTATATCAACCATAGTATAAGGAAATTTATATGGAAATAAGTGTGGGTTTACCACATCATGGTGAGATAAATCTCTCCTCTCATTAAGGGGAAGTTCCCTATAAACTACTTATATATTAATATGAACTAAAAATAGACTCAAGGGTGAGATTACACCATCCATCTCTCTTTTTTCAGAGATGATGTTTATAAGGCAAAAGAGAAATCCTGGTTGATGACTGAAAGTATTTCTCTTCTTTCAGAAATGATGTTTAGTAAATGGCAGAAAATCTTCTCAGATAGTAACTAGATCTACGAGAAACCCATGAAAGTACAAAGTCTTTCGTTGCTCCCCTTATTGATTTAAAATGTACGTAATAGTAGAGTGAAGTGCAGCTCAAAGTCTTCACCTAAAACTACAACAGAGTATAAGATCACAAAGGATAAAAGTAGTTTAAAGCCTTTCTAATATCCTTCTCGCTAAAACATGGAAAACACAAACTAAAGGTAATTATAGTAGCTCAAAGTCTTCATAATTAGCTTCAAAATGTCTTTAGATAATTTCCACACACACTTTGCTTGTTTAATCAAATAGATGAGAGATTATTAGGAAAAATAACATAAGAACGATCTCCTAAATAACACAAATTATTCCAACACAAAGTTTGAAAGTAACCTACTTTCTCATTCATTCAAGAAAATATGATTTACAATCTGAGATCGAAGTCTCAAGAAGCATCTCAATTTTGGCAAAGTTTTTGCTCTCAATTATCAAAAAGATCCTCTTTACAAAAGAGGCTCCCTCTATATATATAAGGAAAAGCCTTGAGAATCGAGAAAAGACTTAAATATTAAAACCTAGTCAAAGATGAGTCTCCATTGACTTTGAGACTTTTCCAAATTTTTACATGTAATTACACATAACAAAAGTACATGTGCAAATGTCCCAAGTCAATTACAAAGTGCATGAGAAGAATGGAGAAGAAAGCATGGAAAAATAGTTCAATTTTTGTCACCAGCCTTCTTTAGATGAGCATCGTACATGGCGATAGCTGCTTGTATCCCGATACTATTTGGAGTAATAGTATTCTTGAAAATCACCTTAGCCCTGAATGTAACATCTCTTATTACTGTGATTGACTTGGCGTGACTGGTTAACCTAGTTTTCAAATTATCTAGAGTTAACTGATTATCTAGGATATTGTCCACAGAAGCCATTGAGAATGCTTTCTCCTCAAATTTCTTTTAAATAAGACCTTCAAACTCATGAATCATTTCTTCTACTAAAATGAATTGGTTGTCTTGAGAGGTAAGTCTACAAGGCAACTTCTCCAATTTATATAATAGACTGATATCACTTTATTCACTGAGATCTTTGGAAGATTCAAGGTCGCTGATCAATTCCTTAAGCACCCAAATCCTATATATCAATGATTCTTTAGTTTCAATATAAGAATCTCTATTGACAATGATGTCGATTGATACTAGAGTATGTATTTTTAGCTCCTTCATATCTATACATTTGCTAAGATATTTATCTGTGCTTTCAACCTCCTAAGAAATGATATTGATAAGATCATCTAATTTTGTTCTCACTTTCCTCATTTTACCCATCTTCTTAGACAACTCTATGAATAAGGAAATCCCCTATGCATGCATCTTATCCAAGTAGTCTTCAAGTACCTTCCCCTTTAGATAAGTCCTTTCTGCTTTTTGAATCATGGGATTGTCTATGGAGATAGCCTCTGGAGTTACTGCTTCTGGAGCAAAAGTGAATCTTCTTATCACTACGATCAATTGTTCCACCATCGCCTTATAATGATCCTTCATTTCTCTTTTTCTATCAAATTTTTGAACCATAATATCCATTGTTAATTGCAAATCACTCTTAGTGTCTTCGTGAGTTATCTTCCCTAACTCAACTTGAGAGATGGAGTAACTGCTTATATCAAAAATTCTAATAGTCACATCTTGTGGAGGTTTGGCTATTTCCAAAAATTTGTGCTCCTTATTTTCAATCATCTTTGAAAGGATCTTTGGCTTCTTGGAGGTCTTAGCTTTCACTGGCACCATTTTACCGAAGTCAAAGTCATTTGGAGAGATGGCTTATTTTTCCCTTTTAGGTGTAAAAGTTGACAACCATGGTGGGAGTGCAGAAGTACTTACACTAGGAGCAATCTCCATCATTGGTGTTACTAGAGTTGCACTAGAATCAATGGTCATAAAAATGGGTGGAGTATCAATAAGAGTAGCACCTTCTGTTGAATGGTCGAAAGAAAAACTATCTCTGATGTTAAAAGATGGAGATGAAAAACTAGGGATTGACCTAGATGAATGAAGAATACCTTCAGAAGTGATTTTGGCATCATTAAAAATAACTTTGGAAGGTGAGGCTACTCCAGAGGAGGAAACACTGATTAGAGAAGTAGGTGAAGAAGTTATAATAGGTGTGCTCGATGAGGAAGAGGAGATTCTTATTTCTAGCTGCACACCTTTTCATGGAGATAGAGTATATGTTCCCTGTTAACCTACATACCTGTCATCAATTTCCATCTGTTTTACTGCTGGTTCTTCGGTGCTTTGTTTCTCAACCTCCATATTTATTGTTTCTGACTCTTTCTCTACAAATTTTGATTTCTTCATCACAAAAATGATTCAAGGCTTATGGGGCCTAGATGGAGAAGGAACATCACTTTTATTATTCATCTAGTTTTCCACTCTTCTCCTTGTTTCCTCTTAAAATTTAGCCTCTGTGTTAAGTTGTGGAGCTAAAAGCTTCACTAATGCAGACACGGAGGTGGGTGCAAAAGGGTTGTTGAGTGCCACGGACATCGGCGTCGGTCAGGCCAACTGATGTCGGCAGGAAGGAGACAGGAAGCAACCGACGTTGGTCAGATATCGATCGGCGTCGGTGACCCCCAGGCGGACAGGGACCGGCATCAGTCACCTGTGTGGTTCGACTGCGAGTTTATTACATGCAGATGGTTGATGAACCAAGTGTTTGCATGCTTAGTGCTAATTATAGACTGAGAGCTATGGATCTAATTATTGTAATTAGATGTCTAATTATTGTTTGGATGAGATCTATATAATAGACTCATGGTTGTATTGTAAAGTTGTTCTAGTTTGAGTTGAGCAAAGTTAGCTCCTTCTGTGTGTGAGGTGAGCAAGGGTGTTCCTCCTAGTTCCACAGCAGTACCAAGGTGGGTGCTGGATTGGAGAGTCAACTGGATTCTTCAGGTATGTATGATCTTGGTCATCAGGTGAGCATGGCCCTTATAGGAGATCTACATGGTAAGTAAGATCATTGATCTACAGGTGTGTGTGTGTGCAAGGTCAAGGTTCACAGGTGTGCAGAACTAGTATTGATCTGTAGGTTGGAGATCAGATAGGACAGTAACACAACAGGGAGCAGAATCAGGCAGGATCTACTTGGAGTATGGTGTGTACTCATTGGTATGTACGTAGAGTACATGGAGAGCTAAGAGGAAGGAAAGATAGTTCCTTCCATAAGTATGGTCTGTTGAATTATAGGTTGTTGCAGGTTCATGGGAGATTTACTTGAAGTACTTTGAGTACTTGTGGAGTGCGTGGAGCACTTGTGGAGTGCGTGGAGCACTTGT
Organism: Torreya grandis; assembly: GCA_037957365.1. Classification (NCBI taxonomy): domain Eukaryota; kingdom Viridiplantae; phylum Streptophyta; class Pinopsida; order Cupressales; family Taxaceae; genus Torreya; species Torreya grandis. The sequence continues at coordinate 2,000,677 of JARHVA010000355.1, forward strand.
GGAGTGCATGGAGCACAGGTGTAAGGTGAACACCAACTCTGTGTTTGAGTTGGGTGTTGGGACCTAGTAGAGAGAGCTTTGAGGAGAGAATTACTGTTCACTTGAGGTGTGGGAAACCTTTGAAGAGGTGGTGGAGAAGAAGTGGCATCTTCTTTATTGTATTCTTTTCTGTAAGAGTTATTAATACAAGTTGTGTATTGTCTCTCATATTCTGTGTTATTCTAAATTCTAGTTACTTGTTGAATCTGGTTTATTTCCGCATATTAAGTTGCTTGGCTTGGTAATCAACTGTGTGCTTCCAGTGTTTCGCACCCTGACAAGTGGTATCAGAGCTAAGGTTGTAAGAAGCAGGTCTTGTGTTTGGTTACAGGTCACTCTCAGGGGTTTCTGATTGAGTGGGAGCAGAGCAATGGCAGATGAAGGTAAGCTAAGAATGGAGGAGTTGAAAAGCACAGATGGTCACTTAAGGTCCCATGGAAAGAAAGTGCAGGTAAAAGAACATTGTTGGTTTGTGGAAGATCAGCATGAAGAAACTGAAGAAGCAGATGTTGCAGGTGATGTTGCATAGGATGCTCTGGGAGGTTTCTTAGATAAAGTTGAATCTTGGATAAAAGATTCAGTTGCCTCTTTCCATGCAGCCCCAGGTAGAGGAGCTTGTGAGCCTTGCCAAAGAATTGGCAAAGGAAAAGTGAAGCTAAAATTGCAGGCGGCCAACACACAGGTGTTGATGAAGGTCATGCAGGTCCCAAGTTTGGAGATATGGCTAATTTCTTTAGAAAGATTGGGTGATGAGAGATGCAGAAGAACTCTCACAGTGGATACACTTGAATTAGCTGATGGTAAGAAAATAGGTACTCTTTATCTACTTATTTATATTACTGATTCTTCTTCTATTGTGGAGACGTGGCTTCGTAGGCTTGGTCACATGAGCAGGAAGGAGATGCATGTTCTTAAGCGGAAGACAGATATATTTGATAGGCTTAAGAATTGGAAAGCCTTGGTGTTCTTGGAGGAGATGGTAGACAAAAACCAGTGGATGGTGTTGGATACTTCTAAGCAGGGCAGTTTGGACATGGATATTGATTCAAAGGAGCTTGCGAGTAAAAAGTCATCACTCACAGGTGAACACAGATACCGGTGTCGATTAGGAGGAACCGGCGTCGAACAGACAGGTGCCAATTTCAGTCATGTGCAGACCAAAGCTGGTGATGTCGGGCAGGGTAAGACTGACGTCGGTCAGGAGGACTGACGTTGGCAGTAGGTAAGACCGACATCGGTCAGGAGGACCGATGTCGGCAACATTGACACTGACGTTAGCAGGTTGGTAGTCAGGGACAAACGCATGGGAACTGATGTCGATCGGATGCAGACTGTGGAGTGACTGAGGTCGGTCACTGTAACAAATTTTGGGTGGACAACATGCTGTCAAGGAGTCTCAAACACCCATATAGAGGACTGAAGACGTAAGTAGGCCCTTAAATTCATTGTTCCTCTTCTTTATACTTGTTGCTGATTGTAGAGCAGGAAGGATCTAGGAAATAGGTGGGAGCATGGCAGGGATATGATGCAGAACCAAATGAGAGTTTTGGTAGGATTGCCAGCTGGTGTGAAAGCACAGAGACAAATGGATTCCTTAGTTGAAGAATAGAGTGAACAGACACGTGAGATGAAAGACCAGGCATATGGTCTTGAGGAAGCTGCAGAATAGTGGTACAGGTTTTGACAGGTGGAGGATGGAGCATGGCTTTAGTCAATGTCAGGGTAACTACTATGGTTTGTCTTACCAGGTGGATGATGAGTCATGACATCATTCTGTTGCTATATGTGGATGATATATTTGCTAGCAGGGTTTGTACATACAGGGTTTTGCTGAGCTAAGGGTAAGATTAGTTTAGTGGCATGTCAGGAGGAGTTTCGAGCAGCAAAACTCTTTGACATGGGAGGCATGGAGATCACAGGTTGATTTTGTCTCCAGTGGGAGCTGATGTGAATCAAGTGTTGGCGAGGTTCATTATGCAAGATGCAAAGCTGGAGCACACTAAGGGCTGGACAGGTACAGTGTCTAAAATCACATGAGGTCTGGTATAGACCTGAGTATTCCCATGCAGTGGGAGCTGTCAGAGAGTTAGGAGCCAATTCAGGGAAGTTGGTTCTCAGGGATTTGAGAGGGACCAGCAGTAGGTATACATGCAGGGTCAGGACTTCACTACATGTGTTTGTAGGTTCGAATGTGGCAGGGTACTCGGATGACAGGTGGTGCACCACGGGATGTGTGGTGGTTAGTCTTCAAGTAGGAGCTTGTAGAGGGATACAAACTAGGAAATAGATTAGATGAAGTATAGGTACAGGTACAGGTACATTGTAGCTATTTATCTCCAAGTGGGAGATTGTTAAGTTGTGGAGCTAAAAGCTTCACTGATGCAGACACGAAGGTGGGTGCAAAAGGGTTACTGAGTGCCATGGACACCGGCATTGGTCAGGCCAACCAACATCGGTAGGAAGGAGACAGAAAGCAACTAACGTCAGTCAGATATCGGCCAGTGTCGGTGACCCCCAGGCGGATAGGGACCGGTGTCGGTCGCCTGTGTGGTTTGACTGCGAGTTTATTATGGGCAGTTGGTTAACGAACCAAGTGTTTGCATGCTTAGTGCTAATTATAGACTGAGAGTTGCGGATCTAATTATTGTAATTAGATGTCTAATTATTGTTTGGATGAGATCTATATAATAGACTCATGGTTGTATTGTAAAGTTGTTCTAGTTTGAGTTGAGCAAAGTTAGCTCCTTCTGTGTGTGAGGTGAGTAAGGGTGTTCCTCCTAGTTCCACAACAGTACCAAGGTGGGTGCTGGATTGGAGAGTTAGCTGAATTCTTCAGGTATGTATGATCTTGGTCATCAGGTGAGCATGGCCCTTATAGGAGATCTACATGGTAAGTAAGATCGTTGATCTACAGGTGTGTGTGTGTGCAAGGTCAAGGTTCACAGGTGTGTAGAACCAGTATTGATCTGTAGGTTGGAGATCAGATAGGACAGCAACACAATAGGGAGTAGAATCAGGTAGGATCTACTTGGAGTACGGTGTGTACTCATTGGTATGTACGTGGAGTACATGGAGAGCTAAGAGGAAGGCAAGGCAGTTCCTTCCATAAGTATGGTCTGTTGAATTACAAGTTGTTGCAAGTTCATGGGAGATCTACTTGAAGTACTTTGAGTACTTGTGGAGTGCGTGGAGCACTTGTGGAGTGCGTGGAGCACAGGTGTAAGGTGAACACCAACTCTGTGTTTGAGTTGGGTGTTGGGACCTAGTAGAGAGAGCTTTGAAGAGAGAATTACTGTTCACTTGAGGTGTGGGAAATCTCTGAAGAGGTGGTGGAGAAGAAGTGGCATCTTCTTTATTGTATTCTTTTCTGTAAGAGTTATTAATACAAGTGTATTGTCTCTCATATTTTGTGTTAATCTAAATTCTAGTTACTTGTTGAATCTGGTTTATTTCCGCATATTAAGTTGCTTGGCTTGGTATTCAACTGTGTGCTTCCGGTGTTTCACACCCTGACACTCTGATCCCATGATGAACTCTTTTAAGGTGATTCCCTTATTTTCTAACCAATCATTGGCATTTGCCAATATTGGTTCGAATCTCATCCTCAAAGAGGTCAACTCTTTCTGAGACCATTGGATCAGGGGAAGAGGAACATTGGTGACTTGTTCAACATGATATCTATTATTGACCACATCTCTGTCATCTACTAGATTTGTAAGGATATTAGTGAGCCCTAGATATTCTATTTGTTCAAGAGATAGTCTACTATAGTCCATATTTATGATATCTTTCACTGTCCTCAAATTGATCCAAATGTCTTCGATCATAGGTTCATGGAATTGGGTCTTCCTCTTGATCATGTATTTCACACCTCAGTAGTCAAAATTGGGCCTCCTTTTGAAATGCTTCATGGTTACAAGTTGCATTTCAGTCTCCATTGCCCTAGCTTTTACAGTGGTCAATACTGAAAACCTACCAATTTTAATTGGGAACCTGAAACTAGTTTTCTTGAGTTCCATCTGCTTATTGTGTACGATAATAATTTACCTACACAGCTCCATCAAGATCAATTTATCTGAAAGAAATCTTGGGAGCATATAGGGATAACTTTGGAAAAAGCCAACCCATAGATAACAAAAAGAAGGGAACTGCAAGAACATACACCTAAAGTCATTCACAATAGTCTAAGCTTCATCTAACACTCTTTTCTATTCTAATTGGGGATAAAAAAGACACAAAGATATTGTGAATAAAACATCATTTACCCTCTTAAAATGATGGATTGAACCCTTCAATGTCAACTGAGGGTAATATTGATATATCGAGGTCATTTTCCTATCTCCCTCTAATGTTAAACCTAGAAAGGTTCTCATTGACGCTGTAATGTATACCAGGTATGAAGTCATGTAGAATTTTGAGGTAGTGGATACCTTTATCAATTGCTCATATAGAACATTGCTGATTTGTTCTCCCTAAAAAATGACTTGTTTGCCTTAGAGAATTATCTTAATGAAGGGATACATCTATTCATAAAACTGAGAGGAAGAAGGTAAACCTCATACTCTACTGAGAAGAGTAATCAAGTCGCCAACCTCTTCTATAAAATTGCTCTTCAAAAAGTTTTGGGCCATCTGGACAAGTTTGCTCTAGAAGTTTTGAGCCATCTATTATTGATCACTTTATTTGCCTTCTCAGGATCTTTATCATATTCCTTTTTTGCTTCAATAAAGTCAATCTTCAACACTTCAGTAGCGGGAGGGCACATGAACACTTTATCGATAAACTCAGGGTCTAGTTGAATTATTATGTTACCATCGACATCTACCATAGCCCTGGTATCCTTGTAAAATTGAGCACACTGGAGAACAAACTCTATGTGATGAGCTGCCACAGGAAAAAAGGAGACCAGATGAATATTACTTTCAATTATCCTCTTCATTTTAGAGCTAGGATTGTTTACTTTGGTTCTTTTTATGAACTCAACCATATCTACATATCCAATCTCTGTATCCCTAATGTCATTAATATTAGAAGCAACTGAGATGATTGGAAAAACACCTTGATACTAGTACTTCATTGTCTTTGACTTCTTTGGAGAAATCTCAGTCATCAAGATGAGCCTTTGTCAAAAATATATTGATGAAGAAGGATTTTGAAGAGAAACTGCAATAAGAATCATGATCACGTAATTAGGGGAAATATTGGCAATCTAGAAAAATTGCATGTTGGATGATCATGACCAGATAAATTCACTTGAAAGGGCTAAGGTGTGCGCAGATCGGTAAGTGAAAGGGAAAAGAGCTCATAAAAATTGAAAAAAATAAAGTTTTTTTAGAGTTAGGTTTTTGGAGAGAAAACATGTAGAGACAGAAAAAATTGTTGCCCTTGTATCTAGAGGGAGGTCCTGTACATAGGCAACAAAAATTGCTACCCTTGCACATTGAGAAGGATAGATGTGCATCGACAACAATTATTGCCACCTATGCACATTGAGAAGTCACGAGTTTATGCATCGGTGGCAAATTTTTCTGCCTATGCACTCGTTGGTAGTTTTCATGTAAGGGCGGCAAAAATTATCACCCTTGCACTGATTGGCTAGGGATCCATAAGGGTAACAAAATTCACCACATTTACATAGGTTTGATGGCCGATGGGTAGAAAGAAGAGGAAGAGGGTTTTCTACTTAGATTGCCTCATCGGTGAAAAAAAATGGAAGAAGGGGAAGAGGAATACTAGAAAACCTAGACCTAGAAGGGAAAAAAGGAAAAACAACATGAATAAGAGAAGAAAAGCAAAAACAAAACAAAAACCAAAACAAGAAGAGTAAAAATGTGAAACCCTACCTAGAAAATCATGGTACAATGCTTGAATCTGATGAAATCATGATTCCACTTGCTCCCATGATTAAATAAAAGTAGGGAGGAGGAGAAAACAAAGTGGAATGGAACAAAAAGAGGAGAGAAAGGGGTTAAAAGGGGTGAAAATCAACTCCAACCAGTTAGCGTGTGCAGCCATAAATGCCACACACAAAAATTGAGATCATGCAGGGGTGACAATTATTGCTGCCTCTGCATGATCTCCACCAACTTTTGGTGACTCTGCTGGGGATACAAACATGCGCTTTGAAGCCTCAAGCTTCAAACTAAATCCTTTCCAATCCTTTTTTATTTTACACTCTAGCAAATCCATCGTACATGCAATGTTGAGTTTTGGAGCTAAAAGCTTCACTAATGAGCTAATGTGGAGGTTGTTGGGCTTACATAGTAACTGGCATCGGTCATCTTCAGACTGACACTGAATTTTATGTGTTTTCAAAATTGCTATTTTTAGGAGAATAGATTTGAGCCTTTGATTTAAGAGGTGGATTTAAAGGTGGCAAATGCATGGCTCATGAACCCTAGTGTTGTAGTATACTATATAGTAGGGTTAGATCCTCATAACATGTATAATTCAGTAATTGAGTTGATTGTAATTGATAGAGAGAGAGAGAGAAAACTCTTGAGGGAGAATTACTGTACATCTGTGAGGTGTGAGGAGAGAGAGATTTATTCATTGTATTTCCTTCTGGAAGAGTTTAATATAGATTGGTTGTTTCTTGTATCTCCTATTATTTGCTATTTTTGATTTCTAGTTACTTATTACTTTTGGTTTCAATTTCATGTTTAGTTGTTTATATAAAAGTAATCAATTGTACTCTAAGATCCTAACAACTGGTATCAGAGCGTGTTAGTGTTTGTTGATTACAAAATTCACTCACAAGAGTTTTTGATTGAGTGAGAGCAAAGCAATGGTAGAAGAAAGTAAACTAAGAATGAATAAATTCAATGGCAAGAATTATCAATTATGGAGGATGCAGATTGAAGATTATCTGTATTAAAAAGATATGTATTTACCATTGGGTGGGGTTTCAAAGAAGCCCACAGATATGGAAGATGAATGAAATGTTCTTGATAAAAAGACTCTTGGATCTATAAGGTTGAGCCTGGCAGCTTCTGTGTTTTCTAACTTATCACAGACAAAGACAACGATAGAGTTAATGGATACTTTGGCAAATTTATATGAAAAACCCTCAGCTTCGAATAAGGTATATTTTATGAAGAAATTATTTAATTTGCAAATTCAGGAAGGTGGATCTGTATCTAGTCATCTTTATTATTTCTATACAATAGTAAATCAATTAAATTCAGTCAAAATAGTTTTTGATGATGAAATTAAGACTTTCTTAATCTTATGTTCTTTACCTGAAAGTTGGCATAGTTTGGTAATGGCAGTTAGTAATACTGCATCTGCTTCAAATATCTTGAAATTTGATGATGTTGTTAGTGTAATCTTGAATGAAGAAATTCACAAGAAAAGCATAGGGAAAACATCAGGTAATGCTTTAAGTGTTGAAAGCAGGGGAAGGCAAAGAGAGAAGGGCAAGCAAAGGAAATCAAGGTCAAAGATGGGAAGTAGATCCAAATCCAAAAATGAAAGAATAACCTACTAGAATTGTGGAAAAAAAGGGCATGTAAGGAAAGATTGTTGGTTGAAGGATAACAAAGAAAATTAGCATGAAAGTAATAAAGAAGTAAAAGTTACAAGTATTGTTACATAGGATGCTCTTATATTTTCTTTTGATAATAAAGTAGAATCATGGGTTTTAGATTCTAGTGCCTCTTTCCATGCAACCCCAAATAGAAATTTTTTCAATGATTATGTCCATGGAGATTTTGGAAAAATTTATTTAGGGGATGATGAGCCTTGTAAAATTGTTAGCAAAGAAAAAGTGTAGCTGAAATTGTAGAATGACAACACATGGGTGTTGAAGGATGTCATGCATGTACCCATCCTGAAGAAAAATCTGATTTCTACAAAAAAGTTGGGTGATGAGGGTTGCACAGTAACTCTCACAGCTGAATCTTAGAAAGTTTCCAAGGGTGTACTTGTATTAGAAAAAGATAAGAGAGTAGGTACACTTTATCTATCTACTTATATTACTAATTATTTTCCTTCTGTTTTATCTACTTCAGATATAGAAACAAAGTTGTGGCACTATAGACTTGGTCACATGAGTGAGAAGGGAATGAAAGTTCTTAAGTCAAAAGGTAAGTTTTCAGATTTGAAAAGCATAGATCTAAATTTTTGTGAGCGTTGTATTTTTGAGAAACAGAAGAAAGTGAGGTTTCTCAAAATTGGGTCAACAAAGAAGAAGCACAAGTTAGAGCTTGTTCACATAGAGGTGTGGGGACCAACTCAGGTAGCTTCTATTAGAAGATCATAATATTATGTTTCTTTCATTGATGATGCTATAAAAAAGGTATGAGTTTATTGCATAAATAGGAAATCTGATGTTTTTGACACATTTAAGAAATAGAAAGCTTTGGTTGAGAATGAAACAAGTTTGAGATTGAAGTGCCTTAGATCTGACAATGGTGGTGAGTACTACAGCAATAAATTCAACAGTTACTATTCTATGAGTGGAATACATAGGGAAAGGATGGTTCCAAGGACACCTCAGCAAAATGGAGTTGCTGAAAAGATGAATAGAATAATAATGGAGCGTGCATGGGGTATGAGGTTACATGCTGGTTTGCCCTTACAGTTTTGGGTAGAAGCTGTAGATACTGTGGTTTACTTGATGAACAGAGGACCTTCTACTACACTAGATGGTGGAATCCTAGAAGAGGCTTGGATAGGTAAAAAGGTAGATCTTTCATTTCTCAGAGTTTTTGGTTCTGAAGCTTTTGTGCACATTGATAAAGAAAATAGAAAGAAGCTAGATGCTAAATCTATGTGGTGCACTTTCATTGGTTATGGTTTTAGAGATTTCAGATTCCAGTTGTGGAATTTAGAAACTAACAAAATTATTAGAAGCCATGATGTAGTTTTTAATGAGAAGGTGATGTACAGTGATCAGCTTAAGAAGTTGAATAATTTTGAGCAGGGCAATCTTGATTTGGAAGAGGTTATGATCAAAAATGAGCTTGCGGGTAAAAATCATCACTCACAAAAAAACACAGAGATCGATGTTAGTTAGGTGGAAATTGATGTTGGTCAGGTGGAGACTGACGTCGATTAGATGGAAATTGGTGTCGATTAGGAGGAATCAATATCGATCGGGTGCAGACTGGCATCGATCAGAGATGACTGGGATCAGTGACTGTCAAAAAAAAATTTGGACAGACAAGAAGCTATAAATGAGTCTTAAATTCCCATAAAGAGGTCTGAAAGGGTTAGTAAACCTCCAATTCATTATTCTCCTTCTTTATACTACTTGTTGCTCACTAATGGTGGAGAACCAGAAAGTTTTGATGAGGCAATGCAGGTAGAATCTAGGGAACAGTGAGAGCATGGCATGAATGAGAAAATTGATTCCTTGGAAGAGAACCATACGTGAGATTTGGTTGAGTTGCTAGTTGGAAAGAATGCACTGAAAAACAAATGGGTATATAAGTTAAAGGAAGGAGAGAATGGACAAATGAGACATAAGGCCAAGTTGGTAGTAAAGGGATTTGCATAGAAACCAGGTATTGATTTTGGTGAAATTTTTTCTTCTGTAGTAAATATGACTTCTATTCAGACTATATTGTCTTTAGTTGTTATTGAGGATTTGCATCTTGAGCAGCTTGATGTTGAGACAACATTTTTTCATGGAGATTTGGATGAAGAGATATATATGGATCAGCTAGAAGGTTTTGAGGTCAAAGGTAAGGAGAAACTTGTGTGTAGGTTGAAGAAAAGCTTATATGGTCTTAAGCAAGCTCTAAGACAATGGTATTTGAGGTTTGACAGGTTTATGACAGAGCATGGCTTTAGTAAATGTCAATCTGACCATTGTGTTTATTTTAATAGATTAGATAATGGTAGTTATATTATCTTGTTACTGTATATAGATGATATGCTTGTTGCAGGTTCACACATGTAAGAAATTACTGAGCTTAAGGTAAAATTAGCTCACACATTTTCTATGAAGGATTTAAGAGTAGCAAAAAAAATCTTTGGCATGAGTATTAAGAGAGACAAGAAAAATCATAGTTTGATTTTGTCTCAAGAGGATTATGTAAATAAGGTGTTGGAGAGGTTCAATATACAGAATGCAAAATTGGTAAGCACACCTATGGCTGGACACTTCAAGTTGAGCAAAAAATAATGTCCTAAATCACATGATGAGGTTGAGTATATGAGTAGAGTTCCATATGCTTTAGCAGTTGAGAGCTTGATGTATGCAATGGTATGTACTAGACCAGATATTGCCCAAGTAGTGAGAGTTGTCAGCAAGTTTGTGGCCAATCTAGGAAAGGAATACTAGAAAGCAGTTCAATGGATTCTTAGATATATGAGAGAGACCAGTAGTAGGCATTTATGCTATGGAGGGTCAAACACTTCTCTACATGGGTATGTAGATTCGGATATGGTAAGTGACTTAGATGGTAGGAGAAGCACCATAGGATATGTGTTCACTGTTGGTGGAATGGCGGTTAACTGAATTTCAAAGTTGTAGAAGGTTGTTGCCTTGTCTACTACAGAGGTAGAATATATTGCAGTCACAGAAGCTAGTAAGGAAATGATTTGGATGACTCAGTTCATGAAAGAGTTGGGAAAGGAGCAAGAGAGTTGCAGATTGTACAATGATAGTCAAAGTGCAATTTATTTGGCAAAGAATTCAGCCTTTCATTCAAGAACTAAACATATACATCTTAGGTACCACTTCATTAGATAGGTATTAGAGGATGGACAGTTGAAGCTTTAAAAGATCCATACGGATAAGAACCCTGTTGATATGTTAACAAAGCTGGTAACAAAGGAGAAGTTGAAACTTTATTCAACTTTTGTTGGTCTTTAAGATTGAACTTGAAGAGGGAGAAACAAGCCAGAGATGTTTAAAAAATGTTGTTGTACAGGTACAGGTGCAACTATTTATCCCCAAGTGAGAGATTGTTGAGTTGTGGAGCTAAAAGCTTCACTAATGAGCTAATGTGGAGGTTGCTGGGCTTACACAATAACTGACATCGGTCATCTTCAGACTGACACCAACTTTTGTGCATTTTTAAAATTGCTATTTTTAGGAGAACATATTTGAGCCTTTGATTTAAGAGGTGGATCTAAGGGTGGCGAATGCATGGCTCATGAACCCTAGTGTTGTAGTATACTATATAGTAGGGTTAGATCCTCATAACATGTACAATTTAGTAATTGAGTTGATTGTAATTGATAGAGAGAGAGAGAACTCTTGAGAGAGAATTACTGTACATCTACAAGGTGTGAGGAGAAAGAAATTTTTTCATTGTATTTCCTTCTAAAAGAGTTTAATATAGATTGTTTGTTTCTTGTATCTCCTATTATTTGTTATTTTTAATTTCTAGTTACTTATTACTTCTGGTTTCAATTCTGTGTTTAGTTGCCTATACAAAAGTAATCAATTGTACTCTAAGATCCTAACATGCGAAGTTAGAGAGAACAAGGTTTTGTTGATCCTGTATTTGAGTTGGTGCAATGAAATAATTTTGAGATTTCTCCTCCACCATCTTGCCTTCAGCGAATTAGGATTTTCTCTCTTACCAGCATCAGATCTCCCATACTAGGTGAAGCTTCTAGTCTCAATACCAGTAGGGTTTTGTCTATACTTACTCCACCAAGATTTTTTATCCCTCCATTTAATCGACATATCATGGCAGTCCAAGGCCCTTGGGGCAATACTTTTGGCCCTCTCAATTTGATCCCACCTTTACATGAACTACCTCGTAGTTTGAGGCAGAATTTTCCCAAATTCTATGGTGATGGAAAAGTTCATCTAGATGAGTATATCGCTACTTTATACATAACATGCAACGTGATAGGCATGAAATACGAAGATATAATAGTGAGATTGTTTGTAAAAACTTTGCAAGGTGCTACCACATACTGGTTTTGCCACCTTCAAGCTCAAATAATAATTTACTGGAACACCCTCAAGGCCAAGTTTGAGGCTAGGTTCAAACCTATCGAAGATGCACATGCCTTGTTGGGTCAGCTTACGTAAATGAAGAAGGAACCTCATGTGCCCATGTGAGACTTCATTGCTAAATTCAACAAGCTGAGAAACTAAATTCTTATAATTGCTCCACCGACATCAGAGAATCTTAAGTGTTTTTTCATTAACTCTCAACTTCTTGAGGTGAGTTTTTTGTTGAGGCGGGTTGGCCCTAGTGATCTTTCTATAGCCCAAAATTTAGCTACTGAGGTCAAAGATGATCTTATCCTATCAAGTAAGATTAGAAAAGATTCTAATAAAAGTAAATTTTTCTCATCTGTTGAAAGTTCTTTCGCTAGCACCACAGATCCTATGGTGCAACAATTGGCAAATGAATTGCTAGCCTTAAAAAGACAAATGGCCCAGGGTATGCCTACACCTCCACATCAAGATATGCCAAGAAGGACATTTTCCAACTAGTCATATCAAGGCAATGCTGCCAAAAATCAAGGATAACTAAATCGCCTGCCTCCCCCAGACGGGGAAGCTTGTCATTGAAGCATCACCTGTTAATTCAATAGTTGGTTACTTTGAAGCTAAACATGATTTCTCATTCCAACCTGAGTTGGAATAAGAAGATGACACTAATCTCTTCATAGAACAAGAAGAAGAATTAGCTAGTGACTCCAACATTGGTTTCCTAGATTATCAAGATGAAGCTAGAAGTAAGGAAGAAGTGTTTGATGGATCATACGCTATTTTTACCAGGTCCCAAAACCATTCAGCTCAACAAGCTGATAAATAAAAAGTAGGAAAAGAACCTCAACCAATAGTTTTGATTGCTAAATGAGGGACTTCACTACCTTTCCAATCAAAGGACCCGGTGACTAATAAGAAAGTAAGTATCTCAAACCATCTTGTACCTTCTACTTTTATCTCTCAGACTAGTGCCACACCCAATAAAGATCAAGATGATGGGCTTCCTCCCTCTGTCTTTAGCTCATTTCAATTATTTGATATAATTGATCATGCCAAAAAGACCAAGATTCAAATGACCAAAATTGAGTACTTGTGAGCCAATCCTGAATAGTTTGATAGGCTGACCGAATATGTAAAAAATAAAATTGCCCCTATAGGACAAGATTTTCCAAAGGTGACTCATGATTCTTCCAAGAATAAATCCACCCAGAATAATCTTGTCACTACTCCTCTTGTCACCCCCAAGAAAATAGAACCTTTCTATGTTTTCCTGTTGATAAATGGTCATAAATTGAGTAATTGCATAATAGACTCTAGAGCTTTTGATAACATTATGCCTACCAAGGTAGCAGATTCTCTTGGTCTTACTTTGACTAAGACTTTCAAGAGATGTTTCTCCATGGAAAAAAGCGAGTCCCATTCCTGGGCCAAATCAAAGATGCCCAATTTGTGTTTGCGGCTTTTCCATAGAAGAGGATCAAAATGACGATCTTAGTGGCTGATGTTCTAGCCTCTTATGGCATTCTGCTCAGGTGTAATTTTTGCTAAGATGTAGGTGGAGAATTGAATATGAATCTATCTGAAGCAAGGATACCTGTTAAAGGTGTTATGAAGAAATTACTTCCTGAGAAAGAGTCAAAATATATAGTCACCCAAACATTAGATCCTGAGGCCCAAATTTTATTTGAATCATCAAGAATGGGTAATTATTTCTTGACTATTGAAGATGTTTTCATCTCATTAGATGAAAGTCCTTTTAGTGACAATTCAAAAAATTCAGATGCAAAGTTAGAAGAATTGTCAAAGCAAAGTTTAGACAACCAAGAATCTTCCCTGACTAATGGAGATTTTTTTTTAAAAAGATAAAATTTTGATAATGTTTGGATTTTAGAATTTGATGGTAGTTGTTCTTCTATCGGTTCTGAAGCCAAAATTGTTTTGATCTCCCCTCAAGGAGAAATTTTTCCTTATTCATATAAGCTGCAGTTTAATACAACCAATAACACTGCTGAGTATGAATCTTTGCTGCTTGGATTGAAAGCTGCTCATGCTAAAGGTATTAAGGTTCTTCACACCTTTAGAGATGCTGAACTAGTAGTTTGTCAGGTAAGGAATCTATACCAAATAAAAAATGAAAGATTGTGACATTATTGCAATCTTGTCTGGGATTGTATTGTAAGTTTTGATGCTTTCAATATTTTTACTGTGTTGAGAGAATGCAATGACCGTGTAGATTTGTTGGCTATCTCTGTGACCCTCATGGTTCCCTATAAAGACTTCAAAGGGGACAAGTACACTATTGAGCTGGTCTTTTGACCAAGTTTACCTGATAATTCTAACCATTGGCAAGTGTTCAATGGTGACAATCAAATCATTGATTTTTTAGAAAAGATGGACAACTTTGAAGATATTTATTTTGAAGGAAGCAAATCTCCACCACAGGAATCAGTTCTCGAAGTAAATTCTAAAACTAGTGAAGAGTTCCTTCAACTCAAGGGAAATAAAATTCCAAAAGGTTTTGTTTCTTTTGAAAAATTATTTGATAAGTAGGACATATATGTCAAGCAGTGACAAGTGGATTCAAGTTCCTCCGAGGAGTTCGATCAAATAAATTTGAGTACGGAAGAAAATTCCAAAATGATCAACATTAGAGATTATTGCACTTCTGATGAAAAGATCAAATTCATTACTCTTCTTCACCATTACATTGATGTTTTGGCATATTCTTATGATGATTTGAAATCTCTCAGGCCTGAGGAAATTTGGCATGAAATTCCTCTTAAGGTTGTGTCATTACCTTACAAGCAAAAACAAAGGCAATACAATCCCAAAATATTAGGTACTATCTTTTTCGAGATCCAAAAAATACTGAATGCAATAATTATTTTGCCAATCCATCATTCTACCTGGATTGCTAACATTGTTCCTGTAAGAAAAAAGATTGCAAAAATACCAATCACCTTAGAACTACCAGGATTGAAGTTGGCAAAGGCGATCGAAGATTCCACTTTTAAAGATTGTATTGATAAAAGGATCATGTGCCTAACTAAACTAGATGAGCAATGAACCATGGTGGTGGATCAGATTACTGCACATCAAAATTAAGTGAAGAAACTCTTTGACAAGAGGGAAAGGATTCATGATTTTTAGATTGGAGATCAAGTCTTGTTGTGGGACAAGAGGAGAAAACCAAAAGGAATGCACAACAAATTTGATTCTTTGTGGAGAGGTCCATTTACCATTCGTCAAGTCTATGGTGAAAATAGCTTCTTGCTGGAATATCAAGATGGAGTGCCATTCTCACTACCTCATAGTGGGCAACATCTGAAACACTTCAATCCTTGAAGTATTAGATGAGTTCACTTGTACATTTGTATAGTTTTTGTGTTATTTATTTCCTTTTGGTTTTTTGTGTCTTTTCCTTTCTTGGCTTGACTCTATGGCCCAATGACCTGGATGAAGGCACTTAGAGACTGATTTCTACTCCCATCAATCGAATCAATGGAAGTTTCCCAACAAGAGCCAACTGTTGTTCCAAAATCCAACTGTTGTTCCCAAAATTAGCTACACTCATTTTTAGAACAACCCCTATGAAACTTGTTCATTTCATGTTTTTCACTCTAATTTCATCTTTCAAGGCAAGTTTTTCTTGATCTCGTGTTGGTCAATTGACATCGTTAAAAGTTCATGATGTTCCCTTGTTATGATTTCTTAAAAAATGTGAAAATCGTTATGATTTTGATGCGATCAGATGACAAAATATTCACCCAACAGACCCCATGTTGAAACATTGATGTGAGAGAGAATTGATATTGAGTGAAGTGTATATGTAGCTTTTTTTGGTTCCAAGTACATATCAAAGGTATGAGTAGATGAAAACATTTGGTGTATCACCTCCATAGATTAGGATTACTTTCCATGCTATTATTAACTCTTTTCAACCCTAAAGTGTTAGTAGTAGGAACATGTACTTAAATGATACATCAAGGGGAGATAAACACTAATCTAGAGATCCATCTCTTAATAAGGATACCCACAACCCTAGTGTGGTTCTGTTGTCTCAATTAAACAAGGAGAATCTTATCCCATATCTTCATTGGGTGCAAGTTCAAGTGACAACAATTTTTGGCACACCTAGTGGGACTCTTATTCCAAGAGTTAGAGGATTTTTGGTGTTGTAATTAAACACATTAGCCTTTGGAGGCATTTTTACAAGCATCAATGGTGAATCCAAAGACATATCAACTAGTTAAGCATGCCAAGTGATCCTTTAAGAACTTTGGTAATGTGTTTCTTTATGTTCTTACTAGAAATGAAGTTTCATGGTTGCCTATGGTTATGATTTTTGCTCTTTAAAAGTTGGTAAGACAATTAAAGCTCGTGCTATCCCATACCAATATGGACAAGTCCTTGATTAGTACCAACATGACCATTTTCAGCCCTGTCATGACTTGTATCAGTCTTATAATCAACCTTCTCAATGTTTTGCTCCTCCTAGTCAATTGAGTCTTTTTTCCAATCAGCCCATCTCCTCCTTCAAATAAGCACTCTTATGATATGAGAACTATATGCTATATCTTGATACTCAAACAAGATGTGGTCAAAAAATCATTCCATCCATCAAGTGAGAAATGCATTGGAATTGGTCAAGAAAGAATGGGCTCCTTTTGAGAGAGTCAATTGGCAAAGGTTCACAAGTGAGATGCTTGATGTGAGTGGTTTGATTGCATTCTTGGAAGACAAGTTGAGAATTCATGAGAGGCAACCTTACCAAGTGTATCAACCTTCATATTCACTTCCTCAAGTTTCTTATTATTCATACATAAAATCTAATTATGAGTCAAACTAAGCCTATCAAAGCCATTCTTTTCCCAATCATTTGGAGGAGAGAGTTTGAAAGAGAAATCTTGTGTTTGAGGCAAATGTTGATAGGTAGATTGAGTTAGCAAATATGCATATGCAACAGTCCATGTTGGTAGTGAAGGAAGTAGATTCCAAACCCTCATTGCCCTTTCATATTGCATAACCACCTCAAAAAGAGATTTTTAATCCTGGCATTGCAAGCTAGAGTAAGGTAGTTGAGTCTTGGGAAAGGAAAAAGAAGAAGAGTCCCATCAAAGAATATGAAATTGAAGAAAAGTTTGACCCCATACAAACCTTCCCTACCTTTCCTCAAGAAGAGATATCCAATCTTAAGATCATGAGCTAGAACAAAATAATGGAAAGTGGAGTTAATTCTTTGCAAGTCTTTCTCACCCTTCCTCAATAAGCTTCTTGTATTCCATGATAGCCCTTATGTACTCCCCATCTTCATGATGATTCCTAAGAACTCCAAGGAAGACTTCTCTAAGAATACCCTATCAAGAATATAGAGGAGTTGGAAGAAAAAATGAAGCTACTAAGTCAAAGTGAGATGGAAGGTTTAGACTCAAAAGAAGATCATATGCTAATTTTGACCTCAAACTATTGATTAGAGGCTCAAGGAATATCGTCAAACACTTTTCATACAATATCTATGCTTGCTATTTCTAAGTTTTAGTTTGTTTATGATTTCTTGGAATGATGTCAAATATGATTTAAATGCTTGCAAATGATCACTAAGATGTATAAGCAAATAACTAAAGTGCAAATGCAATTTTATGCATATATATATGATCACTACATGGAATATGTGCACTTACAGCCAATTGACATTTTGTCAAACACTTAGCATGCAAACTAGTAAGCAAGATATGAACAACATAGACATGATCAATACATCAAATATTTGATATGCTACTTATCACTCCTTTATTGATATGCCAATTATAATGCTGATATAAACATGAATAGCCAAGACTCTTGGCTTGCAAATATGTAACTAATTTATGGGTTATATGACAATGCCTTTATGGTCTTATATAATAATGTTATGATCTGAAAATAACACTAAAATGCAATGAAATGACCTTTAAGGAACCTGGTTATGAAGCCCTCCAAATCGATGAAGAGATGGTAGCCTTAAGACTTGAAATGGGGATTCCTTGAAGCAAAATTAAACCCTTATAGTAGCCACCCCTACTGCTATATGACAATCCTTAATAATAAAAATTTCAGCCTTGAAACACCTCTAATTTATTCCTAAAATAATATCCAAACATCCATGAAGAGTTTGAGCCAATGCCTACAAAATTCAGATGTAAGGATGTACTAATACGAATCAAAAATTGAGTATGAGTAGGCAGATTGAAACCCTCCAATGATTGAACTAATGAAAAATCTATAAATTCTCCAATGTAGCATAAATTGGACCTCTAAATAGAGCTCAAAATTAGGCAATAATCTTAGCTAATAGTTTCATAGCCTCAAAATTGCACAACCTATGAGATTTTTCATTCTCAAAGGCTCAATAATGGTAGAAACCCTACCTGGTTCCTTCTCCAAGCAAAACACTTCAAAACACATATCAATTCATGGATGAATGAAGCTTGGCTAACCTCTTTAATATACTTTTTTTCATGAGTTGGTCGATCCCCTTTGAGAGCCTTTTTAATCATTTAATATCATTAAAAATAATATTAAATGTGTGCACATTGACTTTATTAAATAATTTAATATTCAACCTCGAAGTCAATATTAATTAAAGTACTTAAAAATCACTTAAATGAGGGTCATGGTCGCATTGCACATAAAGTAATTTTTAATACCTTATATTATAATTGCACTTTATAAATAATTATTAATAAAGTAATCACTTTATTAATAGTTAAAATAACATAACTCCATAAATAATCATTATATCTCAATTCTATTTGAACCTGGAAGTTAACCATTATGTCCACTGTCCATCCAATTGCCTTACTAAAAATAGTAAATCTCCCTCTATATCAACCACTGACTCACTATAAATATAAAATCCCTCATTATCTGATTAAACCAATTGTATAAGGGATTGACACTACAATCATACCCTGTTCAAGTGCCCTACTATAAATGAAAACCCTGACTACCTAAAATGATGACTTATTATAAATAGTAAGTATGAAGAACTGAGTCTAACAAATGGCCAAACTTGAACCCATACTAAGCTGTAATAGAGAAAACACATTGAGCTATACCAAAAAAGACCCTCTAACCATTTGAATTGGCCTACGAGGACCAATGATAGGCTAAACTAATCATAAACCATGGTGAGCTAAACTGGAGACATTACAATTTGCCCTCCCTGAAATTGCTTACCCCAAAACAATCTTGATTGCAAAGAAAACTCTTCACCACTAGGATCCTAAGGGAAGATCTATGTAATGTTCTTGTTATCACCACATAACTCTTGTAACACCAATACTAGCACAACTAATTAAATCTACTGCATCAACTCAATCTTGCCATCAAGTGTCATAGGAGTATGACCCTTAGAAGTAAGCAACTTAGAAGACTAACCATAATTTCTTCCAATCTCTTCATAAAGCAAGCTATCATACAATTTATCCATCACATGCACCACTGAACTGTACATCTAAAATAAATCATGTACATGAGGATCAAACGTAAAATTATACACATTCTTCACTGTATACATCTCTAAAATCTCCTATGTAAACCCTATTTGAAATATTGATGCATTTTAAGGATCCTAAATGCTATAATCAATGCTCATCTCAAAATTGAAATCAAGAGTGTGATCAACATCTAACTTGAAGAGTGGATTATCATAGATTGATCACCATCAAACTTTAGTAATGGATTATTCACAAACTACACAATCACTTCAATCTGATCTAAATCATCCATTTCTAAATCCTGGACATAATAAATTGACTTGTACTCCTGAACTGACTCAACAAACTACCGATCACAATCAGTTGCATGGGATGGAATAACTAATTTCCTTCTAGGAGAAGGAAACAAATCAACATAATAACTAATCCCCAAACTAGATGATACTCTACATATCTCTTGTGAATATGATGGAGTAGTGTTGTGAGTTGTCACACAACTCTCTAGTGAATCAACTACTATGTCACAAGAGCTATCAATAATCTATCTTGCATCACTTGTTATGGGACTAACTTTAAGAGAACAACTATAACATGTGGTTTCTTATAACTCTTAACTAATGTACTCATCCCATCTGTATCAACTACACCTATAACCATGATGGATGTAACCACATCCTCAACTTGCTTATAGCCATAATCAGTGGATACATGCTCCTCACCAACTACTGCCATGGAAACTTGAACTATATCAGAAGATGGTGGAGACTATGCCAAACTCAAATCCATGGTAAGCTCCTCTATCCATGATTTTGAATCTCAAAGGGCCAACTGGGTTCTCTTCAATGAGTCCATAGTCACCTCAAGCTCATGAATGAGCTCATCAACCTCCTCTTCCTTTCCCTTTAATGCCTTATGATAGATGCAATCCTACTTAAGAAGATAATCTCTATCCACAAGTAGCTATAGGTAATTTTGTTTCATTATTCCAATTGCTTCTCAAAGTGCATGAAACTTTGTAAGGGAAAGACCACTATCTCTTTACTCATCTATCATGAGAGTACTCCAACCCTGAAGGGCCAACATCGATGAGCAAGATCAAAATGCTCTATGGTGGTAACAATAATTTTGTCATTTATATTTAGTTGCCCAAGAAAATGATGAGGACTCTAGAAATTATCACTCTTATACAAATTTTTTGATTTAGAATCTACACTATGATATTTAGTTGAATCATCATTGTTCACTAACTGATAAGCAACATTGTGTGTGCTATCAACTTCACTCACAATATCATCAATGGTACTACTATTATGTATCTCAAAGGATGGCTTAACAGGCATTTTAGAAGTTTTTATTTTGACAATTTCTTCACACACTTCTTCCAAAGCATTTGCATATCCATCTAACTCATGATGTTGGGATTCATTTCCATTATATAAATTTTCTTATTTGTTTTCTACAATTTGATATGAAAAATAAGACTCATTATGGCATGAATCTTCATCATATATTGCATCATTAGTACCCAAATATTGAGAACCAACATGTGACAACTTTGTAGAGACTTTATTCCCTTGTGAAATCACTATCATCTCATGCTAATGCAAATATCCCTTAATGCTATCATGAAAATTATAATGGTTATGGGTCAAATTTTCCATACTATCTTCATGTTTGACTCCTATAACATGCATGCCAACATTCAAAGGTTCTCCCACAATATTTTTTGCACTTACCATGACTTTTAAATCCTCATTATGCTCAAGCAAAGGATGACTATCATAAAAATCATAATTGTTATCATCACTGATAACAACTTGAGTGTTGTGAGTAACATTCTGGGGCTCCATCATATTATTATCTAGTTGTAAAATTTTCTTATCAACAACCACTTTAGTTTTAACCCTAGGTTCACTTGTAGGTTAAAAATCATTATCACGTTTTAAACCAAACACTTCATAGAGATTTTTGGATACTTGTAGATACACCAAGTCCCTCATTTTTGCTTTGTGATGAGGTTCATCTTGAAATGGAATCTTCATATAGTTAAAAGCTATGAGGTTCATTGTGAAAGCATAAATTTCTGCTAGATATTATTCAAAATGCTCTCAACCCTTGGCTGCTCACATTTATTTGATGTTGAGGTAGGAAGGAAGGTGGGAAACAATATTTCATCCTTAATTCTACACCAGCTATAAGTAGCCATTGATGTAACTATTCTCTCCAAATCTTGCACCCTAGAAGAGAGTGTTTAATCCTCTTCTAGATTTGGGCAATGTTGGGACATTTTTAGGCATGTGGGTATACCTATAGAGGAAATGAACCTCTAGATTTAAAGTGCTAGCTCCCTGAATGTATCTCTACAAAAAAACCTCTATCTAAACTAGTTTGATTGAAGGGAAAAGTGTTAGAAATTGCATAAAGAAACTTTTTCTAAGAATGGTGATGCACCAGTATTATCTTCCACATGAATAACATACCCTAGTGCATGATATAGCAAAATACACAGACTTTTTTCAAGCTCTAAATATTCTAACACAAGTATTTTAGTATAGAGGTGAGATGTATGAAATGACACAAGAAAAATGAACTGAAAGACAACCTGTACATTCCAATAATAGTTATACACATGTAGGAATTCAACACACTTAGATGCACTCTATATGACCAATTAGACCTAGAACTCTTGCTTAGGCATGAAGGACAAAGGATTGAAGGATGAAAACCATCACGTGTTATCACTATATGTCACTTACATGCTCAATCAATTGCTTAGGACTTCAAAGAAAAAAGAATTGTATCAATTCTTAAAGGCAAAACATGACATCAATTCAGTAAGGCTTCACCATACACTACGTGGTTTTTTGTACACTAGCACAAGGGCTGTATATATAATAGAAAGGAAGTTAGAGGGGGAGGCCTTTGGGCACCAAAAAGAGGAATCAATCTATTAAGAGTCTCCATTTATAGCTACAACCATCTTTATTAATGATTCTTTATTCTTCTTTCAGACAAGTACAATATTAACCACCCAAGTTGAGTGTTTGATAGGAAACATAATCCTAAACTCAATCAACTTGGTCAACTCTTTCTTCATGAGTTCCTCTATCTTAGGGTTGATAGGTCTTTGTTTTTGCTTGACTAGTTTAGCTCTAGGTTCTAAATCAATGGTGTGATGAGCTAAACTTGGATCAAACCCTTTCAAATCTTTCTATTCCCAAGAAAAAATGTCATGGAATTCTTTGCATAATTCAATAAAGGCATGCCTCTCAGACAAAGAACACATCTTACCAATTTTCAAGAGCTTGTCCTTGTAAATCATGACTCTCTCATAGTTCTCTTATTTTTTTGACATGCTCACTCTTTTTTTATTATTTTGATCATCTTCATTGAAAACACTCTCCAAAGTAATCAACCCCTTAGGTATCTTGTTTTTCTTTAGCCGAATAACTTGTTCTTCATATTGATCATGGAGTTTCTTTTGGTTCCTTGAGGATAATCCTACCTTATTTTGTAAGAAGTGTGCAATATTTTCATCACTTTCAAACACTTGACGTGACACTTAATTATCTAGAATAGAAGGCCTCACAATGACCTTAATATAAGACTAATATTTCTCCTTTCCTACATCAATAACTGCATCAAACTGTACTCCTATGGCGACCAATCTATTAACATGTTTATTTGAATCCCTTATTACAGGCTATATGTTTAAGACATCAAAGTCTTCAAGTAGGTCCCATACCCTATGCTTGTAGGATTTAAGTAAGTGATTCTTGGTTGTAGCTTGATTTCTCACTTGTGGATGACCAATTCACTATCCCCATAAACTTTCAAATTTGTGATCCCTCTCTTCTTTACCCATTGGAGGCCATGAACTAGGCCTTCATATTCTACCACATTGTAGGTGTAGCTAAAGTGGAATCTAAATGAGGATTAGTATTGATTCTTTGATGGAGAAACTAACATAATGCTAGCTCCTACACCTACTTTGCTTCTTGAGCCATCAAAAAACATCTCCCATATTCCTTCAAGTTCTTGATCTTCATTAGTGAGTGAAGGGATTAAAACATCTTTTTCATGCATACAATAAACTCCCAAACTAGTCTATTTTATGAAATTATATGGATCAAATCCATGCATTTTAGTGTTGTACTTATCAAGGAAAAGATCATAAATACCTTCAAGGGGGGAGGATGCTTCACCATCCATGACACCTTCTTATTCTTTACTAATTAGACAATTCTAATTTGAACTTGTCTCCATGTATAGGGATAAGTCCTTATAGTCACCTTGGTTCCATATCTTGTTTTAAAATCTAGAAAAGACCAATCAACAAAAAAGTAGCCTCCTATCTTAGCCATTAAGTCTCTTGATATGTAGATAGTAAAATGAGTTGGAAGGTCTACCACCATAACGTCTTATAAAATGGGGAAACTTGGGTAATCATGTAGAAAGAATTTTAGACCTATGACCAGTCCCAATATCTTGGTTAGAGTCCCATCAAGTTACAACACACCTTTACTATGTGGTTCATACTTCAATCCCAACTTATCAGCCACCACCTTAGGCATGACAGTGGTAGTAGTTCCACTATCTACATTACAATTGTGAACCAACTTGTCTCCCATAATGAGTGTGAGGTAGAAGGGTGGAGGTTTTTCAAATTTGGTGGAGGGTTCTAAGACATGATTTGGAGAATTGGTAAGGGCCACACTATTATGTTTTGAAGTTTGAGGGGATACATGAATGTTTATAAGTTATTTTTATAAGAGCTCCTTTTAACTAGGCATATGCAAGACTTCGCAAAGAGATATGCTTGTCTTGGCATTCTTCAAAGAATCAAAAATGTTTAAAGGGTAAGTATTCACCTTTTCTTGTATTCTTTAAGGTAGTGAGGGAGTTTGAACTTACTGCATTATAGACTTGACAACCCTACTTGCATTTTGACCTTATTGAGGAGCATGAGTAGTAGTAGGTATTACACTAGGATTCACACTTTGTGGCCTTAGAGAGGTATTACTGAGAGTCACATGTACTCCTGGAACATCTCCCATAGCTCTCTTCTTGGCTCTTATGTTGGCTGAAATTGATGTACTTTGATTTAAACATAATCATCCTTAGCTTGAAAGTTCATCATACCTACACTCTGGTTGCTACCTTCTCTATGAATATCCCTTTGGATGGGATTTGATTCATTTGATGTCATGTAAGGAGTAGTATCTTATTATGCCACCAAAGCTTGGTTGTCTTATCCACCATCATACATAAACTTACCTTGAGGTTGCCCCCATTGGTCCAAATGAGCCTCCCCTTAGATAAGGTTAGCATGTACTAGAACAACAACCTTCATGAAAGGAGTAGAATTAATATTATAAAAATTGGGCTTCCTATTGAAACCTTGTTGACCTTGTCCCCTTCCTTGGTAGTTGTATTGGGGTAGAGATCTATAGCCTTGTTGATTGAGGGTTAGGTGAAACACTTACCTAAAATTGAGCTTGCTTGAGCTGGGCTCATAATGATTGGATCTCTTCATCTTTATCCATAACATTATCCATCTTCTTGGGAAATGTTCTCAGCTTGACATTATTGTTAGGAACTTGTGCTATGCTTAGAGCTTCATCTGAACTATGAGACAATAAAGGCATGAAAACTCTTGAAGGTAGATTTCTAGCCTATATTAAGCTATTCTTAGCTTCAATAACTATCTCATATGTGTCTAGTAGAGTGAATCCTCTCATTTAATGTAACATCACCACCACATCAGTACCAATACCCTTGAGATAAGTGGGGAACACAAAGCTCAGAGGAGGTGTCATGATATGTGGCAACCTATGCCATGTCCTTTGAAATATTTCATTAAAATCTCCCATAGATTCATTAAGACCTCTCTTTATCATGTTCAGTTGATGGATCAATGAAGTATGGTCACTCTTATTCTCAAATCTAGTTATCAATAATTCCCTAAATCCATCCCAACTTGTAATGCAACCACCTTCCAATGTCCTACACTAGTCAAGTGCCTTGCCTTTTAGAGACATAATCAGTAATTTAATGGCTATGTTGGCTTAAGTGACATTATGGAAGTTACAAAAATTTGAGATGTCCCTAATATGCTTGGATGGGGTAATAAGACCCTCTCCATTGAAACTAAGGAGACTCTTGGTAGCATTAGGAGGAGTAGGGTTGTATGCAGGAAAGTCAATTATATTTTGGGTGTTAAAGGTCAAGAAAGGTTATTGCGTATCCATTTCTCTTCTTTCCTCTTGATCTCATATTTATCCAACTTCCTAAACTTTTTATTCTTCTCCAAAACCTCCTTGCTAAGGATCTCTAAGCGTTAAGAATGGTTCAGGGTGTTGTTCTTCAAGAAGAGCTTCAACTAGAGGGGCTTGATCAGAAGTCCTAGATGACCTAGTGAGGAGCATAAAGTATAATATGGGAAAATTGATCTAAAACTAGATAATCTCACCTTTTGGAGTTTCCAAATGCTGGGTTAAGAATATTTGTACAACCTTAGGCTTTTCAAGACCAACATTCACCTTAACATGTTAATAGTTTGTCCCACTGGGCATGTCAAAATTGTTGTCTATAGATTTTGCACTCTAGAAGAAAGTGTTCAATCCTCTTCTAAATTTGGGAAATGTTGGGACATTTACAAGCATGTGGGTATACCTATAGAGGAAATGAACCTCTAAATTTAAAGGGCTAGCTCCCTGAATGTATCTATACAAAACAACCTATGTCTAAACCAGTTTGATTGAAGGGAAAAGAGTTAGAAATTGCATAAAGAAACCTATTATAAGAATGGTGATGCACTAAGATTATCTTCCAATGAATACCATACCCTAGTGCATGATACAACAAAATACACAGACTATTTATAATCTTTAAAGATTCTAACACAAATATTTTAGGATAGAGGTGAGATGTATGAAATGCCATAAGGCAAATGGACTAAAAGACAACCTGTATATTTCAAGAATAGTTATACACATGTAAAAATTCAACACACTTAGACACACTCTATATGACCTATTAGACCCATAACTCTTGCTTAGGCATAAAGGACAAAGGACATAAGGATGAAAAACATCACTTGTCACTATATGTCACTTACACACTCAGGCAATTGCTCAAAACTTCAAAGAAAAAATACTTGTATCAATGCTTAAAGGTAAAACATGACATCAATTCAACAGGGCTTTTCCATAGACTATGTGGTTTGTTTTACACTAGCACAAAGGCTATATATATAGTAGAGAAGAAGTGAGAGGGGGAGGCCTTTGGGTGCCAAAGAGAGGAATCAATCTATTAGGGGTCTCTATCTCCAAATACAACCATCTTTGCCAATGATGCTCATTTAGGCCATCTAATTGATAGATGTCACCTCCCTTAAACACCATTGGCTTTCTCTCTCAAAGATGCTTCTCTAATGGTTGCCTAGTGGA
Source organism: Torreya grandis (assembly GCA_037957365.1). NCBI lineage: Eukaryota > Viridiplantae > Streptophyta > Pinopsida > Cupressales > Taxaceae > Torreya > Torreya grandis. Next base: position 2,027,556 of record JARHVA010000355.1, read on the forward strand.
ATCAAAATATTTTGAGTAATGGCATCAATATAGTTATTATAATAGAGTCCAGCTATTGTAGATTTGTCTTGATGCTAATAAATTTCCACCAGCTTGTTGAGGTGTGCAACGATGTAGGGGAGAGTCATTTTCACTCTATTAGCCTTGTCTTCCTTCTTTTATTGGTCATCAAAAATGAATTGGATCCTAATATGATCAATGGTGAGGTGATCCCTCCAATCTACTTTGGCAGATGCAAAATGTGAGCCCTTGGATGCTTGAGATACTCTTGTTTGAATGCCAATGGATAGTCCCTCATCTTGAAGTTAATGTCGACATAGTCATCACTCTATTGGGACCATTTATTCAGAGGCATTTTCTTCAGGCATTTTCTTTGAAATAAATAACCTTTTGGGCCCCTTTTGAAGTGTCTCCTCAAAAAAATTATTTTAGACAAAATGTCTGAAATAATTCTTTTGGTCTTTCTATAAGTGTCCCTTCAAAAAAAATTCAAAGGACACTTTTACCAAGAATAACCCTTTGAAATTCTCATTTTGCCTCTCCAAAATCCTAAACATGCCTTTCGGCATTCTTGAAATATCCCTTTGGAAAAACTGAAAAGGACACTTTCCCAAGAAAAGGCCCTTCAGGGAAAGTGTGTAGCGCACTTTGCATAAAAAAAGACCTTTCAAACTTTTGCAAGTGATTATTCTAAAGAATTGATTTGGACAAAATTTCCATAACAATTCCTTCAAAAAAATTGTAAGGATCAATTCTTTTGGAGAAATTGAAAGTACCTTTCATAATTTTGCAAGTGACCACTTTTCCAAGAAAAAGACCCTTCAGAAAGGTTGAAAGTACCCTTCAAAAAAGTGTAAAGTGTCCCTTCAAAAACTTGAAATGTGCCCTTCAAAAAAGTTGAAAACATCCCTTCACAAGATAAAAAGACCCTTCAGAAAGATTATTTTGGACAAAAATTCCAAAACAAATCCTTCGAAAAAGTTGCAAGAGACAATTCTTTCAAAAAAATTATAAGAGATATTTCTTTCAAAAATATCACAAAGTACCTTTTGAAAAAATTATTTAGGAGACCTTCATGAAAAAAAGACGCTTTGCAAAAATGAAAATGTCCCTTTAAAAATATGGAAATTTCCCTTTGCTTTAGAAATGATCCTTCAAAAATCTTGAAATGTGCCCTTCAGAAAACCTAAAAAGGACCAATTCCTTTAGACCTTTTTGTTTTAGAAAAAAGTTGAAAATATTTTTTTTGAGACTTGGACAAAAAACTTGAAATAAATGCTTCTTAAGGAAATAAAACTTGGTCTTTTTTTCTATGGGGATAAACTAATAAGGATGTCACACTTAGCCAAAAGAAAGATGCAAAACTTGGGTTTAAAAATTGGCTAACAGTAACCTTTTTTATCCCTACTATATGTAGCTAATTTACCACTTTAATGATGCTTGATTTTGATTAACTGAAAACTAAACTATCTCCCAAGAGTTAGATGATATCTTTGGTGTACATCTCAGTTTGATATATTGCATTTTGTCAAATAGTTTGCTAGTAACCTTCCCTAGATTTTTCCCATGATTGAAATAAACAATAGAGTGTTGGTCACTCAAATATCAACTATGTGAGTAAAATGAATTTTAATTCTAACCCCAGCAAGATGGAAAGAAACTACTATGATACCACTATACTATCCCTTGCTAATTCTGACCTCAAACACCTGATTAGAGGCTCAAGGAATATCCTCAAACACTTTGTATACAATATCTGTGCTTGCTGGTTTTGAGTTTTAGTTTGTTTATGCTTGCTTGGAATGATGTCACATCTGATTTAAATGCTTGAAAATGATCATTAATATGCCTAAGCAAATAACTAAAGTGAAAATGCAATTCTTTTGTCTTTTTGAATGCATATATATATATATATATATATGATCACTACATGAAAGCTGTGCACTTATAGCTAATTGCCATTTCATCAAACATTTGGCATGTAAAATAGTAAGCAAGATGTGAACAACATAGACATGAGTAATACATAAAATATTTGATATGCAATTTATCACTCCTTTATTGATGCACCAATTATAATGTTGATACAGACATGAATAGCCAAGACTCTTGGCTTGTAAATATGCAAATAATTTATGAGTTATATGGCAGCACCTTTATGGTCTGATATAATAATGTTATGATCTAAAAATAACACTACAATGCAATGAAATGACCTTTAAGGAACCTGGTTATGAATCCCTCCAAATTAATGAAGAGATGGTAGCCTTAAGACTTGTAATGGGGATTCCTTGAAGCAAAATTGAACCCCTATGGTAGCCACCCTTGTTGTTGTATGACAGTCCTCAATAATAAATAATTACAACCTTGAATCACCTCCAATTTGTTCCTAAAATGATCTTCAAGTAGTCATGAAGAGTTTGAGCCAATGCCCACAAAATTTGGATGCAAGGATGTGTCAATACGAACCAAAATCTGAGTATAAGTATGTAGATTGAAACCCTTCAATGACTAAAAATAAGCTCTAATGAAAAATCTATAAATCCTCCAATGCAAAAAAAATTAAATCTTCTATTGGAGCCCATAATTAGACAATAATCACAGTTGATAGTTTCACAGTCTCAAAATTTCATAACCTATGAGAGTTTTCATTCTCAAAGGCTCAATAATGGCAGAAACCCTAGCTGGTTCTTTCTCCAAGCAAAACACTTCGAAGCACATATCAATTCTTGGATGAATGAATCTTGGCTGACCCCCTTAATATACTTTTTTAATGAGTAGTTCGATCCGCTTTTAGAGCTATTTTAATCATTTAATATCATTTAAAATAATATTAAATGTGTACACATTGACTTTATTAAATAATTTAATATTCAACTTACAAGTCAATATTAATTAAAGTACTTAAAAATCACTTAAATGAGGGTCATGGTCCCATTGCACATAAAGTGATTTTTAATACCTTATATTATAGTTTCATTTTATAAATAATTATTAATAAATTAATCACTTTATTAATAATTAAAATAACATAACTCCACAAACAGTCATTATATCTCAATTCTATTTGGACCTGGGAGTTAACCATTGTGTTCACTGTCCATCCAACTACCTTAATAAAAATAGTAAGGGTCCCTCTCTATCAACCACTGACTCACTATAAATAGAAAATACCTCATTATCTAATTAAATCAATTGTGCAAGGGATTGACACTGCAATCATACCCTGTTTAGGTGCCCTGCTAGAAATGAAAACCCTGACTCCCTGAAATGATGACTTACTATAAATAGTAAGTATGAAGAACTAAGTCCAAATAATGGCCAAACTTGAAGCCATACTAAGCTCTAAAGGAGAAAACACACTGATCTTTGCCAAAAAGGACCCTCTAACCATCTGAGTTAGCCTACAAGGTCCAATGATAGGCTAAACCAATCATAAACCATGGTGAGCTAAAATGGGGACATTATATTACAACAATAACCATATAAAAAAAACATATGGATAGGTTCTCCATGACCTAAATAATATCACCAAAACCATTTGTAATCATCACATAGGCCAAATAACTTCAAGATGACCACTAAGACTGGTCACACACAGTCAAAGTATAATAATATATAAGCTCATCTCTTGTACATGAAAGGATGATTTAAAAACTTATAATACACTTGATTATATTATATGAGTCTTCTAGATTAACCTAAAAAGGTTATTTATCATGTTATAGTAACATTCATTAGTCTTATAGACCAATCACTTAGGTCTCTATTTCACAGTCTCAGCATAACTAGACAAGCCTTTTTGACTTGTATGATTCATTCACATAACCTATCTCTTCAGCTCCCAACAAGATTAAATAGGACAATTAAGTATTAAAAAACATTAGGATATTCATTAGGTACATCACCACTTGTTATGAGACCTCAAACATAACACTTCCCTAATCATACTTGGAATAATCACTCAGCCTCAAAATATAGTCATGGTGAACATGACTCCTAACACTTATCTAGCCACTTCCTTGATATTCCAATGCATTGATGTGGTCCTTAAACATCTTGAGATCAAATCCAATCACACATATATGGATTTATAATAACAAACAAGGAACATACAAATCATTATAAGAGACGTACACCTTCATTATGTTTATTACTTAGACATGCCACTTTGAAGGCTTTATTGACAACACCTCAACATGTTGTTACTTCAGACACGTATATTCATATCATTCCCCCTAGAAAATTGATCAAATTAAATCCATAAATATCCTTAGGAGTCTCATGTCCTTGACTTTTTTTTCATCATTAATATTTAATCGGGGCTTTTGAGATTGTGACACTTGGTAGCCCCATGTACCTTATGTATACCTTGCTTTTAGTATCCATTTAGTTAATTTTATTATTACACATGGTGTCCTTGAAAGAAATATAGGATTATTGACTTATTAAATTTATTCACACCATCAATCTCCATTTTCATGGTTGAACGTGCACCATCAATCTTTTATTTGCATGATGAAACATGTGCCATTGATTTACTACCAATTCATTATGATTGTGACACATGGCACCATCATGTTCAGTCTCAAGATATTCTAATCTATTGACTTCATGTTCACCATTATATCTACATATTTAATATTGAATGTGTGATGTATATCTTTGATTTATTGACTTCAGTCAATCACCTACATGCTATTGATACTTGATCCGATCAAGTGAGGTTTCGATACTTGGCAATCCTACATTCAATTGAAATTGTACTAGTCTCAAATAATTATCAACATGTCATATGCATTCATGCCATGATCCTTAGCTACAAACCTTCTTCTCCCTAGCCTCAACATGCTCAATATACTAGGCTATCAATTTTATGCCCTTACACAAGGCTACCAAGCCTTACACTATTCACATAATTGTCTTATCTCCTTGACCTAAAACAATACCAACATGCTTGTTTTGCCTTCTTTGACATCAATGAAACTGATCATACTATGACATCAACACTTTGTCATTACCCTTGATATCAATGCACACATGACATTAAGCCTTTGACATAAATGATAACATACTTACCCATAATCTCCCCTTTTGTCATTGCTAACAAATTTTCCTTCTCCTTCTCCCCCTTTACCATTAATGACAAAGTAGACATATGTTCATCTTAGGTTCAACTACATAGTGCTTTGATATTAGGACCTAAACTCTAACAAATCTTAGATGATTCCTTTTCCCATGCATGAAGATACAATACCTAATCAAAACACATGACTTGGTTTGATCAAGTCATCATACAAACTTCTTGAAATCAAAATTGTAGTAGATAACTCCATATCTCCACCATGATTGGAACACCACACATATTCTTCCCATCACATCATGCACATCTCTTCAAGAATCTCAATCCATTTGAGTTATCTCCCCCTAACTCCATACTCTACCTAGATCATGACATCTTCAATAGGTCTCCTTTAGGTCTATAGAAAACTCTTCAAGTACTACACACATACAATCAATACCTTCATTAAATCATCAATAGGTCTCATGGAGATCTAGTCCACATGGATCCACTCGATTACTTATTATGTCTTTAAGTATTTTTCTCTCCAAGATTTTTAAGACATCAAGGCTCCAACATCTACAAGATATCCTCTCAGTCAACACCCAGTCATATTAGGTTTGTGAGACCTTATACACTATAGTAGATCTCTGATCAAACTTTTTGTCTCCTACATGAGATACCAACATGTATCATATATATGAATTGATTCATTATGAACTAAAGGTCATTTCTAAGCTCAAAGCACATTGATATTATCATTACATGCTTCAATAATCACTCAAATACCAACTTTTCATATTCTATATATACCATGTATATGAGAACTTAGAACTTGATCTTCCCTTTAAACAACAAATTGATCATATAAAGAGCATCTACAAGAGCCACAAGACATTAGTAGCATGTTTAGACATTTTGACCAATCACGTTGATCTTATGAGAACCAAACAACTTACCTTGTCACACAAGTCTGCCAAAGACAAGAACCTTCAGGCATAGTCAGCTTTCAAGTAGACTTTCTTGCACAAAAGCACACATTTAGATCAACTACAAAGCATGAGGATGTTCATCAAGGAGATAGGAACATCATAAAATACGTAGTTCATCCATTCATGTGATATAAATCATTTGAAGAATCTCTAAAATATACATTGTTCTTTATCTCTCAATACAAAACTTGAAACCTTGACTTTTGACTTACCATAAATGTACTTGTACGAACACCTAGATCAAACCATCACTTGGAATGTCTTCTATATGGACTCAAAAAAAAATTTGTTTTTTAATGTAAAAATATTTGATCACTAAAAATACTTCTACAATCCAAACAATCTTCTTAGGTTTTCTTTATAAAATTTGAAAAGTCAAATTCCAACGGTTGTATTTTCATGCAAAATGACTAAGTATGGAAAACAAAAAAATATGCTTGGGAAACCAAATTTACATTATCATAACTTTTATAGACACCATATCAATACCTAAAATTTGAAACACATGATCTAGGCACAAACCTCAAAAAACCCATGTGATCATTTTCTTTTGACACCTTCACATGTGTGAATGCTGATGTCATCAATATGCTTACTTAGCTTGATTTGTTAAAAGACCAACTAGGTCTAGATGATCACAATGATGAACCAAATGGAAACCTTACACTTAAAAAAGGCATCCAATCACTATTGACACCCCATAGGACCTTTGTAACATGATCATATGATCAACAACATCCTCTATCATCCCAGAGACCTATAATACTACCATACCCTCACAAAACATCTTCTTAACCCTCCTTCATGGTATCACCACTACCTTCACATGCTTCCATAGATTAAAATAATCTATCCATGAAGCCTATATAGTGACATCCTTAATTAAAAATATCCTATAACAATGTGAAGCTGGGATATTCCCACATCTCCTCTCTTACCTCCTTGAGACTCATGCACTTGGTAGACTGATTAACTTTCTTCTAAGACCTATTGTGCTTGTCAACCATCTTTAGCATATAGTTAATTTGTCTTGCCTTCATATCTACTATAGCAAATAAAACATCTTGAGACTTAACTTGATCACTCCTAACTGCCTTAGGTCTCCAAATCCAAGTTTAACCTCTTCCTTGCATTCTAGGAGCTCCATGCACTTTCTTGTGACTTGAGAGCTTACTTTTACAATATATTGCAATATGACCAAATTGATGAAAACTAAAACATACAACATCATTCATACATTTTGATTGATGATGACTATGAACTCCCTTTGATTTATTTCTTCTCCTCATATTATCTTTTACCCTATGACTAATAAGAAGACATGAATAATAATGGCCATTAAAAGACTTGGCACACTTGAAAGTACTTAGTTGCTTGATAGAATTATTCACTTTACTCTTGACCTGATTTGATTTGTCACATTCTTTATCTGAATTTATCATCTTGACAATGAGATTATCATGCTCATCCTTTAGGCAAACCAACTTTTTCTTCATTTGGTTACACTCTTCTTCTTTTGACCTTAAATTTGCATTGGTAATCTCCACATATTCCTTAAGACCTTGAATAGTCAATTTATCTTATTTTATTATTTCAATTAGTTTCTAAAACTTGGTAAGAATATGACCTATCTTTTATTTATGATCCATAAATGACTTGACTTGTTATTTAAGATCTTTTACCATTGATCTCAACTACAGATTCCCTTTTCTTACCTGCTTAGCCATCTTGTGCTACTTAGGATCTCTTTCAAGTTGTTAAGCTTCATCCAAAGGACTTGATCTAATATCAATTATTGGAATTAGCTACTAAGATGGGGGTGAATCAATATATAATAATATATATCCAATTCCATTTACCATTCCATGAAGCAAACATAAACTTGATCTAGCAACAACATCACAAAGCACATATATCCAAAGCATGAACAAGAGCATACATCACATGAACACATCATCTATGTGGGAAACCCTCATGGGGGATAAAACACACTAAAATATAAAATATGGAATACATTCCTATAATAATAATATCCAAATTTAGACCAGCACCAACTAATTAAGGAGCACCCACCCCTCAATTTAGTCAAGCACCCACTTGACCTTTAGCTAGTTCTAACTAGAAAGGAGGTTACAACCCTTAGGCAACCAAGCACCAAATTAGCTACCTATAATATAATATCCACCTCTGATCTGATGTCAAACACACCTGATGATTTAATCCTCTTGATTTCACTTTTCATCGTTCAATCTCTCTCCAACAACCTCTAGGGCTTACTTGCTCAATTTGCCTCTTCTAGGCTCATTAGGTCTAATGACCTATGTTTCCACCTTCACCAACTTAATTAAATAAGAATAATTGATATACTTATTCTTTTATGGTCCTCAATGACCTATTTTCTCTTTCAAAGGTTATCTCCTTCACTTGGCACCTTTCCTTCACAACTAGCACAAATAGGCCAATTAGGCCTTGTACTTATACCATGCTCTTGGTCTAACCCATATTGGTCAACCAAGATACTTAACACACTTGTATTACACTTGGAATAGGTATCCAAACTCATTAAATTTGTGATACAATCTGCTCCATATGTCATCCATGGTCCTTAAGGCTCAAATCCTCTATTTGGCCTAATTAAGACCAAAAACAATTAGGCCTTCAAACCCACACATTATAACTTGGAATCCTTGGTCCACCTCCAACATTTACCATTGCTTAAAAAAATTCATATGTCAAATGAATAGGTCCCTTATATCATCCATATGGGTCCACATTACCTGAAACTCAAACTCACACCTTGAACCTAGTAATTAGGTCTCCTCGCTCTTTAGGCCTTCATACACAAAAAACATTATCCTCTAAAACTTAAGCACACTACTAATTTATTCCCATAAAAATATGAAAAAAGTATATGGATAGGTCCACCATTACCTAAAAAATATGAAAAAAACCATTTTTAATCATCACATAGTCCAAATAACTTCAAACCAACTCTTTTAATATGACCACTCAGACGGTCACACACAGTCAAAGTATAGTCATATAGAAAATCATCTCTTGTACATGAAAGGATGATTTAAACACTTATAATCCACTTTATTATATTATATTAATCTTATATATTAACCTCCAAAGGTTATTTCTCATTTTTTATCAATGTTCATTAGTCTTATAGACCAATTACTTAGGTCTCTATTTCATAGTCTCAACATAGCTAGAAAAGCCTTTTTGACTTTCATGATTCATTCACATAACATGTCTCTTTATCTCCCACAAAGATTGTATAGTAAAATTAAGTATTAAACAACATCAATATATTAATTAGGTACATCACCACTTATTATGATACCTCAAAAATAACACTTCCCTAACCATACCTAGAATAATCACTCAAGCTCAAAATATAGTCATGGTGAACATGACTCTTAACACTTATCCAGACACTTCCTTGACCTTATAATGAATTCATTTGGTCCTTAAACATCATAATATTAAATCCAATCACAAATATATGGATGTATAATAACAAACAAGGAACATACATATCATTCTAATAGACATACACCTTTACTATCTTTATTACTCAGACATGCCACTTTGAAGGCTTCATTGACAACACCTCAACATGTTGTTGCTTTGAAAACATGTATTCATCTTGTGACCCCTATGATATTTATAAAATTTTCTCTATCAATATCCTTAGGAGTCTCTTTGCCTTGAATTTGTGTTCACCATTAATCTTTGATCCAAGCTTCCAAGATTGTGACATTTGGTAGCCTTATGTGCCTTGTACCCTATTTTTAGTCTCCATTTAGTTAATGATATTATGATACATGGTTTCCTTACATGTAATCTAGGATTATTGAATTATTTAATTGATTCATAGCATCGATTTCGATCTGCATAATTGAATACACACCATCGATCTTTGATTTGTATGATGAAATGTGTATCATTGATCTACTACCAATTCACCCTAATTATGACACATGACACCATCACATTCAATATTAGGATCCTTTGACCTATTAAATTCATGATCATCATTACATCTCCATATTCATGATGTATATCTTTGATTTATTAACTTTGGGGGATCACCCGTGTGGATTGATCCTTGATCCAATCGAGTGAGGTTTTAACATTTGGCAATCCTACATTTAATTAAACTTGTACTAATATAAAATCATCATCAACATTTCATATGCATTCATGCCATGCTCCTTAGCTTCCAACCTTCTTCTTCCTAACCTTAACATGCTCAACATACTAGGCTACCAAGCCTATGCCATTACACAAGGCTATCAAGCCTTACACTGTTCACATACTTGTCTTCTCTCCTTGACTTGAAATAATACCAACATGCTTTCTTAGCCTTATTTGACATCAATGACACTAATCATACTATGACATCACCACTTTTTCATTATCCTTGACATCAATGCACACATGACATTAAACCTTTGACATCAATGATAACATACTTACCAATAATTATCGATGTTAGATGTATTGATATCCTTGTGACCTTGTTGATTCTCAATTGATATCCCTTTAGACATCTAAACCAAGTATCTTTATCACCCTTATGAGAGATAATACTGCTAGGGAAGGTGATGTGAGGTATGGATTAGATTAGATCTTGATATTTATAGGGGTGTATAAGATTTAAATGGATGATAGGACCATGATAGGAAGTTATGGTGGGTGTTTGAGGATTAAAACTAGCAATTACACACATCATTAGAGATGTTGGACATTTTATATTTGATTTGTTCCATATGAAAAAAATTGTAGGAGATCCAAGATGCTTTATCTTTATGATTTATCTTTGATCTAATTATTTGATGGATTATTAGCCATGCTGATAGTGCTTTTGACATTATTTTGATTTTTAGATTGGATTATTCTCATCTACCTCTTGGTGCCTGATATTGGGATTCACTAAAAGAGATTGAAATTTGACTTGATAGATGATGATTATTTTAAATTTTATGGTCCCCTAGTGGCTGACATTGGGCTTCACTAAGGGAAGACACTTTTGGATTAGGCCAAAGATTTAGATTTTCTTGATTGTGAGTTGTTAGATCAAAGGTGATTTGATCATCATGGATGACATTTTAAATATTATCTTAGATATTTGTATTTGTGGCACATGTCATGTTTCTCAATAAAGTATCCAACAATGTATGTTATTATTCATCCCCATGGAGTGAGGTGATTAAATAATCATTGATGGGAAGAAAAGGATATATGATGGATGAAGGTGGGGAATATGGTATGATGAGTTCAATGAGTGGTGATAGGGTAGCTTGGTCCTCATATGGGTTCCTAAGAGACTTGGTTTTGACATTGGAGAATATCTCTTAAAGAACAATAAAAGGATCACTAGGACTAGATGTATGATAGACATCCAATACATGATCAAACCTATTATGACTATCTTCAATAAATAAAGCATGTAAAAACTATGTTATGACATCATCATCCTGATTGGGATCAAAAGATATGCCTAGTGATTGATTGTCATCTAAATTAGAGGTATCTTTAAAAAGGTAGGTGTAATCATAATTTGCTACAACATCTATGAGGGAGGATATTTTTGATGAGGATTTTGATTCAGACACTATTGAACATGATCCTGATGTAGATAACACTAGTGTTGACTCTAATACTGACTATGATATACAAAATGTAATTCTACTAGTATAAGTTTCATTGTCTGCAAGTGACCTCTCAATGTGGGGTCTTTGATATGATGGGTGAGAAGGATATTATGGAGAAAAAATGGATTCACCAAAGATAGGCATATGGAGGAAATACTTATGAAAAAAGGGGGGACTAGGTTCCTAGGGAATAGACTTATTTTTTATTGAGGATTTGTCAGAGATGGGGGGACCATGGAAGATGGATGTGGTGTCTTGACCTTGGATTAGAAAGGGAAGGGATTGATCATGATTGATAATGGGATATTGTCATACTTTTTCTTATTCACCCTCAGGTTTAGATTCATATGATTCATTCTTGATTTCAATGTCACCAGTCAATTAGGTCTTGGACATAGTTTTGGAAATTACAACATCGATTAATGGTATGCCCCCAGGTTTAATGATTTATACAATAGTGGTTAGCTTTATACCAAGAGGGATTAGGCTTGGTAGGATTAAGATATAATATGAGTGTATAGATCATCATGTCATTGGAAATGAGCTAGTGGAATAGGGATTCTAATGATATAAGAAGATGAGTATAAGGCCTCTCTTCACTTTATGACCTAAATGTGGAAGCATTGTATTTTGGATCAGATGGTTGTTGACATGACTAGGTGGGTGGAGTAGTAGATGAGGTGGCTAGGATATGATTCCCTTTACTATAATATAAAGGGGTAGATGATTAGATATGACTATTAGATGGAGGATTTGAATGAGAGTAGGTGGTGTTAAGACTAGGAATTGATTGACGTGGATATGTACAGATTAGAGGTAATGTTGGGTGGATGGGGTCAAAGTCTATAGGGCATTGAGTGATTATTTAAAGGAGGTGGGAAAGGAACATATCCCTATTAGACATGAGACATTTATTAATCAAGGTATTGATGAAACCTATTTTGGATGCCATGGTTCAAGATATGAGAAGATACAGATGGTGTGGTTTACTAGACCCAATAGGTAGGTGTAGGGGATTGAATGGAAATATTGAGGGATGAAGATGGAATGTGTGAAACAAATTTGGACAAAGGCTTGTTATAGTCTTATCTCAAGTTTATTTGTGATGTTTGATAAGATAAGACAAGATCAAATAGACTAACTTAGGCTATGAGATAGACTTTGATGATTATGATTGGGTTTGATTGGGTAAGCTACAAAAAGCTCTAAGATTTGATAGGGGGATATACTATCCCAAGAGATTGATTTAAACTAAAGATTTATTGGATTAAGACTAGCTCAAGACTAATATGACTGACTCAAATAGGATGATATGATTTGATTGGTAGGTTGATAGGATTATGATTATGATTCAAATTTGATTAGACATAATCAAGCTAATGATGAGGACCCTGATATGACAATAATGTTTTGTCAATTTGGATGAGGACCAAAGTATGACTACAAACTTGATGAGAGGACTAATATATACAAGGGGATGCATTGGGTTGGAATACTATTAGGAATAGGTCAATAAGGTGGTGGATAAGGTAACTAGGCAAGACAAAATCATGACAAATGATTGGTTATGGATAGGTGGACTTAGTTGATGTTAGACTATGATAAGGATAGGGGGTATGACCGATGATTGGTGGATGATATTAGACTAAAATGTGACTAAGATAAGAGGGTGGAAAGAGATAGGAATATATGCAAGATTATATATATAAGAGTATAGTGATGAGGATGTAAATAATGATATGATTATGAGACAAGGATATAAAATATGGTGATATGCGAAGGATACCTAGATAGGTGTGTATAGGTTTGGGTGAAAGGCTAACTTAGCTCAAAAATAAAAATAGTCAAACATAACACTCATCAAATCAAGAAAATAATGAACCTAATATTAGTAAACTAATTCGGAACATAACTTGATGACTGCACTGTCTAATGGCTTTATGGGTAAGGCATAACTGATGACCCATTATGGAATCTCCCAAACCCTTTTAACCCCATTTACACATAATAATCACTTGGGAGATAATATTGACTCTAGTACCAAGTCACCTATTAAGGCCAATGGTATTGTGCTAGGCTATATGTTATCAATAGGGATGTCTTTAATATATTTTAGGTATAGTAGGGCCCAAGTCCATGTAGGGTGTTATCTAATGCTTGGTTTAGAGAATCAACTCTTCCCTTTCACATAAGACCTATATGGGGTCAATCACTTATCCCAATGATAATTTTCCCAGATATTTATACTCTAGTAAAACATGGAGTGTGGATTAGTGCATGGTGGTAAAATCCATGGTCACTATTCCCCTAAAACTATGGCAAGTTCATGGGAATCACTGTCACATCACATTTCACCTAAAAAATAAAAAATGAGAGGGTTTATTAATGTTTTTTGATCCTTTGAGACTCACCTTTAGGATGTAAGGAGGAGATCACTCACCACTGTAGCCCTCGAATACAAAAAAGTAAATGAAATTTTATTAACTGATTAATTTAGATGTGATATATATATATATATATATATATAATAATTTTCAAAATACCAAAATCTTTAACAGGCATTTATGCAAATCAAGTGATTAGTAGTTTCAATTTGGTAATCTTAAGGGGCAACTTGCAAAATAATATACTATACAAAAATATGATAAGCAAAACAAGATTAAAGAAAAAAATTAACTCAATAAACCTTAAAAAAACACTAGAAAAAAACATAGGTTTAACATGATAAGTTTTGAATGAGGCACCATGATGCAAGGGTCTAGGGGTGGCATCCCGTAGCAGGGTCAAGGGGTAGTGCCCCTTGCAAGGTTAAGGGGTAGTGCCCCTTACAAGGTCAAGGGGAAGTACCCTTTTTAGGGTATAGGGGAAGCACCCTAGGCATTCTCCTAGTCACCCTTTGGTGCCAAACATAATTTGGGACTTGTAAAACCCTTGGAATGACTCAAAACTTACTAAAAATGATCATAAAATGCACTTAAGAAAGGAGAATTTGAAGGCAACAATTGAATGTAAAATCACTATTGGATTAATCAAAACCACATATACATAGTCAATTATATGCAAAATCACTTTTAGAGAAGCAATATCACAATTGACAGGTTAAAACCATCACTTAAGATATGTGCTTTTGTAGATACTTAAGCTGACAGTGACCGTATGGTTAGGAAAAATTATTTATGGTTAGTACAATACCTTAGGTTAAAAGTAATTCCAAAAATTGAAAGATGTGGGTTTATAAGAAGTTAGCTAACTATGATCGTGTAGTTTTACAAAACCACTTATGAGTATGGCAATATTGTAACTAGTAATCAATACTACACTTTTCGAAGCAAATTTGTAGACTTTAGTGGAAATAATTCTAATAACAAGATAAAAATTTATAGAGTGATTAAAAATATTTATAGACCATTCAAAATATGCACAAAATTATTAAAACAAGACTATGTTAGATGTTGACTAGGCAAATGTATTATGTAGTGAAAGCTGACTGTAGATGATCAAGACCAATTATGGGAGTCAATATCACCTTTTGTGAGAGGTAGTTTTTCTCTTTAGTGAAATAAAAAAATATATATGAAAATTGATATTAAAATCCTAGAATATGATAATGTTTTAGATTATTTACAAGTCCAAACACTAACTAAATGATTAAGAAAGGACCATATGAATTAATAAAACTTAGTTTTCCAATATATGTAAAACCACCTATGTGTGTTCAAAACTATATGTAGTATTCAAAATAATCCCCGTGAATAGGTAGTATTACACAAGATCATAAAAATATGGGTTTGAGGTATTTTTGATCTTTTTTGGGTAGAGCTTCCCCTTCCTGAAATCATAGGCTAGACAAACAAAGTTAATAAATACTGTTAGAAAGTAAAAGCTTATAGGCTTAAGTTAATGATTTTATATATGAGTCAAAATTGCCTCTTGTTGAGGTAAAACATACGTGGGATTCAAAATCACCTCTAAAGATAAGTGATATTCCAGAAGGTAGTTGAAAGAATGATTTTAGAGGTAGTAAGCTAGTCTAAATAGAGTCCCTTTTTCCCTGCAAGAAGACAACAAACAAATAGAAGCAAAAAAATTATCAAATAAAAAATAACAAGATTAGGTTATTGATTTTATGTTCAGGTCAAAATTGCACTTCTTTGGGACAGAACCAAATCTAGGAATCAATACCGCATTTTGCGAGATGCAGTTTTGCAAAAAGATTGAAAAATGCCAAAAATTTCACATGGTTAGTGGTTGTTATTGGTAGCTAGTCAAAACTGCATCCAGGATCTACAAAAATAGCTCTACAAAACTTTAGGTTGTATATAAATATCGTATTTCATATGAAGGATGAGATTTTCAAAAAAATGAGCCATAATCTACCTTTAATTTGACTTGTAAGCTTGATTAACACACTTAAAACACAAGATGTTAATTCAAGAGGAGGGATTCCACTGTGGTCACCGAAATATAAGATGCAAATTTTGAACAAATAAATTTGGATGTGTAAATTAACTAAAATCACTCAAAACATCAATCTAATTCATAATTTAGAGCCATTAGACTATAATTCAAGCAAAAAAAACATTAAAACTAACATTATAAACTAAAGACAAATGCTCTAAACAAGATGCAAAACAAGAAAAATACTTATTGACTATGGATTGCTTACTAAAGACTCAATTTTTTAGCATGATGCTTGCTTGATTAAGATGACATGTATTTATGGACTCAATGATAGTATGAATGCTTAGAGAGTTCATGAGAATGTTGATTAGTTTGGCTATGGAGGATGGAATGGTTTAAATAGGCCATGGAGGGAATATCAATGGACAATATTCAAAGTTAGGATGAAGAGGATCAATGGTGGAGAATTATCCAAAGAATTAAAAATTCTTTGGAAGCCTCTAGAATAGAGGCTTTTAAAGAAGAAGGGCTAAGAAAGAGAGGATTCTAGAATTGGATAATTCTAGAATCCATTAGGGGAATAAATAAGATTAGTAGGTGATTAAGGAGTAAAGATGTAGGAGATCCTAAGAATAGGTTAGGGTAGGTGGGTTTGGAATTTAAAATTTGAATATAAAGGATAAGTGGGATTAGTTAGTGGATAATAGAGAATTGATTGATTTTTGGGGTAGGAATAAGGTTAGCATCATGAAGAAGAATGATGGGGGATGTTATAAGAATGAATAGGAGTGATAAGGATGATTTAGATAAAATTAGATGTGATTAGTGATCATTAGACAAAATTAGCAATATTAATGTCAACTAATAATAATATTAGTGATGATAAATGAAGAGAGCGAATTTAGGTGCATACAACTCTTATGCAAGGTGATATTAATAATTTAGAGTGTTGTGAAAAATTAAAAGGGAATAGAAATGAAATAAAGAGATATGATCACAAAAGGTTAATTGTCTCTTATGTAATAAATGAATTTTGTCACATCCTAAGTTATCTCTAGGTTAAATAAGTTGTTTAATCCATGGGTTATTGTAGTTGATTAACTAATATTTGCTTAAATTTGATGACATATGTTGATTATGGGACAATTTGTGTTGCTTAATTTACATGATTAGATGCAATGGTTAAATAATACTTTTATATTTTATACTTTGTGATCATGTTTGATTATTATTCAACATTGATTTTGGATATAATGATGTTTTAGGCTAACTAACTTCAGTGGCATGAGGTGGACATAGGACAAATTATTCCCTCAGATCATGATAGAGGGAGAGTATCATTGGAGAGGGTGGTTAGATGGAGATGTTGGGGGTTGACAGAGAATAAATCTAAAAACCCTTGCATACACCATTTAGTATATCATGTTTGTAATTGTTTGATATGGATAACATAACATGTTTTGTATAATTTTCTTTTAAATTATTATAAGTATGCTTTCTAGTAAAATCCTAATTAATGATTATGATCATGTTGATTGTTTGAGTGATTTCACTATTTTTATGATCTTACGTAGCTCATCTTGTTTGGCTAAATGAAAGAATTTTTTTATGTTTACTTATATCATTGCCTTATTATGTTTTGTTGAATAGTAAAACATTATGATATTGTGACAATTTCCATAATCATTATCATGACATTTTGAGAAGAAAAGGCAGAAGGTGGAGAAGAGGAAAAAGAAGGAATTGGCTTAGATTTTGGCTTGACATTCATTGTCAATCATATGTTATCATGTTGGTTTTGTAATTTAGATACCTATGTGTGTGATACATTTTATGAATGATATTTCAAATTTATTTGGGTTATGGGGTTTTCAATTATTTTTAAGTTTTAAAAACTTACAAAGGGTTGTATATATGGCCCTATGGAGGGCTCGGCCTCCACAAAAAAAATATATCCAACTTAGGGTAACCTGGGAAGGTTAGGGGTAAAATAGTAGGTCTTGGCCATTATATTAAGAGGCTTTATAAACCTTATCCTATCCTTCTTTACCAATTTAAATTTACTAGTCAAAATGGGGAAATCATTCTATTGGGTATATATATAAATCATCTTAAGCTATTTTTCTTAGAGCAGGTTGTTATAAATGCTATTGGGTATTTTCGAAAATAGACTCAAGAATGTTTGATTTTATGATCATTTGACTATTAAACCTATCAAAACTTTTAGATTAAAATATGGGTTTTCTAGGTTATATATACATACATATATCCAATTAGTTTTCTAGGTTATCTTTAATAGTTCATCATACAAACATATATATCTAAATATATATGTGAGTATATGTATATATCCAATTAGTTTTGTCCAAATGTGTAGTCAAAAATATATATATTTTTGACTACACATTTGGATAAAACTAACTGGATATATATTTTTGACTACACATTTGGACAAAACTAATTGGATATATACGTATACTCACATATATATTTAGATATATATGTTTGTATTATATATTTCTAACTACACGTTCATATAAAACTAATTGGATATATATGTATACTCACATATATATTTAGATATATATGTTTTTATGATGAAATTTTAAAGTTAAATTAAGTGATTGTATATATATATATATATATATATATATACACACCAAGTTTTTGATTGCTAAACTATATGTGTGTGTAGGACCCATCAAAGTTAAATTAAGTGATTTTATATGTATACACACACACACACACACACACACACACACACACACACACACACACACCAATTAGTTGACTGTTAAACTATATATGTGATAGTATATATATATGTATATATATTGGTAGTCGATAATCAAACTACAATGGATGATTGTGTGTATAACATTTAAATGATGAAGTCACTTGTATAAACAAATTGAAGGATATGGCTTAGATTGGTTTTATTTAGCTTAGATTTTTAATGAAATTATTTGAAATGAGCATAAGTTATAGTCAAAACTCCAAACTGGTTTACGAGATCCTATATTATTCATATGGTTTAAATATGGATTTGGGATCTTATATGCATATTCAATTGTGTAACTCAGAAATGGGTAGATAAAAATATTACTTTAGGATCTTGCATTCTTATTAAGGAAAGTAATTTTACCAGTAAATTGTTAATGGATTAAAGGCAAAGTTTGTTATTTATTGTGATTTACAAACTTTGCATTCAGCTGTGTATTTGATATATGTAGTCAAACTATATACTAATTGCAGAGTCTATAAGGGAAAATGGATAAACAAGTTTAATAGTGTAAATTGCCTTGATTAGTTTGGCTAAGTTGGAAATGTCATAACATACCCAAGTAGGGTATACATTTATGTGTCATTGATTGTATTATTAATACCTGATCTGGTTAAAGTCAATTGTGTTTCTTTTATCTACACATTTAAACTATATTAAATGGTAACCTTGAATGACTATTTGGATATAAATGGTTAAATAATTTTTATGATTAATCAAGTAAATAAATTGGATTTATTAATTTTTGTGTTTTTATCATGGGCATATGAATTTCTCAGTTTATTAGAAAAAGGTTATGGGGCCTTTATATGTATGCTGACTGTATACTTCATGTATACAATATACTATAAGATGAATGATAGTGGATGTGAACTTTATAGTATAATGTATAAATGAAATAAGAATAATGTATTTGTATGTATGTATTAATATATAAACATATATTATACATACAGTTGTGTTCTTATTATTATTATTATTATTATTACTATTATTATTATTATTATTATTATAACAGTGAATTTTGGATGTTTGTTTATATTTGGTTAGTATAAAAGCATTAGAATGTTTAAATATAGCACATTCATGTATTTATGAGCTTAAATACAAAATATAATTATATGTATAGAATGACTATTGTTATATGTGGAATATGAACAATTCATTGTTCAGGGTTATACTATTATTTTTTGGAGAAATAATATTATTTTTTGGAGAAATAATATTATAAGTTTCTTAGTGAATAAAGCAACTGGTAGTCTAGATATTAATTACCCGGATGGTGTGTTATTTTAAGAAATATTTTTCTATTTTGTTTATTATTTATAATAAACTAGATTCTTGGATTCCATTCACTTCATTTGAAGGATGAAATGAATGTTTGTGATATTTCTATATTTAGCTTAATTTTTGATTAGCTAAAGTGAAATATTAAGAATGAATCTTTTGGTTTTTATATTGTTATTTATTTTACCGAATCTCATATTCACAACCATAATTAAGTAGTGGATGGATTCCACTGGTTTAATTAGCATCATCAATGTAATACAAGGGGTGATCCGATCAAGTGGTGTGTATGAATTTGATTAATCTTAGAGATCATTTATTATTGAAAATTTTGGCCAAAATAATGTTTGATAAATATTGTCATTGTATATGTTGATATAGTTTTCATATTTGTGTGATATCATATTAGAACATATTTATTTTTGGTACACATTATGTATTAGATATTTTTAACACACAAGTTCTAGTTTGTTACTTTGAATTCATGCATAATCATTATATACCCATCCATGAAGGGAAGGTCATCCCCTTGGTTGAGAGATAGTGCAAGGAATCTATGGTCCATGGTTGGTGTGAAAAAGTACTCGGATGATGCTCTTGCTCCTAGCTAGAGTAATATACTTAAGACTACACTTGAGATTACATATTGATACTTGAGTCATGGAGATTATTGAGTCATGGAGACTCTGCTTAGAGGAGCTTTGTATCATGTTTTATCATTTGAGATATTTTATGTATTGCTAAAAACTATAATATTTATGCATTGCACTTATACAACAAAGTCTATAATATTGTATCAATTATGATTGAATTTATACTATATCATTTATGTTGAGATGCAATATTTGTGATTATTAAATATTGTTCATGATATATATATATATATATATATATATATATATATATATTCATCTTAGTTAAGTGGATTAGCTATAACCTTTAAGGTTAACTAAAGTAATGTGGTTAGTTAAATATCACTAGTTAAAAAATTTCATGGTGAAATCTATATGTTGAACATGTGTATTTAATTTTTATTTTAAAATATTTTAATATTATGGTAAAACCCAATGGGGTTATTACATTGTGTTATCAAATTTGAGGCTGAAACTCTATGACTTAATGTGTATGCTAACATAAAATTTATTTTCTTGATAAATAGGAAGAACAATGGTGCGCATTAGACAAACAGATGAGAGTAATTTGAATACTAAACTCCTTATGGATCCAAATTAGTTTGCAGCTAAGCAAGCTACAAAGTTGGAACAAATTGGTGAAACCATGCAAGATGCTAAGGACCAAATCGTGGCCCTAAAATAATAAGTACATGGCCATGAAAAGGAGAATGCTCAAGAAGAACTTGAAGAACATCCTAATGACCAAGAACATATTCAAGAGTAGAGGTATGAGGAGGTGTCACAGGATGTGAGAGCTTGAGTAGCTGCAGAGTTAGCACATGACATGAAAAAGATGAATCCATTTAAGTTCAATGGAACTATATTGGGGGATGGAGTTGAAGTGTGGCTAATAGAAATGGAGAAGTATTTCAATATTTAGAATTATTTGAAAGTCATGAAAGCAATTTGGAGAGATTATTAGTTTGTTGGTGAAGTAACAAATTGGTGGGTGAGTAATAAGCTTGATATGAACCTTGACTCAACCACAACCACCATATGGGAATAGTTTATGACATTGTTTAGGTCATGATGGATTCTATAGTTGTATTTCTACCAAAAGCTTATGGATTTATAAAATTTTAAGCAAGGGGATTTGTCATTAAATGAATACTAGAAGTAATTCACCAAGATTATTAAGTATGTACCTTAGTATCAAGTAGATGAGAGGTTTAGAGTCATGAAATCCATCATGGGATTGAGACCCCAAATAGGTGGTGAACTAGATGTGCATGGTCCATATATTATAGATCAAGTGTTTGAGAAGGTAGTCAAGTAAGAATAAAAACTAAAATCTCTTGCCCAAGTCATAGATAAGTTCAAAAAGAAATTTGGGAGTTCTAATCCAACTTTGAATAAGAATAACTAGAAGTAGAGGAATAAATATTCCAAGGGTTAGTTCAATAATTATAATGTCAAGTTCAATAGTGGTTCAAGGAACAATAATCTTGGTAATGGTTTCAAAGGTGGTTTTAAGGGAAACCAACATACTGATAAGAAAGGACCATTTGGAGGTTGCCTAATTTTTAGAGGTGACCATTTTTCTTGAGAATGTCCCCAAGATAAATTAAAGAATAAGGGTTTAGCTTCTCATCAAGGTACATTTTAGTAGCATATTCATGTAGTTGTTGATAATCGATAGGTTGAGTATCAAGATTCACCCATAGAACTATCAGATATTTTGGTCAATCATCCAATTTTTATTTTAATTGATACAAGAGATTAAAAAAATGTTTCATTGTTCTTAGAGTGCTTACCAAATTGTCTAGAAAGGCTAAAGTAATGACAAATACATGGTTGGTACAACATGGGAATCAATCAAAGGTCAAAGTTGATAAGTGTCTAGTCAAAGTAGAGTTTAGATTGCTCGAGTTTACTATAGTAGTAGATCTTTATGCAACACCATTGGGATCATATGATGTGATCTTAGGAGTCAGTTTACTAAGCATAAAACTAAGGTTGATTATTTTTTGAAGAAAGTTGAGTGTCAAGATGATTTTATAAATTAGACAAAACTTCAGGGCAAGAGAAGGGAGTTGAAATTGAGTTAGATTTCTACAATTCAACACAAGAAATCTCAAAGGAAGGGATGCGTTAAGATAAGTGAGATGGAAAAATCTAAGGAACCATCAATTGAAGATTATCTTTTTCTAAGAAAAGTTCATGATGTGTTTTTGGAATAATTACCAGGATTTCCACCTAAGCACAAGTTTAATTTCTTAATTGATATCATACCTGGACCAAAACTACACTCTAAGGCACCATACATGATGATAACCACTTCATTGGTTGATTTAAAGGCACAAATTTAAGAGTTGTTTTCGAAAGGTTTGATTTGACTGAGTGTGTCACCATGGGGTGTTATAGTTGTCTTCATTAAGAAGGATGACACTCTTCACCTATGCATAGACTACAGGATGTTGGATAAAGCAATGATCAAAAATAAATATCTATTACCACACATTGATGATATCTTTTAACAAATGCAAGGAACTATAATATTTTTTAAGATTTATCTTAGAGTAGGGTATCATCAATTGAGGATTTGTGAAGAGGATATATTGAAAATAATGTTCAAGACTCGATATGGGCATTCTGAGTTCATAGTGTTACCATTTGGATTGATAAATGCTCTAACATCATTCATGAATTTTATGAATAGTGCGTTCATAGATTACCTAGATTACTTTGTGTTCATATTTATTGATGACATCCTCATTTATTTTAAGGATAAGGAAGAACACTTCAACATCTAAAATTGGTTTTGAAACATTTACAAAAACATAGATTATATGGAAAATTATCTAAGTTTGCATTTTTATAAAAGAAAGTACAGTATCTAGGATGTATTATCTCAGTGAATGGTATTTTAGTAGATCCAATAAAGATAAGAGCCATTATAGAGTGGCCAGTGTCAAAAAATGTGCATGAGGTAAAAAGTTTCATTGGATTAGCAAGCTATTACATGAAATTCATTCTAAATTTTTCTAAGATAGTTAATCTGATTACCTCTTTTTAGTGTAAGAATCAAAGTTTCATCTAGTCAGATAAGTATGAGGTAGCCTTTTAGGAACTAAAAGGGATGCTTACTTCAATACTAGTGCTAAGAGTTCCCAACCCTAATGGTTAGTTTTTAGTGATCACAGATGCATCTAGGGATGGAGTTAGAGGAGTTCTTATGCATGATGGTTGAGTGGTAGCTTATGAGTTAAGAAAATTGAAGACTTATGAGGTGAATTATGCCCCTCATGACCTATAACTTATGGTAATTATATATATTTTTCAAGTTTGAAGGCATTATCTATTGGGAAAACTATTTGAGCTCAAGATTGATAACTGGGGATTCAATTACATCTTCACCCAGCCAAATATAAATTCTCATCAAAGATGATGGTTAGAGTTCTTGTCTAACTATGATTTAAATATTAACTATATCAAAGGCAAGGAGAAAAGAGTAGTTGATGCTCTTGTCATAGAAGGTACATAGGAGTCATGGATGCTATTAGGATTAATTTTAGAGATAAAGTGATCAAATTATTGCTAGGAGATGAATTCTATGATCAGATCAAGAAAGCATTGTCTACGAATACTCAAAATCCTAAGCTTAAGGGATTCATAATAGAGAATGATGGTATTTTATGGTATAATGTTAGGATGCATGTACCAAATATAGAGAATATGAGGATTAGATTGCTAAAATAACTATACAGTGCCCCATATTTTGGACATCCAAAAGTAACTAGGCTTGTGGCTGAGCTTATACTACTTTATTTCTAGAACAAAATTAAGAGAGATGCATTGGATTTTGTGTTTTATTGTCTAGAATGTCAGTGTGTTGAAGTTAAAAATATGCATCTGATGGAATTGTTGTATTTACATAACATACTAGAGTGGAAGTGGCAGGTAATCAATATGGACTTTGTCCAAGGGTTCTCATTATCATAGAACAAGCATAACATGATCTTGGAAATAATTAACAAACTAACCAAAGTAGCTCACTTTATATCTTGGTAGTAGTTGGCACCTACTCTTGTGAAGAGATTCATAAAGGAAGTGTATCAATTGCATGCTTTTCTAGAGAACATTACTTTGGATCATGATCTGAAGATGACTTATTGATTTTGGTTAACTCTAAATTTAGATTTAGGTACTCAGTTGAACTATAAAACTTCATATCACCCATAAACTGATGGATAGATAGAGCAAATTAGTCAGATTTTAGAAGATCTCCATCATATGTATTACATGGATAAACAATACAAGTGGAAAGAGTATCTTATATTTATTGAGTTTGATTATAATAACTCATACTAATTAGTATTAAAGATGGATCCATTTGAGGCATTATACATAATGTGTAGAACACCAATCGGTTGGGACAGGTTATAAGACAAGGTAGTTTTTGAACGCAAGTTGCTTTCAGAAATGAAATAGCAATTTAGGATAATCATGTAGAGGTTGGATGAGGTCAACTATAGAAAAAAAAATTATACTGATATGAAGATAACATATAGACAGTTCTTTGTTGGTGATAAAGTGCTTCTATGGGTTAATCCTAAAAAAAACTCGATTGATTTTGGGAAGTTAGTGAAACTTTCACTAAGATATGTGGGACCCTTAGAGGTTTTGGTAGTGGTCAACCTTGTAGCGTATAGGATTGAATTGACACCATCTCTAAATATTTTTCATAATGTTTTTCATGTGTCTTATCTTAAAATATATATAACTAATCCTTCACATGTGTTGGATTAAATGCTTTGTAGTTTTTAGATCTTGAGGTAGTCATGGTAGAACCAATTAGAGTAATTGACACTCACAAACTTTATTTGAATAATAGAGAAGTATCACATTGCAAGGTCTTATGGGGTCAATACTTTGAGGGCAGTGCCACTTGGGAGGACTATGATAAGTTTTACAGGCTATTTCCACATTTATTTACTTGATTTGCTACTACTTATTATATTATTTTCTGTTGAACAATGTTTTAAATTCATAACTTATGTTTGAATAAATGTCATCAAGATGATGACCTAATTTAGGGGGGAGAATGTCACATCTCGACGTCTCTCTAAGATAAATAACTTGTTTAATCTATGGATTATTGTGGTTGATTAGTTTATTAACTAATATTTGATTAAGCTTGATAACATATGCTAATTATGAGATAATTTATATTACTTAATTTATATGATTAGATGCTATGAGTTAACAGTACTTTTATATTTTGTACTTTGTGATCATATTTGATTATTATTTAACATTATTTTTGGATATAATTATGTTTTGGGCTAATTAACTTCATTGGTAGGAGATGGATGCAAGATAGATTCTTCTCTCAAATCATGATGGAGGGAGAGTATCATCAGAGAGGGTGGTTAGATGGAGATGTTGGGGGTTGATAGAGATTGAATCTAGAAACCCTTGCACCACCATTTAGTATATCATGTTTCATAATTTTTTTATATGGATAACATAGCATGTTTTATGTACTTTTATTTTCATATGATTGTTGGTGTGTTTTCTAGTAAGATCCTAATTGTTGATTATGATCATGTTGATTGTTTTATTGATTTCACTATTTTTGTGATCTTACGTATCTCGTCTTATTTGGATAAATGAAAGAATTTGTTTGTGTTTACTTATATCATTGCCTTATTATGTTTCGTTGAATAGTAGAACATTATGATATTGGGATGGATTCCATAATTATTATTTGAGCTATAATATTTAGATAAAATAATTAAATACTATTATTATGATAGCTACATTATAATGTCGAAAGATAATAACATTTTTTTAAAGAGATTATATTAGATTATTTGTTTGTTTCAAGTATTATATTCGTATATATAAGTGGATATATTAATTTTAATTAGTGAATGATTTTAGAAATCATTGTAATTGTTATATATGTTAGTGGTAACGTAAACTAAAAGTCTTGTTATGAATAGTTGCATTGTCAAATTTATATTATTATATGTGTTTGGTTGTTGTATGGGTAATGTGTTGGATATCGACTAGTTGATAGTCTTGCATGAAATATAACATAAGTTTATGACATATGTAATTGAGGTGTTTGATGATGGATAAATCATTATCATGCAAATTTTTTAAAGGAATATAACATAGTTAATTAGGGATTTAGTAGAGAAGCATCTAGAATGATTAGATCACTAATCATTCGTTGACTTTAGTTAATCAATGTTGGAAGAAAATTATGGGGTTTTGCTACATATTCATTGAGGTAGACTATGAATTGGTTAAGCTATTTGGGCATGCATAATTTTGAACGAGTTTATTTAGTTGAAGAAGATGGATTAATGGAAGAAAATAGAGGGTGGAAAATAAATAAAAGGGGATAGTGGGACTATGAATGAGGGATGGCTCATGACATTTTGAGAATAAAAGGTAGAAGGTGGAGAAGAGGAAAAATAAGGAATTGGATCAGATTTTGACTTGACATTCTTTGTCAATCATACATTATCAAGTTAGTTTTTTAATTTAAATACTTGTGTGTGATATGTTTTATGAATGTGATTTCAAATTTCTTTGGGTTGAGGGTTTTTTAATTATTTTTAAGTTTTGGAAACTTACAGAGGGTTGTATATAGGGACCTATGGAGGGATCAACCTATACAGAACCCTATATCCAACCCAGGGTCACTTTGGAAGGTTAGAGGTAAAATAGTAGGTATTGGCCATGATATTAGGAGGCTTTATAAACCCTGTAATATCCTTCTTTAATAATTCAAATTTACTATTCATATATGATATATATGTTTAGATATATTTAGATATATATGTTTATATGATGAATTGTCAAACTTAAATTAAGTGAATGTACACACACACACACACACACACACACACACACACACACACACACACACACACACACACACACACACACACACACACACACACACCAAGTTATATAAATGACTTCATCATTTAAATACACACAGGCATCCATTGTAATTTGACTATCAACTACCAATATATATATATATATATATATAAAACAAGTTATACATATGACTTCATCATTTAAATGTTATACACACAATCATCTATTTTAGTTTGACTATCGACTACTGAGATATATATATATATATATATATATATATATATATATATATATATAACTAAAGGATATGGTTTAGATTGGTTTTATTTAGATTATATTTTGAATGAAATTATTTGAACTGAGCATAAGTTATAGTCAAAACTCCAAACTGGGTTATGAGATCATGTGTTATTCATATGGTTTAAGTAAAAATTTGGGATCTTATTTGCATAGTTAATTGTGTAACCTGGATATAGGTAGATAAAAATATGACGTTAGGGTCTTGCATTTTGCTTAAGGAAAGTAGTTTTACAAGTATTTTTTTGATAGATTAAATTCAAAGTTATTTATTTATTGTGATTTATAAACTTTGCATTCAGCTATGTATTTGATATATGTAGTTGAACTATGTACTAATTGCATAGTCTATAGGGTAAAATGGGTAAATAGGTTCAATAGTATAAATTACCTTGTTTAGTTTGGATAAGTTAGAACTATCATAAAATACCTAATTAGGGTATATGAATGTGTTTTATTGATTGTATTATCATTACCCAAACTGGGTAAAGTCGATTATGTTTCTTCTATCTACACATTTGAACTATATTAAATGGCAACCTTGAATGATTATTTGGATATAAATGGTTAAATATTTTTTATGATTAATGAAGTAACTGAGTTGGATTTATTAAATTATGTGTGTTTATCATGGGCATATGAATTTCTCAATTTATTGGAAAAAGGTTATGGGACTTTGTATGTACGTTTACTATATACTTCATGTATACAATATACTATAAGGTGAATGACAATGGATGTCAACTTTATAGTATACTTTATAAATGACATATGAATAATGTATTTGTACATATGTATTAATATATAAATATATATTATACATATAGTTGTGTTATAATTATTATTATAACAGTGAATGTTGGATGCTTATTTATATTTGGTTAGTATAAAAGCATTATAATGTTTAAATATAGAGCATTCATGTATTTATGAGTTTAAATACAAAACATAATTGTATGTGTAGAATGGCTATTGTTATGTGTGAAATATGAATAATTCATTAGCCAGGGTTATAATATTATTTCGTGGAGAAATAATATTATAAGTTGCTTAGTGGATTAAACAACTAGCAGTCTAGATAACATTACCCAGATGGTGTGTTATTTTAAGGACTATTTTTTATTCTTTATAATAAACTATATGCTTGGATTCCATTTACTTCATTTGATAGATTAAATGAATGTTTGTGATATTTTTTTATTTAGCTTAATTCTTGATTTGCTAAAGTGAAATATTAAGAATGAATATTTTGTTTTTTATATTATTTATTTCATCGAATCTCGTATTCATGACCCTAATTAAATAGTGGATGGATTTCAATGGATTAATTAGTGCCATCAATGAAATATCAAGGGTAATCCGATCAAGTGGTGTGTATGAATTTGACTAATCCAAGAGATCATTTATTATTGAAAACTTTGGTCAAAGTAATATTTGATAAACATTGTCATTTCATATATTGATATAGTTTTCATATTTGTACGATATCATATTAGAATGAATTTATTTATGGTATGCATTATGTATTAGATATCTTCAACATATGGATTTTGATTTTTTACTTTAGATTGTCACACCATCATTATCTATCTATTTGTGAAGGGAGGGCCATCCTCTTGTTTGGAAGATAGTGTGGGAGATTTATGGTCTATGGTTGGTGTGAAAAAATGCTCGGATGATGCTCTTCCTCCTAGCTAGAGTACTATACTTGAGACTACACTTAAAATTACATATTGATACTTGAGTCATGAAGACTCTTGAGTCTTAGAGACTCTACTTAGAGGAGCTTTGTATAATGTTTTATCATTTGAGATATTTTATGTATTATCAAAAATTGTAATATTTATTCATTATACTTCTACAATAGATTCTGTAATATTGTATCAATGGTGGTTGAATTTGTACTATATCATTTATGTTGAGATGCAGTATTTATGATTATTTAGTATTGTTCATGATTTATATAGCTGCTCATGGTGATCCTTAGTTAAGTGGATTAGCTATAACCTTTAGGGTTAACTAAATTAATGCATTTAGTTAAAGATCACTAGTTAGGATTTATCATGGTGAAATCTATATGTTGAACATGTGTATTTAATTTTTTTTTAAATATTGTAATATTTTGATAAAACCCAGTGGGGTTGTTACAAATTTGAAATATGAACTCATATATCTTAATGTGTTTTGCCTTGAACTGACACAAATAAAATTTGACATAACTAAAAGAGTAAAGGGTGCATTAATTAAGGAAGATAGCCTCAATGAAAGTAAAGGCTTGATTTGATTTATTAACATCTCTTGCAAAGTAAAGATAAAGAAAAAAATCATAGAAGAATAGATGAAAGAAAGTTTATTTTTGCATGAAAAATATTCAAAATATTGCACTTTCCCTAAACATTTATAGAGTAAAGTCATTTTTAAACATAATTTTTTTGGGGGTTTTCAATCTTTCCAAGTTTCATGTTTATTCCTAGGCCAATAGATAAAGCATCGAGCCTCTAGATTCAAAACTTAGAAAGAAAACTTCCCCAATGAATAAATGTAAATGTTGAATAAATTATACCATTATGCATGATAGTTTATGATCCTTCTCTAAAATAAATTTGAATCTCTAGATCATTTACAAGCTTCCCAAAAGTCAATAGATCCCCAAGGAAGATAAAGAAGTGCAACAAAGAATTATTGGTATCATATATTTGTACAACTTAGTTGTAGTCATGCCTCATGTAATCATGGTTAAGCTAATAATATTTTCATATTTACCTTGGTATTTTACCTTATCCTATTTTTAATTTTCTAATTCTATTTTCAAATCTCTTTAGTGAATATTTCAAGCTGTCCAATTTTTGAAAGATCGACGATGTGAGCTATATCAAGGTTGAGAATAAAAATCAAGACTTTTGATCTTTAAAGATTCAACAATGTGAAATCATTCAAAAAAGTTGTTAATGCAATAAAATAAGAACCCCTCATGTTAGATTAATAATATTAGTCAGCGTTAACCTATGGTCATTCGATGCAAAAGTAAAAGTTTTAATCCTAAAAGTTATACAAGATGGGGCCCTCAAGCATTGAAAATACAAAAACTACATGGTAAACATGAGATGATAAATATTTTTACTACCAAACTCATACCATATAATCTGAGTAGTATTGATGATGAGACTTATTTTTAAGATCAATGAAAGATCTCAAGTCATGCTAATTTTGGGAAAGGTAATAACAATAAGACGGAAAAGTAGCTCCAACATTAGATCAAGTTTGTAGTGTTGATCTCATGTGCTTGATTAAATATTAGAGAAAACTTGGGAAGATATAAGGAGATGTTTTAAATTTATATCTCCTACTTGAAATTGTAATTATTGTCAAAATACAACACAATGTCTAAAGCTCCTAGTGAAATCTCTCATGTGTAAGTTGATTTTAATCAATAGAAGCAAACTTTAATCCATAATAAATTAATGAAGGTTTATTTAAATTGTATCCATATAGTAACTAATTCAATCTCTACCAACATAGATGAAATCCCTAAAAGGTGAATGTAATTTTATGATCGATGTTGAAGTTCAGTAAAAAACTAAAGGTTTATTAAGCCACATTTCAAGAAATCTGGTGGGGAGATAAGGCTAATAAAGAAAACATGGTCAAGTACATGATAATATCCAATCATAGATATAGTAAGTGGCACTGGGTTTTTTTTAAATACATGCATGCCTATTTAAAATTTAAAATTTGCAACCTCTATAATGGATGATTAAAGAAGATGGAAAATGAGACGTGTAAACAGGAAATTTTATCTACTATTAGACTTTAGAGTTTAATGCTTCTCCTACCTTTTATACTTATAAATTATAATTTTCTCATTAGATTAAGGAGTTTAGTTTTGAACTTTATCTCAAGTCCCTACTACAAATTATTAAATGTCCCATGTTTTCTATCTTGTAAGAAAAACTCAAGCCCTATTTTGAAATGTAGTGCATTTTGTTGATATTTTTTGTGAGTAATAAAAGCTATCATGACTCTTGTTTATTTTCCCCTAGTTTTTATATATTTTTTAAACCTCATGTTTACATTTAGGTTGAATATTTCCCATTTCATGCATTTTATTTAAAATTATGTTCATTTCCCTTCTTACATGTTTGCCTTGTGCCATCAAGATAGTGATTAACCACCTTCTTATTCTAGTACATCGCCACTATTATTGTATGTCTTATTATAACTCTTTTCCATTCCAAGATTTCCATTTATGAATTTATATTAGGTTTAATATAATTATAATAGGAATCAAAACAAACTAATTCCAAAGGTTATCTACAAAGATTAGTCCCACACTGAGTAGAGTATCCATGTTGTGATTATTTTCTTATTGGACACAATAAAACATTAAAATTATCTTATTTTATAAAATCAAAATTTCATCTCCATAAATAGTGAAAAACTTACTTAGGTAATGTTTCAACATTTCATTCATGAATGTGTTAAATGTATTTGATAATCTGAATGTCATAATTAGCCACCCATATAACCCATCCTTTATTTCAAATGCACTCTTCCACTTAACAACCTCTTTAATTATAATTTGGTGATATATGTACCTTAGGTGTCATTTGTTTAGTCCCTTGTTATTCCAAATAAAAGAAACATCAAGCATAATGATATACTAGGACTAAACACTATTTCCCAAGAACTAGGGGGAACATAACATAATAAGCAAGATCACAAAATAGAGATAAATATAATATAAATTTCTTACCTCCTTTGTCAAATTTGATGCTTAATTTTTGGAATAAGGATGTTTATGCTTAGCCTATGATGATTCGAGTCTTCTATCAATGCTCTTCCATGGTGGTAGCATCTCCCCAGTAGTCACTCATGGCTTGGTGTGAAGCTTTACATAAATTGGGCATTATAACACTACTCTCAAAGGCTTCAAGAAGGTATTCCAACAGAATAACCTTACACACAAAAGCTTGTTGGCATATGGTGTGGGAACTTATATTTATATCTCAAATAACTAACTCTAGCCCTAGGGATGTTAGGTTAAATTCTAACTTGGGTTGAGTCTAAATTAACCTAGGTTGAGTCAATCTAACATTGGGTTGGGTTAAGACATTCATGAAATCTTGACACCTCAATTTCAGATATTTATGAGGCATAACAACTAAATTTAGATATTTATGAGGTTGTGATTCATATTTTTGAAATATTTAAGAGATAATAAATCACTTTATTTACTCCTTTGACCTTTTGACTTCATATTTAGCTAAAAAAATCTTTTTTTGGTAAATGAAATTCACTTGATTTAAAATTTTTGTTTAGGTAAATTAATATTTTTAATGTAATTAACCTTGATTAGTTATTTTTGTATTTTTGTGAATTTTTGAAATGTTATGAATTAATATCTTAGTAGGCCAAAAGTGTCAAATTACTAGGTCATAATTTGACTAGGGTTAGAATTAAACTAGGTTAGTGGTGCATACATGATAATACACCAAATAAGTTGATCTCATCTTATTTCTAGGAAATTAAATCCATTACATGGATGAATTTGGGCAATTTAGATGATTTCTAGGCTTAGATTGTGTCATTTGCTATAAATTTAACTAAATATTAATTTAGGCATGAAAGTGGCCAAAATTAAGTGTCGACATTTTGCCCTTATTTGATAAGGCATTGTAAGAACAAGCATAGTAATGTCTTTTAAAAAAATGAAAAATTCATTAGTTTGAATGATTCATTCCCAAAAGGGTGGTTGATAAGCCCTTAATGCCCCCTCGAGGGAGTAGGCATTAAAATAGAATTATCAAATGTTCACTTGAAATTAAGAAAATGACATGACCTAGGGTAATGGGTGGGACTAATAAATTGTCGAAGGGTGGATTTAAAAAATAATGGCTATAGAGTCATTAATTTGCTTAAAGGTGATTAGAATGAGTGACAAAAGGTGTGACATTAGTTTGCCCAAAGGAGGTTATAAGTAGTGGCATGAATAGTTTCCCAAATAGGGTGATGGGATGGATACTAATTTGCCCCATGGTAGTTATAATTAGTAACTTAGTGGGAATTAGTGATTTGCCCAAAGGTAGTTAAAATTAGGAATGATAAATAAGAAACACTGATTTTCCCAAAGGTGGTTATAATCAGGAGTAAAAAATAGAAAATGTTGATTTGCTCAAAGGTGGTTATCATCAAGAATATAAAAAAAGAAACACCTGTTCACCCAAAGGTGGTTATAACTAGGAGTGAAAAGTAGAAAACACTAATTTGCGTGAAGGTGGTTATAATCAGGAACAAAAAGTAAGAAATACTAATTTGCCTAAAGGTGGTTATAATCAAGAACATAATGCAAAAATAATGATTTTTCCATAGACAATTATAATCAAGAATGGAAAATAGGAAACACCGATTTACCCAAAGGTGGTTATAATCAGGAACAAAAAACATGAAACACTAATTTGCACAAAGGTGGTTATAATCAGGAATGCAATGCAAAAATATGGATTTGCCCATGGGTGGTTATAATCATTAAACTAGTCAAAATAATAGAATTTCTCACAATGAGAAAAATTGGCAAGGGTAACTTATGCAAAAAATCCATGAGATGGATTTATGATGAGCTGGCAAAGGATAACAACACATTTCTAACCTAAATGTGATTTCAAAGATGCACATTCAAATAAATATGGGATATAAGTTGAAAATTTATGTTGTTAAATGGGTCTTAGGGAAGGCCCAAAAAGATGGTTTGGTTACAATACGACCAAAAAATAAGGCACATAGGATTAAATGACATGTAAAACAAACCATAAATGTGAAAAATACCTCTTAGAGCGCAAGAATGAGTTATACGATGCCATATTTTTTATCTTGATTATCTCATGTTTAACATTGATTAGCATTATGGATGTTGAACATTGTTAATGTTTATGCACATGTATTCTATATTCATGTATTGCTTATGCCATGTTTATGAGATGTTCTATTTTTTATAATTTGATTATGTTTTATGAATCTATGGATGCTTATTTAGAGATGCTTATCTATATAAACACATAATAAATCATTTGTTCTTATATATTAATCATGAATTTAGGTATGTATTTGTGTACGTGGCTAGTTTTTGATATATCAAAAAGTACTTCCATTACATTGCTAGAATAAATTTCTTTTACATGTTTTTGCTTTAGCTTGTGATATTATGCATGATAGTTATGGATAGATAAAATGATAATATATACCCTAAGTATGGAAAACTTAATTTAAATGTAAATATAAATAACTTAAGAATAAGATATGGATAATCAAATCCCAAGTGTAAATATAACAAATAAATAAAGTGTAAGACTAAATACATCAATTTGTAATTTAAGTACATGATATGGATAATCAATACTTAAGTGTAACTAAAATTTAATAAGCTTACAAAAACTAAGGAACAAAAGACAAAATAAAACAAACAGAAAAAACAAAAGCAAAGAAAAATAAACAAACAAATAGATAAAAATAAACACACAAACGCAAATAATAATAAAAACAATAATAAATTAAAAAATGACAAAACATGCAAACAAAACACCAATAAAAACAAAAATAAATAAGCAAACAAACATGATACAAATAAAGACTGATAAGATAAACAAACAAGAAAACAAAATTAACAAACAACATAATAAAAAAGTGAATAAAATAATCAAAATAACTAAACTATCCAAAGGAAATAAAAATACAGAAAGCAAACTAATCTAAACACATAAAAACAAACAACCTGAGCTAAATAAGCAACAATACACAAACAACGATTAATCACAATGTTAGTGCAAATAAAAAACAAATTATTCACTTATGTGTAATATGGGTGTTATACTTGACGACAAGGTGACCCATAAGCTAGATAATAATGACACCAATAAAATAACATAAGAACAAAAGACACAAACATTACCCCTAGGTGATACAAGACAATAACATAAACAAGACAACAAACATTGCCCCTAGGCCATAAGAAATAACAAAATAAAATAAACAAAATGGGGGGAATAAAATAAAAGGAAGGGATAGTTGAGCTGAATCCAGATGTACTAGGCAAGTAGATGCTACTTACATAGTTCAATGGGCACAAGATCTAATGTGAACTTCAAGCCAAATGTAGTTCTCTCATGATATGGGAGAGAAGAAAATGAATGATAAGAAAACATGGTTGATGTGTAGAATAAAATATGAATGCTCTCACAAAATGGTAAGTGCATGAGCAAAGAGGGGATGGCATTTCATAATCATGAAAATGTTAGCACAAGAAAATTGTGTAAGTGTGTGAGTATGGTTTAGGTTAAAACCCCACTAAAAGTCAAGAGACAAGTATCTACAAATGAACTGAATTGATAATTCATAGCATTTACTACATTTAAGGCTTAGAATGAGAATGAGTTTTTAAAATGGTGAGAGCATAAGATGAAGTTGCTCTTAAAATATTGAGAGCATAAGGAAATCCAAGTGGTCATTAGTGTATCAAAGTTGAATATACAATGCTCACAACATCAACTCATAAAATGATGAGAGCGTACGATTAAGGCTAGTAAGGATGGGGAAACTAAATGACAAGTAGTTACTCATAAAATAGTTAGGAGTCCCAACATCCTTAAGGCAAATAAGTGGTTGAAAAAAAAAGGAAAGGTATGACTAAGATAACTCGAGATACCCCATGTATCCAAGTGTTGCCTATATAGTCTGTGTAGACCTCAAGCTGATGTAGTTTCACTAAAAATGGGAGGAAAAAGACAAAGGTGGTCTAGAAATAAACTTAACAAACAAGATGGCCCATCCCCAAAAAAAATGATGGCTTTATATCTCACATGGAAATTCTAAGCCAATTTTCATGATTTTTGTGATATTTAGAGGTTTTGAAATTGTTATAAATGTTCTTTGAGTTTTCTAGGCATCTCAATTCAGTCAAGAATTATGGGAAACATAATAGTCTAACTCATAAAATCAAGATAATATTGCTTAGGTTGCTCATAAAATGATGAGGATGTTAAAATTTAATATGCTCACAAAATGGCTAGAGCTTGGTGAAGGGGTGATTGAACTGACCTCAACATGAATCGAGCACTACCTACATAGTCCTATAGGACCTTAAGTCATTATATTTACACCTTCAGTGATGAAGGTGGTAAATTGATTCCAATGTTTTGGTGTTTTCTACATCTCAACTTAATAGAGAATTATAAGATACAACATGGTGTAAAATAATGAGAGGTATGGTAAAGGGGTGATTGAGCTAACATTAATATAAACTAAGTATTACTTACATAGTCCAAATGGACCTCGATTCACTATAGTTCCACCTACACAAAAGGCATCCAATTAAGTACCAGCAAGTTTAGATAAAAGCAAATGGCAAGGTAAATGGTAACAATAATGGCAAGGTGATGTGATAATGCATGGTAAATCTGTTGCTCCTAATTTTCCCATAGGTATTTATAATTAAGAAATAATGGCAAAGGGTTAGTGGTACTAATTTTCCAATAGGTGGTAATGTAATAGTAAATGAAGGATGCAATTACTAGGATCACTATCACACTGCTCTTATATACTATCATTTGAACATGTGATTCTAAAATAACTACTAGAAGTAAATATATCATCAACCACTGAACGTGCTTGAAGTAGAAATGAGTCAAAACCAAGGCTAAATGTGATAGGTGGGGTTAGGTAAAAATAACTAGTTTGTGAAGGGTTATGGGTATGGTATAATGGTAAGGTGAGGCAAAAGGCAATAGAAATAGTAAGGCAAAATGCAAGGCATAATAAATGATTCTGTTGTTCTTGTTGATGTGGAGATACACGTCTTAATCAACATATGATACAACCAAAATGGATAATGGGCTATAATGATAATAGGGTTGCCCCAAAATGACAAGTTAAGGTAAATGGAAAGGTATGAAACAATGACATGGGTAAGGCAAATTAAATGAGTATGGTGTTCTTGTTGATGTGTAGATGATCTTCATGATCAACATATGATATAACTAGAATGGTCAAATGTTTAGATTGCTATCCCACACCCTTTCTAAATAACTACTCTATCAATAACCTATCATTGATTTGGGCTCTAATAATTTTGTTGTGATCTTCATCGGTTATGAATTTTGTTTCCTCCAAACTTTGAGACAAGATGAATTCATAGCCTCCATAAAGGAAAGGATGGCTAGAGATGGTAAACATGGGCAAACATTGGTTAAAAGGTTTGATCTATAAATGTAATATAGGTCTTGAATGAATAAATGGATTATAATATACTGTATAATGGTTGGGAAATAAATGAATATTGGGATTTTTAGGCACACATAATGTTTTTGACTCTAAATTTGACATAATTTTATTTGTGGCAAGGCCAAAGACTTATGAATATGATTTTGATAAGACTACCACATTTTTTTCTTATTTGGGCCTGAGAGATGCTGCCATCTAATTATATTGAAGAATGGAATTTGTACTAATGTTATATTTGATAATGTCATCATCGATCAATGAAAAATTGTTGTGCTCAATGATTGACACCTTGAAGAAGTTTTCACCAATAAAGTTATCTTGATTATCCCATAGTGCCTTCATGAAGGTTTCACTAAGGAATGTTGACATTTGAATTTGATTGTATTCTAGCACCTCAAAAAAGGTTTCACTAGAAGATGCCAAATTTGGAATTTGATTTCCCCCTAGTGCCTTTTAAAAGGTTTCACTAGGAGAATTTTCTTCTTCTACATGAATGTGGTCTTGGTCCCCTTGATATTCTATAACTGATATGTCTCCATAGATGCAGTTCAACAATGTGTGATTATGTCGGTACTAATAAACACTTGTAGGAGGTAGAATGTCAATATAATGGTTAGTTTGGTTAGTGTTAATAGCATGTGGAATGGTAATGGAATGTGAAGAGGTAGCACAATCCTCGTAGAAGATACTATAATAACTTGTGTTGATGATAAAGTAATCATACTTGAAAACTATGGAAGGATCACAGACATATTCAAATTTATTTTCAAGGCATGTGTAACCAATGTTTTAATAACCACAAATGTATTCTGATTTTGAAGTTGAGTCTAACTCAAGGGACTCTAAATCTAATGTTGAGACTGATGTTGATTCTACTTTTGATGTTAAATCTGATATTAGTTCAGAAATAGAACCTTAATTTGATGTTGATTCTTCATCTAGTGTGGAAACAAAGATAATATGTTCAATGTTTGGTATTATATGAGTAATGGATTATGGTTGAACAATGGGATCATAATAAATAGGCTCAACTAAGAAGGATGGCTTGTCAAAGTGAGGCTTCTCAACAAAAGGAAAATGGTCAATAGATAACTCCATAGAGATTGGTTTATCAAAGTGAAGCTTATTAAAAATGGGGCAATGGTAAAAATAATGATTTACCTAAAGGTGGTTACAATAATTAAGGGGTGACTAAACAAACACTATCTTATCACAGTGAGACTCTTCAACCAAAGGGGAAGGGTCAACAAGCAACTCCATTGAGACTAACTTGTCAAAGTGAGACTCTTCAAATAAAAAGAAAAGGTCAAAGGGTAACTTAACATAGGTTAAATCGTCATAAATAGGTGCTTGAATAAAAATATCATGGATTGGTTGTTTCTCTTGGCTGTGGCTTACACTTGGTTGCATATCCTAAAATTTGGACACATATTGGTCTTTGAATGATGGCTCTTAGAGAGGTAATGATTAGATTTGTTGTGGTTCAGAGACCGTCTTAGATTTTCTAAAGTGGGGGAAGGTTGGAAATAGATTAAGAATGATTTTTTATTCAATAATGAGCTCTTTGTAAATAGGCTCATCTAAGATGGGCTCAATAAAGACTAGTTATGGGTCTAGGATGGTAATTGTGCTCTATTTAGTCATAATTTTGCAACCTTGTTGGGATAATAAAGTAATAAATTTGGAAGGGCCTATAATGGTTATGAATGGGCACTATGGAGTTTGATTACTAATGCAAACTAAGGGATGAGGGCTTGAAATGGTAATCTTTGGGTGCTCCAGAACTTGGTTGTTAATGCAGGCTGAAGGATGAGGGCCTGGAATGGTAATCCTTGGGCATTGCATATTTTGGTTGTTAAGTTAGGCTAAAGGGTGAGGGCATGTAATGGTAATCCTTGGGCATTATGGAGCTTGGTTGCTAACACAAGCTAAAGGATGAGGGCCTAGAATGGTAATCCTTGGGTGCTCCAGAGGTTGGTTGATAATTTAGGCTAAAGGACAAAGGTATAGAATGGTGATCCTTGGGTGTTTTGGAGGTTGGTTGCTAATGCAAGCCAAAGGACAAATGATTGGAATGGTAATCATTGGGAATTATGTAACTTGGTTGCTAATGTAGGCTAGAGGATGAGGACCCAAAATGGTAATCCTTGGGTGTTGTGAAGTTTGGTTGCTAACACAACCCAAATGATGAGGGCCTGGAATGGTAATCCTTGGGTGATGTGGAGCTTGGTTACTAATGCTGGCCAAAGGACAAGGTCTTGGATAAGAAGGTGGTGTTACCAAATACCACATTAAAGGGTCATGGATTTTTTCAACATATGAAATGTTATAAGATGGATAAGGATCTATCTCATAAGCTACATCATCATACGACTCTTGAATAAAATGGTCATGCCTTTTTTCAATGTATGGAATATTATAAGATGGATGGCGATTTTTCTCATAAGCTACATCATCATCATCATAAAGTTCTCATAGTATGAATTATACATAATCCTTCTACATGTGTAATGAGGCATGTTCAGATCTATAGATAGGCTCCATGAAAAATAAAGGTTCCAAAGGTAACAAATAACTGAGGTCTAAATAAAAATAACCTTTGTCTCTATAAAAGAGGCACAAAGGGTAAAACAATTAAACTAGACAAAAATAAAACTTAAATAAATGCAAAACAAATCTAAAAATGATACTAATTTTCTCAAAGATGGTTATAATCAATGGCAAAAGTAACAAAAAGGCTCAAAAATTATCTATGGCTAAGGCGCTAATTTTTCCAAAGGTAATTATAATCAACAACAAAAGTATAGAGATAAAGTAGAACAATTATGAACTAGGATCAAAGGATAATGATGATTTACCCAAAGGCGGTTATAATTGTTAGTGTGAAAAATAAGGCTAAACTCATAAACAAAAAACTCAAACAAAAACTCAAAAACAAACTAAATTAAGGCAACTGGCTTAGATGACACTTGATAGTTGGCTCACTAAGACTCAATATTTGATTCACAAGAGACTTTGGAACAATGAAGCTAAGACACTCAGGATTTAGCACAAAAAATTTCAAACAAGGCACGTGGCAACAACTTGGCTCAAAATAATCTCAAACAAGGTATAAATCAAATAACAATCACTAGGTCTAGGTAAGGGGTCTTTTAGATCAAATAGGAAATCAACCCAAGTAACATAATATAAACACAAAAAGTAGACAACCTATGCCCAAATTAGATGAGGCTTTAGCGTAAACCTAATTAGTTTAAGATTTTCACTTTGAAAGGTTGAGTTTTAGATTTAATACAAAAAGACTCAAATGTTCTAAGGCAAAAGAGATAGACCAAAATGGGTAGTGTAACCGTGTGTTTGAAATAAGAGAGGTATAATAATAGTATGGAATTTGGTTTCAAATAACAACAAGAGTTTGGAACAATTTAGGTGGCCTAACAACACTCCTTAAAAAAAATGTCATGATGAATGGTTTTAGACTAAAATATCCAAAGATTTTTTTGAGACAAAACAGGTTGTGTAACTATGCCCCATTTATGCAAGTGACACATAAGTGGTTTTAGAACAAAACTCTAATGCAATAAGTGTGACATAAAACATATAAAGTAACACCTCTTAGGTTGAAGGGGTGTGAAAATAATGTGATAGTTTTGAGCTTATTTTGACATGACAATAAAAACAAACACTTTTATTCTAAAACCACACATGTAAATCAAAGAAAATAGAAGTACCACTAATGGATTTTATTATATCTAAAACTGACATATGTGTGCATAGCTTCTACCAAAGTTTCCATCTATATACCAATGCTTGTGAGAAATTAAGTGTTAATCTAAAAAATTAAAGTACAAGTGTAGGTAGAGTTTTTATGCCCCCTTTATCTCTCAAGCATAGGTACGTGGCATGAACTTAGAGTAAGGAACACTCAACATTAGGCAAGAAATTTTGCAGTAAGTGGGGTATTGAATAAAATCTATAAATATCACATGTACTAGATGGTCCCAAGTGTTTATAACACAAGGGTGCAATCACATCAAACAAGTCCAAATTTCTTAGCTCACTATGCAAGGGTTTATTCCTTTACATAGTGACTCTAGCTATATACTAATTAGTGGAATTTGATGTTTGGCTACTGCATGGCCTAGATACCTATTTGGATGGTCAAGCTAATTGCTCACTACTATCCCATCCAATGTTTTGACTATACCTCATTGTGGAGTTGGGTTGGTACAATGCTAGGAGATGAAATCTTGAGTCAATGCAGCCCTAGAGATCTCATGGGGATGTGATGAAATCCCACCCAAAATCCAAATACAATAATTATAAATAAGAAAGACTTTAGAGGTCATTTTTGGGTCACCAAGTCATTCAGAGCTTGGGGATAGTATATGTGACATTCTTTCTGACATAAACATGTGACATTCTTTCTGACATAATTTTACAAACAATGGCAATAAACTAAGCACTTTTGGTCACTTGAGTCCCTAAAGGAGACGTGGGCAAAGCATAATTTGTCACAAATAAAGAAAT
This sequence comes from Torreya grandis, assembly GCA_037957365.1. Taxonomy (NCBI): domain Eukaryota; kingdom Viridiplantae; phylum Streptophyta; class Pinopsida; order Cupressales; family Taxaceae; genus Torreya; species Torreya grandis. The sequence goes on from JARHVA010000355.1 coordinate 2,070,359, forward strand.
CTAACTATGAAATTTGAAATTTTGCTAATAACAAAAAATAAACATAAAGTGAAAAAGCTCATAAGAGCTCTAACTAAACTGTGTGTTCCTTTTAATAGAACTAAATCAAAGTGTGATTAAAATTTTAGCCCCGTGGCCTTGTTTGCACTTGTAAAAAATTAAAAAAAAACTAAGATAAAACACAACTAAATGGATTTTAAGCACCGAACAAAATGTATGTGATATTTTAGCCATGTTTAAGATTCTCTCTTTCCACCTTAGGTCTTGCAAAATGTTAGGATATTTTCCTTCTTAGAAGCCCAAAATCAAGTGAGTAAAAATAATTAAATTTCAAACTCTCGGGTTTCTATTTTTATCTCATATAAATTATCACCTATTACAACAGAGATTGATGTTGATTACTAAAATTGACATAGATTTGATGGATCGTCAACATTTACTATAACTACATAAAAAAATTAATGTGTTTCGAAAGAAAAATACTTGATAAATAAGGTTCAAACCAAACTTTCTTATAGACCTACAAGAAAAATATTACAAATGTAATAAATAGATCATCAAGTACAAAAATAAAAGCAAGAAAATTTAATTTTTGCTATGGTTTTGTCTTACTCTATTTTTATGTAGAGATCATCATCGATCACTATAGAGATCATGATCGATTCTTGAAATTATTGATGATTTACATAATCATCATCGATCATTGCAACCTTGTTAAAAAAACATGTGAATTTCAAAACTATAACTTTAAACTTGAAGATTTAAATGCATTTGTTATATAAATTAAAGCTAACATATCAATCTCCTTGGCCATATAGGATGTTTGGTCCCATTGGGCATGCCATTATGTACCTTAGGATTTTGAAGAGTAAACAATATGTATATTATTCTCTTATTAGTCCAAATGAGAAAACAACAAGAATAACAATACACTAGGACTAAACACTCTTTCTTAAGAACTAGGGGAGCATAACATAATAAACGAGATCACAAATTAGAGATAAAGACAATACACATTTCTTACCTCCTTTATCAAATTTGATGCTTATTTTTTGGCATAAGGATGTTCATGCTTGGTATATGATTATTTGAGTCTTATATTAATTCTCTTCCATGGTGGTATCATCTCTCCAATATTCACTTATGGCTTGGTATGAAGCTTGGCATAAATTGGGCATTATAACACTATTTTGAAAGGCTTCAAGAAGGTATTCCAGTAGAATAACCTTACACATAAAATATTGTTGGCATATGGTGTGGGCACTTGTATTTATAGCTTAGAGAACTAACTCTAACCCTAGGGAGGTTAGATTAAATTCTAACTTGGGTTGAATCTAAATTAACTTAGTTTGAGTCAGTCTAACTCTGGGTTGGGTTAAGGCACTCATGAAATATTGACACCTTAGTTTCAGATATTTGTGAGGTTGTGACTCATATTTTTTGAATATTTAGGAGATAATAAATCACTTTATTAGCTCCTTTTGACCTTTTGACTTCATATTTGGATAAAAATTCCTTTTTTGGCAAATGAAACTCACCAATTTGATTTGAAATTTTTGTTTAGAAAATTTAATTAAGATTTGAAATGTAATTAACCTTAGTGATTTTTGGATTTTGGATTTTTTTTTAAATGTTATGAATTAATAGCTACAGGCCAAAAGTGTCAAATTGCTAAGTCATAAGTTGACTAGGGTTAGAACTGAACTAGGTTAGTGGTGTATATAGGGTAATAGACTAAATAAGATAGCTTCATAATGTTTTTAGGTAATTGAATCCCTTACAAAGATAAATTTGGGAAATTTGAGTGATTTCTAGGCTTAGATTGTGTCATTTGATAGAAATTGAACTAACTCGTAATTTAGGCACAAAAGTGGCTAAAACTAAGTGTCTACAATATCTACTCTTCAAATCTATCTTTGTGATGTTCCTTTCTCCACTCAAAAAATTTATAAAATTATTCATTCATGTAAATGGAAATTTTTATTTGATTGTGATATTATTAGTGGCTCTTTAAATTGCACACATACATTGTTCCACACCTTTCTTACATGCTAGCACCATTAAAACTACACATGGGCTCAGGATCTCTCTTATTAAACCTTTATTCAAAATCTATTGAACTTTCTTCTTTACCTCCCCATTATCTATAGGTGTCAACCTATATGTTGTCTTATTTTGATCCATGCACTAGATACATATGATGGATAATGCTCCTCAAAGGTAATAATCCATCAAATAAATCCTTAAAAAAAATCAGCATATTTAGTCAACAAGTTATGCACTTCAAGTGGAAATTCACTCACATATTTTGTGATCAAAACTTATATAGGGATGAAATTAAAACATTCATTCTCCTTCTTTGCCTCTTAAAAAATTACTTACCAGAAACTAATAAAATTGTAGGACTATTATCCAACTCTTATCTTTTTTATTCAGTTGGTTCAATGTGAACCTCTAACCATACTTCACAAGTGTAAAGGTGTTTTCTCTACCACCATGTATGGCCTTTCTATCAAATTGTGATGGTCTTCCCAATAACACATGACATACATCTTTAGGTATTATGTAAAATAAAACTTCATCTTTATAAGAACCAATCTGAAAACTAACCATATATTTTTATTCACTAAAATTTGATATCCTTCTTACAACCAAGACCTCTTGTATGGATTGGCATTTACTATTTTTTTCATCCCAAGGTTTTCTACCATATAATTATATATGAAATGTATTTGGTACCACTATCAATAATAACATTACAACACTTACCCCCATATTTACATATGGTCCAGAATAGATATTTTCTTGTCATTTTTCATTCTCATCCTTAGTTATTTTTAACAACACCCTCTTCATCATAATATTATCTCCATGCTTTGGTTCCTCTATGTGATTATGGGAAGTATCATTCTCCTTATTTTCTTCTAGAAGGTAATACTTCATTTCTTCTAATATGATTTCAAAATACTTTAGGACATTTAAAAACTTTATGTCTAACATCTCCACATTCAAATCACTTACCCATTAATGATCTACCTCTTCCTCTACCACATAATCCTCTTCCTCTAGAAGAATACCCTCTTCCTCTTTGTGTTTGATTTTGATTTTGAGAAGTGATAACTTCTCCTTTTTTAGTATGTTGTCCACTACCTATGTTTTCTTGTCCTCTTTATCTTAAGAACCTTCCTCTTGCTCTTAAAGTGTTTTATTTCCTTCTTGACAACTTCTCTTCCATATTCAATACACATTGATAGGGTTCCTCTATTATAGATACTAAAAATGAATATTTATAGCATCTATCTTGTACACTTGATAAATATCAATTAGGGCTCTACCCTTCAGTTCTCAACCTCCTTGTTGTTGAAATACTCACATTCACCATATCAATATGCCTAATTTATTATCTTATATTCTTACCCTTATCATTCTGATGGACTAAGCCTCTTGTATTGATTAGAAAGATTAAAACTTGATTACATCCTTCACTATAAATTACAACTCCATATCTATTTTCTAGCCTTTTAGACACTAATAACCATAGAGGAACACTACCATTGATGGTAGCATCTATATCCTTATCTAGTGTTTAATCACCAAAATTCATCCAAATTGTAAATTATTCAAAACTTATGAGTTGGCCTATTTATCTTATTGAACCCTACCATGAGATATTTTCAAAATTTGTGGTATAAATACAAGTCTAAGCCTTCTAATTAATCATATAGCAAATACAAAGTAAGCACTTACCAAGGCTCATAAAATCAATTGCATAATTAATTTATTCTACCCTATTCATCCCTATTTAGTTATCAATCATAGGATTAGTCATACAAAAGGTTTGAAGATTTCAAAGATCATCCCATGAGTGATATTTATCAAGTTACAAGCTATATCATTACATGCACCTTCATGTAGTATATTGCACCTTTGTACACACACACTCTCACACATAAGGGATAAATACATAAGTTTGAGACCTTTCATAAAGTATTATCTATGTAGGTAGTGCTTAGTGATAAAGGGGTCATTAAGGTTAGCTTGAAACTATGAGCCCACTAACCCATTTTTCACAAACTCATTTTAAGTGTGAAGAAGGGTGAAGAACTAGGGTATGACCAATAAAAAAATAATAATAACCTATATCCTAGATCTAAACACATCATTAGAAAGGTGACAAAAAACTTGGAATGGTGAATTTAGTTACATCAAGATCCAATCATTATTTCATACAAGAAATGGTTTCATAACATAGACACCTGCATCGATGGTAGTGTCCAAAGGCAACAATATTTTTTATGGCTACAAAAAAAATATTTCCAAAATTTGATGAATGTTCTAGAATCTTAATCCTACACACTTCTATTTATGTCCAACCTAGATATTATTGAACATAGTAAAACCAATTACCATTTCTCTTTGGTATTAAAATCAATTGAACATATTTTAAATTTGGTACTTTTTATATTTAACATATCTCAATATTATAATTCATGAGATTTACTTATCTAAATTTATAATTAATTGGCATGTTATAGATTAGTTTATCACCCTTGTGTTTGATATACTTTTATTCTTAACCCTATATCCACCACTTCTAAATTTTAGGGTTAAACATCTATTGATTTCAACTTGAACATTCCAAACTCATCTTGAATGAAAAATGAATACAATTCACATACAAACTCAACTAATAATTAAAACTAAAAATTTACATTTTATCTTTTCAACCATTCTATCTTAAGTCGTGATCTTGTATTTTCCTCCTCTCCCTTTGTAGCAACACATGATCCCACCATAAGTATGCATGTCCCTTTATCCTGGTGCAGACAAAGTTTACTCTTTTAAGATCCTCCATTGATTCATAGTCAAAATATTTATCTAGCTCTATGATCTAATCAATAATATCCTTAGGGTGTCAAATTCCTCCATAAATAGGAGTGATTCATGCCTAGTTGCATACACTTATTATTTTTACACCTATGTAGCTTATGCACATATTAACTTGGAGTATTTTGCAACATATCCCTTATGTTTACACACAAGTATTGTGATACTTCCACTCAAATCCCCTTGAACGTTGTAGAACACTGTATTGCCACCACATTATCATGTAGCACTTCATTTTTGTGTGTATAACCTATTTCACCCACTAGGACCCTTGCAGGTCCTTGTGTACCCTATGTAGATATTGTGTTTTCATGGCATCTATATGGTTTTCTAGGTGGTACTTTTTAGTTTTGTGTTATGTTAGAAAATCCCTCTAAATAAATGCATGACTAAGTATGTCAACTACCACACACTAGGGAGAAGTTTAACTATCATTTAAAAAGAAGATGAAATGAATTCTAATTGTTTATCTTTGCAATCCTCTATAGTTGTAATTGCCTTATTGTAATAATTGTATAAATATGCAACATATTCATCCAACCTAAATTTTATGACATACAATTTTTTAGTGATAGATAACATGCTTTGAGTATCCAATATTTCATATACACATTTGTATTGACACCTTTAGTCTAGGAAAATAACACGATGTTTCTTCCCCCTCTTATCATAGAAACCTACATTCCTAGCCTTGTTTTAGTGAATCATACATATCTATACCTTTTCCTCTTTATTCATACTAAATAGAAGCTTGATTTCCTAAAAGCATTAAATCTCCACTATAATTCAATGTGTTTTGGTTTAATTTATGCATGTTAACACAATGTGCACTCTTCACAAGTTCATAGCTTATATCTAAGTAAAAGATTGTCTCTCATACATAAGATCATGGACACCATTGTTTGAATCATTGGTATTATAAAATATTGATTTTTACTTCCTTGTAAACATTCAAGAATAATGAGAGAAGTATAACCAACCAGTTATGTTTCAACATACCTAGAATAATGTCATACCAAAATTAAGATGGCTAACACCCAAAAACAACATGAGATATCCATAGTCATGAAAAATATCATTATGTATGCCTTGTAATAAAAAAACACTAAATATTTTGGCCATGTCTATGATTTGATGGTGTAGCTTGGCCTAATGCCTTTGAGCTCTCTCATGAAACATGCTCATAAATAATTTCAATAGCATACCCACTTGAAACTACAAGTCAATCTTTTTACTCATGTTTGAGTAAAATTTAACACCAAAATATTGGATGCCTTGATTTGATAGCTTGAGACATAATTATCAGTCAAAATGTTCATATATGTTGAGAATATCACCTTCATCATGTTTAAGATGTCCATTCCAATGATTCACTAATGGGATAATTTAAACACACATCATGTATAATATTGCATTCCAATTTAGTCTTAGAATACTTTTTTCAATGTGCTAAAGAAGGAGTATTTTCCTCTCCATCACTCTAAGGATAAATACATCAAGTTATAATAAATGCATGTATGACTAAAACAATAAGATTTTTGACTACACTATGTGCCTATGTGAGAATTTGATATAATAATATAAGGTGATAAAGTACATCAAAAAACATTCACCTTATATTTTTGCAAATATGGAGTTTTTAGATTTTGACTCTTTGGGGTAAGTTTATGACAATGTTACCAATATCAAATCCAAGGAAAAGATGAAGCAAAATCTAACCTCTTCATCCAAAATTATTGGCAAGATCCAAACCATGTAAAAATATGTATCTCATCCTCTTGCACAAAAGTAAAACATTTTTCACGAAAGAGAGGACCCTAATAAATCCACACAAAACTTAAAGGATCCTATGCCTTATAACTAAGATAAAGGAAAGAATCAATTATAGTGACAAGTGGTACTAGATACATCACTTTCACACTCACAATGGCTCTAAATGCAACATATATCAATCCTTAGTATTACAGTCTACATTAGGTCTTATGTTGATAGATGACACCAATCTAGATGCCACTTATTTGATTACTAGTGACACAACCATAAACACCTATGAAGAGTGAGAACACCACTTCCACACTAATTTTTTGGTGAATGGTAAGCCTATTCATGTTATCATTGATAATATAAGCTAGAATAACATCATCACATAAGTCATAACCTAGTGCCTTGGCCTTATGACAAATACACATTCTAAGCCATACTCCTTGAGTGGCTTTAGTAAGAGAATGATATACACGTTTGATGAGAATGAACCTTTCATTAAAAATTCAAGCATGTGGAGGACACATTCACATATGAAATTTCACCCTATTAAGTATGTGACATCTTGTTGGAGAGATCATATTTATATGAATATCGATCCAAACCAAAATGGTGGATTGTACGTAAAAAATATTTATTATTTAACCTCTTAGAGTAAACTCTAATGACTAAAGTTACCTTGGCCTGTAATAAACAATGTATTAAACCCATATCACACATTTATAATTTTGTGTTTCCTAAGTCTTGTCCTAAGATACCTACATGGGAAAGAAAGTAGTCATTAGCAGTGCACTCAATACAATCAACATTAAAAAAATAATAGCTTGAAAAGTTACTGAATGATCATAATAGAGTCTTCAATAAATATAAATGTCTTCCAAAAAACTATGTAGTAAAACACCACATAGATTTTTCTCATGGATTCCCTCTTCTAAACAACCCTCTATATCATAGATCAATTTGGGAGAATGATGAATTTTGGTGCTAAATAAAAGAGCTCATTAATAATAGTAAGAATAGGCCTATATATTATCCTTTTAGGAGTCTAATAATCCTTTAACCTAAGAAGTATGGGTCCTAACACCTTTTTCATATACTATCACACACTCAACAAAATCATAGAAAAAAATAGGTACACATTGTCATGCTTTGACAACCTCTGGGACCAACTCTAAGGTGCATAATACTTCACAAATATGAACATAAATTAAGTTTACCACCAATTTATAGTCCATCCTAAAGAGATTTGGAAGAAAAATTTCAAGATGTAGAAAGGATTATATGAATGGTTGATTATGCCTTTTGTCTTGACCAATGCACCAACAATATTCATGTGCTTAATGGAGGATATACTTAGGCCCTTTCTTAACTCCATCATCATCTACTTGTATGAAATTATCATATTCAATAAGACTTTGGAGGACCATTTTGAGTACATCTCATGTCCATTAAACACTTTTCACCAACACAAGTTGTAGGATAACTTAGCTAAGTGTACTTCTATCATGGTGTAAATTTAATATGTTAGCTACAACTATTTGACACCATAATTAATTAGAATAAAAAATTAACTATAATTGAAATTTAAATTATTAAAATCTAATTTAAGAGGTTAAATAATATATAATACAGTAAATACATAAATCTAAAGAATTTTAAAAATTTATAAATTACTAAAAATAGTGACTAGGGTTAGGGTTAGAAGATTGTCCTTGCAAAGAGATTCAACTCAGATTGTGGTAACTTTGTATAAATTAAAAATGGATTTTATCAACCTAAAAACATAGATGCATTAGAAAAATGTCTATTATAAATTGAGATAAGGCCACATTAAGGTAGATAAGGATGCAATGCACTTTTGTCTGAACTAAGATTTTTTTTATATAGATTGTGTATTAGATTTAAAAGTTTGGGCTTCTTTACCCCTATCTGTAGGTTAATTGTTTATGTGTAGAGTTTAATTAGATGCATGGAATACCTATAAAATATATGGTCTAGTCCTACATAAGCACATAAGATATATCAAATACAAAAGGAGAAAAAGTGGGGGACATGAGAATGGTTGAGCCATCCTCAGAAAACCCTTTTAAAACTAAGTGTTGCGTACATAGCTCGAAGGTCTAAATTTGATGTATTTATCCCTATAGGTAATATCATATAAATTAACCTAAAAATATTTGATTAGAATGTATAATAAATGATGCCCTTAACCTGAAATAAAATTATGTTAAACTTAGCCAAGGACTGTAGTATTGTAGAAGAATTGTAATAACAATCTTAACTCAAAAGATAGATGCTTTAAAAATTTCAAGATAAATGTATTTTCAACGAGAGTTAGATATAGAGCCAATGGGTTTTAAGTGTGAGCCTTATTTTGATTTTATAGGAAAATATTTAGAATATTTATGATAATTGACCTAGTAGTTTGCATGGGGGAGCTATTATGAAACATGTTGTTTTGAAAATATGAATGTTAGAGAATCATGGATAAAGATGCACTACAAGATAAGGAAAAAATGCATTCTTGTCTACTAGTATGATCTAGAAGGGACATAGACTTATAAAATCAAAGCAACAGTGAAGTACCTATCAAATAAGGATAGAAGAGGGAAGTCTTGGAGATATGCACAATAATTATGAGACTTTGAAGGCTTCCTTAGATATTAAGGGTTATTAGAATGGTCAATTGACCAAACAAGGTAAAGATGTCAAGGACAAGCATTTATTGATTACATTTTAATTTCAACACCCCCCCCTTATTCTAGTGATGCATAAAATTACTATAGTAAAGGAATGTGATACTTGAGTGTGTATACATACTTTTTCCTTGTCATCGATATGTGCATGCCCCCTTGTTGAGGCATGTGGAGAAGTGTTAAACATATGATGAATTGAGAGTGATTAAGTCTCAATTTAAATAATCTAAGAATATTATTGGGTTAGAAATATTATATGCTCCAACCCACATAGACTACTTTGTAATGATTTTAAAGAGGTGGGAACCAACATTATGGTTTGCTAAAGTGAAACCAAGATATGGAACATCACTAGGCACAAATGTGGCTCACTTATTGAACTAAAATGAAGATATGGGAACCAATATATGGATTGAAAATTAAAACTAAGACATGGAGAATCATTAATATCAATGTGATCCACAATATGAATCACATTGTTGCAGATAGATCTAGATTTGAATTGTAAAATTCTTGAAATTTGATACTTGAAAAATAAAAATCTAATTTTTTTTATAGTATCTTGGTCATGAATGCATATCATTCCCTTGCATTATATAGAGTGCTAATTTTATCTTTGGATAATTGTTTGGAGTCATGTAAATATCTATGTATAAGTGTATATGTGCTCAAGTAGCTATAAGAGTGGAGTGCATAAACAACCTGAATGCCTCCAAAATCTAAAAGTTTTAATTTTGTATTTTGTAAATTATCTAATTTGAAATGTATTTATTGTGAAAGCTTATAGATAATCCCATTATGATTCCCCCTTTTGATATGAGTAAAATTGCCTAAAAATCACTTGTCTCAAAAGAAAAAGTGAGAGTATTTGTGAAAGATAGATAAACATATAATAGTATTTGCATAAATTGACTTTGTATTTAAATTTTAGAGATGTAACATTGAAGCATGTGAAAAATATTGTATATTTAATTGCATTGTGTAAGTTTTATATAACATTGTAGTGGTGATTAAAGCATGTAAATAACTTGCAATTGTTGCATATGTATTATAAACATAGTATTTGTAAAAAGTGAATCATTGAAGCACAAATAATATGTGCATGATATGTATCATGGCATGATAGAGATATGTAATTAGATACTTAATAATGCATGATAGGCATAATGACACTATAGTATCAAGTATCAATATGTAAGCAAATTCAAATAATGTCACACAAGAAGGCACTAATACCACACACAAGGGACATGTAAATGATGCAAAGAGTTTGAAAAAGTTTGAATTTATGTCATACATAAAGCCTAAACACTGAATATAAGGGACATGTAAATTTCACACAATTATAGAAGGCCAAGGGCCATACACGTAAGGTTTGATGATGCCAAACAATCAAGATGGTGTATGTTGAGAATACATAAGGATAAGGGCCATATACATGAATCAATCAAATTAAACCATGATATTTATTAAACAAACATATAAAAGAAACATGGTGAAATTAAAAGTAACATCTTTTGATCATATGTGGTTATGTTCATGTTTAGCAAATATCATAATTTTGATGATACATGTAAAGTTTTAATTGAGGAACAAGACATTTATTTTCATTTTAAATTAATAAGGAAAGAGAGTGTGCATAAATAAAACCTAAAAAGTATCTTGTGTAGAGAAATGATATGCCCAAAACTATGCAAATTTGTTTGGTAGAAGGCTAGCCTAGCATCAAAACCATGGAGAAGTATGACTAAAGCTTGAAATATAAATTTTATCTAAGTGCACTTTATATTATATGATATAAAATGTAGAAGAATATTTTATTATTGTATTTCAATTGAAATCATAGATGTAAAATGCATAGGGATAAGAGCTTAGTAGAAGACATGGACATAGTGCGTTATTGTCCTGATTGATTATATGTAATATTTTTTTATTAGGACCACTTTTTATGTATAAATTATACCTTGTGAGAATAATAATGTATTGAAAATCTTATGAAATATTTTTTGTATAGACTGGTATGAAAAATGGCATATGTGAAGATGTAATCTAGCAATGTGGAAGTATGTATACAAGTCCTATTTTTAATATTTTTACAAATATTTTGATGTTTTTGTACTTTTTTTGCATATATCAATGTTTTATATTTTTACTATATTTGGAAAGTAAAGCATGCATAAGTGAAATTTGAAAAATCTTTGAAATACATAATAAACAACAAGGTTTTGAAATGGAAGAATGGAGTGGGAGATTTAAACAACCCTCAACAGAGTTGTAGACACTAAAAAATCACAACACATGGTTCTAGTTGTATAAAAGTACCCCTTGGCCCCCTTGGGTTAGGATATTTAATAAAACCCCTTAATAACACCCATTTACCCTATTTGGCTAATTTAATTAGTTAATTAAGTTAAATAAGCCTATTTACACCTCACCTCACCTAAACCCATGGCTAGTTGAGCGAAGCCTAGCCTTAAGACTATTTATCACCTTGGAATTTAATGCCCTAACATCCTATAACTCTTCTTCATGCATACCCATGCTACCTTAAATAATCTTGAACCACTTCTAATGGTTTTAATGGCCAAACTTAAGTGTAAATAACTATTTTTGGAAAATTTGATTATATCTCCCTTGATTGATGTTAATCACCCCTCAACCAATGATGGTTGACCAAGACCAATATCGATTACTTAAGGTAGCCTTAAGACCCTGGATCAGGAGGTTGAAAACATTCTAGGGTGAGAATCATAACTCTCGAGTAAATCCAAGATTCTCAATGAATCAAAGAACCAGATAGAGTTCAGAAAAGTGCTTCAGCATCTCAACATTTAGGACTCAAGTATCGTCACTCTGTCCAAATTGTTATAAGTTCCCAAGAATCTTACATTCAACTTTAGGAATTTCCCATACTATCATCTCTATAAAAAAGCTAAGTATCTTGCACTTTTATTAGTTTAGGTATTTTAGTTTTAGTAGTTTGTTGCTTATCCCTACTTCCCATCTCTCCCATATCCTCTCTTGTGTTGGAGTCATGTTCCTTCCAAACACTCCATCTTCCACAAAACACCCATTGAACATTCCCAATCAATTTAATGTCAAAACCCTAAGTTTGGCATCGTTGAGAATATGTTCTAACCTCATAAACATAATCTAACTCTAAGCAACCCACAAAATCCCTCCTATAACTAACCCGAGGTCCATTGTACCCAAAATTAGAACCCAAAATAACTGACATCGGTCACCCCTAATAGACATCAGTCATCCCTAACCGAAATTGGTTGCCTTAAATAGTATCGATTGTATAGTGATCAACATCAGTCACTGTGTAATTTATTTTCCCAAAAACAACAAGTTAAATCCACCCACTAACCCTTACCTAAAGTCTAGTTTTTTTACTTCTGTCACATCATAGGGGTCTTAAACTAAATTTTGAATCAATTTTTAGAATTTTAGCATTAGTTTTGAACAAGTTAATGTCATTTTGATAAAAGCACTCATTTTATCTTAAAAAGCATTTCTTGCATTGTGATTGAGTACTTTCTATTACTTTATGCAATGCATCTCTTTTCATTTTCAAAACTTAAATTGTTTAAAGAGTGGATTGACAACCCTCCATGAAAATGTAGTACTTCTTAGATCTAGAATTTTCTAGGCAATTCACCCACCTATCTTAATAATCAATCTATTTCTAGTTTCTTTATCATTACAAGTCATCCTCCCAAGCCAACCAAGAGTTCACATCGACTGGGTCATGAGCACACAACTAAATCCAAGTTCTTCTAAACCATACCCTTATTTAAAAAAATTAGTTGTTTTTAAAAAAGGAAAATAAACACAAAACATAATGAAACATTCTGGCACACCCGATAGGACCCTAGAGTCTCCTTGGGTTCATATTTTGTTTTAGAACACTTAGTTGCATTCGTGAAAGATTCATTTATTGCATTCTTTTCTAAAACTAAAATGTTCTTTTCTTCATTGAAAATCATAGTTTTTAATTTCTTCTTTTCCAAAATCAAAATAAAATTTTTGTTTTCTTTTCTTTCTTAAAAAAGGGTAAATTTTTCATTTTCCTTCATTTCTAAAAAGTGAAATAAAGCATTCATCCTAGGTTAGGACTTACATCTTAATTTTGCATTTAGGTGCATTATAGTTGCTCTTATACTCATTAAAATAAATCAAAATTTCTTTTGGGTTTAAAAACAACTTGTATCCATTGATTGATTGCTTGGTTAGATCACATATTCTAAGTAAACAGTGAAATTAATCATAGCAATCACTTTTGTCACACACACAATACCAAACCAATAATACAAATTACTCATAAAATATTGACATAAGGCCGGACTAGGATTTCATCACCTAATAGTAAACCTTCTTCTCAGTTATCCCACTTAGACTTCACTACCAAGGGGAAAACCAATTCAGTACATTGGTTGTGTATAAACTCTAGTAATTCGATATATCTTGGCTAAGCACATGACACCTTTATCACTACGGTGTGTAAAGTGAGGGGGTAGGCCTCAATATCAAGCCATGAACTAAATTCTAGTATAGAGATCTTGATAGACTTAAACTAACCTAAAACCATTCATAGACTTCTTATTCTAGTACCCATTCTACAAACCAAGTGGAGTCTTGTAAACTTCTTAAATTAAGGTAAAAGCCTAAAAGTGAGATAAAAAGACTTCTAAGATTTAGCATACTCTTAGTGTGTGTGTGATTTCCTTGAATATTTTATTTTTTTTCTCTTTTTTAAGTGTGTGAGATCAATTCCAACCTTTTTCTACCTTTCATTGCATGGTTTTTACAAGCCAACAAGTTAGAAACCAAGCAAACCAAGAACCACCTCATAACCACTCATCTTCTTCTTCCTCATCCATGGAACACATTCCAGATGCAAAAATATCCCTTGACCATTTTAGAAGTCCCAATATGCCTCAGTATTTTATTCGAGGAGATATGGACTTTACCACCCTCTTTGATAATAACCTCATAGCTCTCCAACACTATCTTGCCATAATTTCTAATTGTACCTCTGCTTTGATTCCTTCCATTGAACCACCATATGGCATGCCTACTTATCTTATAGGTAAGACATCAATTTCCACCATATCTACCACCCAATATATGGTAACCCAAGCCTCCTCTTCCATGAATAACCCTTCAACCACCATTACCCAAAACCAAGCTTCTATTCTACCAACCAATGCCCAAACACTGTCTACCTCCACCAAACCCATCACTAACCCTTATAATGTAGGGCAACTCAACCCATGGCAACCCAAGCACCACTTACCATTGGGATGCCTTCCACTAGTGTCTCTTCCTTATCATTTTCCACCCAGAACCCAACATCCTCTACCCCCTTCCAAAGTTTAGTGGTTTCCATACCTTCTACGCTTCCACCCATAAGCACCAACGTGACTACACACCTTCAACCAACCAACCCAACCATGCCTATGGACCATAAAATGTCCACTTCACCTAACCCATGATATATTTCAAACCCACAAGGATATATGTCACCTATGTCTTCCAAACCCTACATGGCTAATTACCAATATGTGGCCTCTACCCAACCTTCTACCAATTACCAATATATTACACCTTCATAACTCCAACAACACATACCTTGTAATTATGGGGGTACACCACTATAAACTAACCTTATTATAATGTTGATAAATAATATGACCACTCTATAAACATTAATTTTTAAAGCCCATAATCTCTTGTCCTATGATCACATTTGCAATGATCTCATCCACACTTCCATTCCAATCCAACCTTACCCCGTACAATGGGAGCTTCCCAAATTTTCCAAATTCCAAAGCAAGGAAGACCCCAATAGTACCTAAGAGTATTTAGGCATTCATGTTATTTAATTGCCTATGATGATACTCTTCTCTGAAGTTTCCCTATGTCCTTAGCAGGACTTGCATTGGATAGGTATAGTGCCATCAGTAGGCACTCCCTCTTCTACTTTGCTCAACTTACCCAAACCTTCTTGGACCATTTTTCTATCAATATTTCCAATAAAGTATCTATAATAAACCTATATTCCATTAGATAATTTAAGTATGAATCTATTATCGACTTCATTGCTCATTAGAGAGGATTGATCAACCAACTCTCTTTCTCCTTACCCCTATTTGAGTTAATAAATTTTTTCTCTTGGGCATGTGCTAAACACATCTCATCCACCCTACATGTTCAAATATTTTGAACCTTTGATGAGGCATTTACCATGGCTAGAATGTTGGAAATTTAAGTAATTGATAAGGGTAAACTTAAATTGAGGAATAAAAATACTAGTTTTAAATCTACTGAATCTTCCTCTAAACCCTTAAATCATGCCAATACCAAATCTTAAGGAATGACTAATGCCATTACACTTAAAATAGATCCTCCTCCAATTGTCAACCAATCTAACCCATCTACCTCTTAAAACTAAAATTCTAAATCCCACAACCGTTATGTGAAAAATAAATATACTCTGCTAGGGGAGTCATATGCTTTGGTTTTGGAGAAATTGTTCAAGGCATCCATAATCCAACTTCTTTCAATCAAATCACATCAACAATTTCATTCCTCACATCCCATACCAAGTTGTTATAAGGAAAATGAGATGTGTAGCTTCTACTATGTCATTGGGCATAATGTTGATAGATGTAAAACATTTAAAAATAGTATCCAAGACTTGATTGGTAAGGGTGAGCTTGTGATGGATAACCTAAATGCACCCCCCAATCAAGCACTTGATATTTTCTAACAACCATTCACAAACCACCCACCTACCATAAAAAGTGATCATATTAATGTGAAAACATCACAAAAATATGAATTTCATATAGTTAACATTGTTTTTAATGAACTCATAATGGATGATCCCATGGCCCAAACCACCCCTTCTCCACTCACTTTCATATTAGAGTTACCTATCCTTCCTTTGGAAAGCATAACGAAGGAAGAAACCACCATCCATTTTCCACTTATTGGGGTAGTGGAATCACCTATCTCTCCTTTAGAAATCATAACAAAGGAGGAAACCACCACTCCCATGCCTTTTCTTCCATGTTATAGCTATCTACCCTTCCTTCAGAAAGCATAACCAAGGAAGAGATTGTCTCACCTATTCCTTCCGTGATAGAATCACCCACCAAGTTCTTAGAACCTTTGATAGATGAAAAGGAAAAATTTACCATTCCATTTTAGAAGCCACTTGGTTTATCCTTAAAAACCACTAATAAAGGAGTCAAGCCTATCTATAAACCATTTTTAAGGTTGGTTTAAAACCTAGAATTTTTATCTCAACCAAACCTTTATCGGGCCACATTTTGGCATCACATTGGACTTCCATAGCCAACCAAGAAGAAGTAACCAACCATACCATTATCCACTCAACCTTCCACCTCCATAAGTAAGACTACTAATACCTCAACCAAATCATCCACATCCCTAACTTTATATAAACCAACCAACCCAACTCTTTCTAAGATAACCAAAATAACCTCCACTACCCCATAAAAGCATGTCAAAATCTTAGGTGTTCTTCCAACTTTGAATCTTACCCTTCCTCCATTTAAATTAGAATTGTCAGCAAGAGTCCCACCTAGGAATACACAAACCAAACCAACAAAGAAAATTGATCCATCTAGGATTTAAAAGTCCAAAACCAAATTACCTCCCATTTCTACTTTACCCTCCATTATAAGACCTCACCCTTCCACCTTGCTAAAAAGAACAAGCCTTACAAATAAACCACAAGTCCAATATCCACTTATATCTACACCTCCACATATTCTTACCAAACCTTCCACCTCAAAACCATCTATCTCAAAACCAAATACCAAAAGCATTGCACCACCCAAAGCTCCACTCCCTAAGCCTACCCCTAAAAGGGTATCCACCTCAACTATCAAAGACAAAACTTCCACCTCCTTGATGCCTTTGTTATAATCATATTCTACCATATTTCAAAGTTTTCTAAAATTTTCCTACTTATTCTTACTTCCCATCAAGCCATTTGATCCCCTTAGTCCAAAACCCACTTGGTTCAATGATAATTTGATTTGTGCATACCATAAGACACCTGGACATGACATAGAGAACTGTACAGCTCTCCAAGACATAATCTAAAAACTATGTCATGTAGATGATCTAATAGAGAGATTCCCATGAGCCCACCTTCAATCTAAAATCCAAAATCTACCATCCTATGTCAACCTATCCACAAACTCTCATCTAAGAGTATAGAGCAACTAAAGCAACCTACTATCCCATATCCTTTCAAAATACATACCATTTATGTGGTCACCCAATCACAAACCCAAAAGGATAAAGGGAATGACAAGGTGTTCATCCTATAGACATACCCTTATTCCATAGAAGCACCCCAAACACCTTCACTCATGCCTAAGACTATCTTAGGTACACCCTTTTCCAACCCCTCCAAACTAATACATAGATCAGTTCTTAAGTAGCTTCACCAAACTCTAGTGAAGATGACTTTGTATGTACTGATCCAAATCTCACCCCAGCACCTTTAAGCTATGATGGAGGCCATGTAATTGATAGAGGTCTAACTTGAATATCCACAACCTCTAGTGACATTAATTAGATCCCTTGAGTTATATACCCTCATCACCTTCTAGAATTTAGAGATACCCCCTATTCATCTAGATGATCTAGATCCTCCCCTTTTTATTACCACCCACATCAACCAAACCTAGATCAAGAGGGTTATGATTAATTGGGGAGATATCATTAATATCATTTCCTCTCATTCATGTGATCAACTTAAGATCCCAGAGAACATCATGTTTGAAACCGCCACCATACTTTGATCTTTTGATGATACTATGGCAACCACCTTAGGGATGCCATCTTTCATATACATTTAGACCCTTTCACTCTTCCTAAGCTCTTATACATGGTAGAAAGAGAGTTTAAATTAAAAAATTTGTTTGGATGCCCTTGGATACATTCCATGGGTTGTGTGCCATCAAATTTACATATGTGCATCAAGTTTGAGTAGTAGAGTCAAGTCCATGTCATTCCAGTCGACCCTAGTCCTTTCAAGTCATGAAATATGACTTACTAACCCAATGATGTTCTCATCCCATTAAAAATTTCATACCCTTCATCCTCCATCAACTAATATTCTACCAACTCATCCATACCTTCTTACCAAATCCTTACAAAAGGGCCCTTGGAATCCACATTCCAATGTCTCTAGATTAGGGAGTATCGTCTATTGACTCTAGATTCCCTTCCCACACCTCAAGTGTACAAAAATATAGATCAATATCCCAGCTATTATTACAACATTGGAACCATCATTACTTTAGGTCCTCTTAACTATCAAACCAATCTTGTCTATGGGGGACTTGATCAACCACTTTTGGCTTCCAATGCCTCCTCTTTTGTTAAATTATTCACCTTTGATTTCTCTTTCTTGGATAAACCAGAGTTTACCAAGACATAACTCCATTGATGTTCTTGTAAGGTATTTGGTTTAGGCCATTATTAACATGGGCCACATGAGTTTCTCCCATGTAAAACTCATAAACCTCGTGAATGATATGGTCTTGGATTCATCCCACTGAAAGAGCCAACCAACCCACCTTCCATCATGATCATTGAGGAAGATATCCCATCCTCACCAACTACTTAACTTCGAAATATAAGGATATAAATACCATTCCCCTTAAAAAAAGTTTATCAATATGATTAGTTTGGGGCCCCTAACCTATCAAAAGGATGGGGAAACTAGAACATTCTTCTAACTCATGCTGAGATGGTAAAAGATTATTCTCCTACCATTAATACTATTCAGTGTTAGGATAATGATTCCATTCTCACCTATCTTAGTATTGAAGATTCCTCCATTCACAAATCACTTCATCTTGAGACTTTAACCATGTTGAATTAAACTACCATTGATGTCAACTTGGGTACTCAGGATAACCCCTGCATGGTCAAAATCAACCAATCCTTAGATTTCTCAGAGCATCAGGATTTATCTTCCTTTTTATGTGACCATAGCATCAAATTTTCTTGGTATTATAATTATATTCTAGAATTAAACCCTCCATTATCATCCATAATGTCATTACCAACCTTAATACCAACCCTATTAGGTAAAGACTTTGAAGGATGCACCCTCGTATTACCCTTCTTGTTAAAGAAGAGCTTCAATGCCTCTTATCTATCAATTTCATCCAACCCATTGATTACCCCCAATGGTTCTCAAATTTCATTCCTATCACCAAAAAAATAGGTGGACTTTGTATTTTCATAGACTTTCATGATATTAAATTTGCTTATCTAAAATATGACTTCCCTTTGCCAAGCATTGACCATCTTGTTGATCTAACTACTGACCATGAAATGCTATCTCTTATGGATGGATTCTTAGGTTATAATCAGATATTGATCACCCCAAAAAATAAAATTAAAATTACCTTTATTACCCATGGGGAACTTTCTACTATAAGGTCATTCCTTTTAGTCTAAAGAATGATGGTACAACTTACCAAAGCACCATGACCTATATCTTTCATGACCTTTTCCATAAAATCATGGAGGACTAGGTAGATGACCTCCTTAGAAATTCTAAATGTCGTAAGGATAATTGGTCAATCTTTAAGGTTATCTTTGAATGCCTTATCCACTTCCATGTCCACCTTAATCCCATGAAATGCATCTTTAGGGTCCTCTCAAGTAAGCTTCTTGGATTTATTATTTCTCTTCATGGAATAGAAGTTGATCTTGATAAAGTCAAATAAATCCTCAACATGCCCCATCTATATATTTTATAATTGAATTTAACTAACTCAATTTATGGTATAACCCCTAAAAAAATTATCCATCTCATATCCCATTATCTTTAGGCATGCAAAATGAGGCAAATCAATTGGCCTCATACGTTATTTACCCCTCAAAAAATAAGTCTTTTTGACTTAGATTTTTTTTACCCCTTGTAATCCAGAGAATTTTCTTTTAACTAAACATAATATGCAAGGGCAAAGAATTTCTCCACTCCTACACATGGAAGATCAGAGAATTTCTTCATTCTTGCATGCTAGCCCACCACATGGGGTAATTAATAAGCATTAATTTCCATGAGGTTATAAATAATTAATCATGTTATTTATTTTTACCATTTGCCTTTTGCCTCTCTCCTCACCATTTTCTCACTCCTATGCACCTCCAGTCATCATTTTTTCTCCAAGCTACCTCAACTCATCGTGGGTTTATTCTTCATCTTGGTGGATCTCATGTAAGTTTGGTTTTTTCTTCTTCTTCTTCTTCTAGGTTACTTTTTCACTTGCTTTATTTTCATTTGTCATTTCATTTTCTTTGTTACTTTGTTGTGTGTTACAAACCTATTTTATTTTTAAACCTTGTATCATGTTTTTCAAACCTTGCATCATGTTTTTACAAATTCTACGTCATGTTCTTGAAACCCATGAGCATCATTTTATGTTTCCAAAATGTTGTTGCATCATTTTTATAAACCCTATGCAAATCCCATTTCATGTTTTTTAAAAACTTTGTTTCATATTTCCTATCTCCCATTCTTCTAAGTAGACTCTATGTTTTTAGAGATATTTTTCAAGTAACAAATCTTTCCCATCAGTGCACGTCAAAGAATTTTCTTCAAAGTGCACCCCATCCCTGAGTACCCAAGTTATAATGTAGGTGAAAGGAAATTATTTTACCTACACCCAAGTGTGCTACCCAAGATCGACTTAACTTGAATGTAGGTTGGAGATTTTTCCTTGACCTACATCAAAATATTATACAAGCTAGAGAAAATTCTCAGGCCAACATCTTTCCCAGCATATGTAATTCAAATAATTTTCTCTGACTTACACAAAGCATGTATTTTGAATAAAATACTCTAAATTACATACCAGAGACTTACCCAAGGTGTAGTGTGGAAAAAAATCTTTAGATTACACCTAAATCATTCAACTTCATGTAATACAG
This sequence comes from Torreya grandis, assembly GCA_037957365.1. Taxonomy (NCBI): domain Eukaryota; kingdom Viridiplantae; phylum Streptophyta; class Pinopsida; order Cupressales; family Taxaceae; genus Torreya; species Torreya grandis. The sequence goes on from JARHVA010000355.1 coordinate 2,091,706, forward strand.
AGAATTTTCTTAAGACTAGATGAAACCTTTTACTACCCCATGCAGTTTGGAGAATTATCACTGAATTACATAATTTTTAAATATATGTATAGGAATAAATTTTCTTTGCCTTTGCATATTTCTTACCAAGTGAAAAATATGCTAACTCTACAAGTTTCCAACACTCTCATACAATTTCTTGACCAATGATGGAGGTTTATCCTGCCAAGAAAGTCATGAAGTAAAAATTCCAAGGAGTGGTCCCATTATCTACAGTTGAATCAAATGTTGACCAAATCAGGGATACTAAATTTAAACACATGGACATGATGCAATTCCTATATATGTTAAACAAAGACCTAATTACACCTCAAATGCAAGCTATCCTAAATAGCAGGATTTACTTGGCAACTACATTCCTAGTGTCGACATAGGATTTAGAATTTGTCCTAGCAGTTACTACCCATTTTGACAAACAAATCATATCAGTTAAAGATGTGAATGGTAAATTTGTGATCTAATTAGATGAATAATATTTTTATAAGATCTTTCATCTTCCTAACATAGACGAGTACTTAGATATAACCATGATATTAGCTCAAGAGCATTATGATAAAGACTCTGACAAATGTAAGAAGAATATCAATTCCTATTGGATTAAGACTCCTTGATCTTCTATTGCTAAGTCGACAAAAAACATCTATTATAGTGAGTTATTTGAAGAAGTAGGAGATTTAATTACTCTTCTGAGCAGAGTCAAGGGGTTCCCTACATCTAACATATTTAAAGAGTGGATGTAATGGTACATCTTGGTTATCAAGAGTAACAAGTAGAAAATCTTTTGGGGGAATCAAATTAGTGATGATATTTGTAACCAACTTTCAAAGGTGACTTATTCTCTCAATTTCTACATGACCTCTTGTTTAGTGTATGTTGCTACAAGTATGAAATCCTTCTCAGGTCTAACTGTCATTGGTGATAGAAAGCAAGTTCTTGTTTATGAGTATTATCCTTAATTGACCCTGAAGGAGAGCTTAAAGTATTATATAAGGGTCAATGATGCCTTATTATACAATTATATTTGTACTTTTGAAAAAGACCTTGAAAATAAAAGGGTTTCAGATGTAACATGGGAATAGGTGAATAAAATTTCTTGTATATTCTTATAATTCTCAACCTTCACTTACATCAGAGTAAGAGGGTTCAATGAGCAACCTTATATGTTGCCAATATATCCAAGTGATAAACTGATACTAATGGATATGTGTCATTAGATGATGAGTGTCTATAAGAAATAATTAGAGGCTCACAAGCCTGGGTTTAAGTTTCCAATAAGTATTAGCTAGTATATAGTATCTACCACTGCTAAGACCAAGATGATGGAAATCCATCTACAATGGATCACTCTTAAGAAGTTTAATACCAAGATGAATTTTATTATAGGAAAATGAAAGATAGGCTCAAAGGAAACTACACTCATATCCATACAATAGAAGATATTTGGGCTGAGTGTAGAATAGATGAAGATGTGAGGAAGCTTGATTACATCCATCTCACTTTGGGCCAAATTACAAATTTGAAGTTGGCTGATGTTCCTAAAGGTATGAAAGATGATGAAAATATAGTGGATACCCTATATGAGAGTATTCAAGTGGATTCTAATCTTCCACTAATACAGTGGTTAGTAAAGGAATCTAATTATATAAGGGCTAGATTATAACTCATTTTTACTAAGACTAATGCCCAATTGGAGGGAAAGGACATTAGATTAAAACCTTTCAAGACCAGATCTAAAGAGGAATATGATGAAGAAACTTCTAAGAAGTGAGAGGAGATTAGAATAAAAATAAGGAAGATACTTCATCCTCTACACATAAGGTGAAATTTGTTTTCAAAAGTAGAAGCAAAGGCAAAGGAGCCAATACAGTAGGGAAAGATGTTTAGACTAATGTAGAAGAAAATCCTACCATGGGTGAAGCATCAGTACATTCAGTGACTTCTCAAATATAGGCTTCCCAAGTATTGTCTTCTACTCTTCCCTTAATCACTCCTACTATATCAATTTCCCCTAAAATACCCATACAAACTATTCCTTCCTTACTCACTAGTGGTTCACTCTTTCAAGTTCCTTCTTAGGGCACTCTAGACTAAGTATTTGGATCACTTTCTTCTTTACCTAGTCCTACAAGATTGTCAGGATCACCTTCCAATCCATATATCGCCTAGTTAGATATTAAAAAAATCATATCCATTTCATCATCCACATTATTGATAGAAGTCCCATCCACTACCATTCCCAATATGCTAGGGGAAACCAAAACTTCTACCATATTGACCCAAATGCCACCTATCATTTCCACCACTCCATCGGTATCTACTCCATTACCAAATACCTCCATTCCACCCACCTCACAAACCATTGATCCTATCCCATCATCTAAATCCTTTGCATCATCGACACAAGAAGATTCATCTACACTTCCCCCTTGGCTAATGTCTCAAATGCCAAAGAGAAATAAGCAAGTTGTGTCACCAGATGATTTTGACTTTGGCCAACTAATTCCAATGAAGCCTAAATCAAAAAAGAAGGCCAAAGTAATATCAAGGGTAATTTTTGATTCATTTGGTAATAAGTATGTTGAGGTTATAATACCACCAAAAGATAAAAATATTGAAGATATCCAAGCATCTAACTATGTAATTAGGCAGATAGAATTTGGTAAATAATTACACAAAAGTGTAAAAGAAGACCTACAGGTGGTAATGGCATATTTTCTTAAAATGTATGATAGGGATAAGTTGATCAAGGATTAGGTTAAAGCTCAATTATAACAATTAACCTTAGTTCTATTTAAAATTACTCAATTTTCTAAACCAGTAGAGCTCATTGGCAGTGAGGTTACTGAAAAAGCTATTCAGCAAGTGAAGAAGATTGGATAATAAGGTCAAGTAGTCAGTGCCTAGATAGAAAGGTTGTTGACACAAGGTGCTCAATAAATATGTTATATCATTAAGCTTCTTAATAAATTTATTAAAGTGAAGATAAAAATGCAACAAACACTTGATACACTTTTTCAAGTCTTATAGTTGATAGATAATGACATCCATACATGGACCCGACTATGTCAAATCAAGTTGGAAATTCTCGTTGAACAAAAGATTTTTCTAAACAAGAAGATGTTTTTGGAATATAGGGATGTAATTAAAAACACAAAAAAAGTCCTCCATAATCTGATCAAGGATCTTGAATAATCCTAGGACATGTGCAAAGATAAGGGACTTGACCTTACAAACAAGATTGGGTAACTTCCTTTCCAAGTGATGGAAGACACTCAAAAAATCCTTCCTGTAGATACAATTATCCAAGAATTCACTTCTTTGGTTTGAAATAAAGTTAAAAAAAAGAACATTCACATTGGAATCCATTGATAAGTTGGTTGAGTTCTAAGAAATTATGGATAAGTTATAGATAATTTTGGATAATATCAAAGGCATACCCATCAACATAGCGGATTCCATCACAAGAGTCCTCACCATCTCTAGAAACACATCAAGACTAGACAACAATGAAGTCCAAGAAGCTAAAGAGATATGAAGCTTACATGGAGAAGAATAAAAAGGAAGAAATTCTTGTGTCTTCAAACACTTAGATTATTTTTAAATCTTTTTGTATGTAGTTTGTTTGTATGTAATTTACATGTAGGAAAAGTATAGAATCCTAAGCAAAATTAAACTTTGTCTAAGAATAAGTCAAGGTAGTTAGGATTTCCCTATTTTTGTTCATTGCTCCTCTCTATAAATAAGAGGATGCTCTTTTGTAAGAGGATATTTTGGCTATTGAGGATAAAATCTATTGTATTGAGAAGCAACTTTGGAACTTTGTGTTAAAATTATAAATCTTTATTCAATCAATATAGAAAAATCAAGTGGTCATTCAATCTTTGTGTTGAAATAAGCTTGTGGTGTTTTAGGAATATTCTTACATATTTTCCATTGCATTTTATTGTGAATTTTATCGAATTGTGGTGTGAATATACATAAACTAGAGGGTGTTAAAAATCTAATTTTGAAGTCTTTGAGTTGCAATATCATCTCTAGATTTGTGTTTTGTGTTCATGATTGGAAGTGACTTTAGATAAGCTGGGTTGTAAGTTACTTTCATTGATTATTTAATCTTTATTATAAATAAGGTGGATACTTTGGGTTGCACTTTATTCCATCCATTTTTTTTCCAATTAACCTAAGAAGCAACAAAGGATTTTGAGCCTTCGTGGGGTTTCTGTGATACACACTCATTGCTATTATTATAGTTATTCTTACACCTAACTAATATGAATATCAGTTATTATTGCTAGAATAAGTAGTTTATTATTTTTATGATACATTGTAAGAATCAAAGGGCTTATAATATAAGTTTGTAAGTGAACATCAATTCTGAAAAAAGAGAATTGGATGATATGGAAACACTCACATGATAAGTTAATATAAATAAGTGTAATTAATTACTTGTTTTAGTTATCAATAAGAAGGGCACCTCTCCTTTCCTCTATGAGATATTTAATCTCATCATACTATTGCTAAAATTAATATTTTATTGGTGACAAAATATTCACCCAACAATTTTTGGTGACTTTTTTAGGAAATGAACATGCAACTAAGAGATACACTTATTTGGTTGAAATGGAACCAATACCTTATTATTTGTAATTGTTTTATTGTTTTTGATCTCTTTATTTTTATGGATAATTCTATGATTTTGTAGAATAGAGTTACACTTGTAGTAGAAGGGTAGAAAGACTAATTGATCCTACATTTGAGTTATTTCAAAAGCATAACTTTGACCTTTTGTTAGCACACACATGGTCACCTCTTCAATGTACAAGAAGTTTTCCTCCTACTAATATAAGATCTCACATACCATAGAAATCTTTCAACATTCATAAGGTCTTGCCTATTTTACCTCTACAAAGATTTGTTATTCCTCTATATAACCCACATAGAATGGCTGCTCAAGGTCTATGGGGAACTACTTTTGGTCCATTGAATTTGACACCACCATCTCATGAACTACCTCATGATTCATGAAAAAAATTCCCCAAATTATATGGTGATGGAAATAAATATCTAGATCAACATATTACTGCATTTTATATTACATGTGGAGTTCTAGGGGTGGAACACGAAGATGTTTCAATAAGATTATTTTTTAAAACACTCCAAGGTGTTGTTACTGATTAGTTTTACCATCTTGCAATAGGAAACATCACAAGTTAGGCAACACTTAAAACTAAGTTCAAGGTAAGATTCAAGCTAATAGAAGATGTTCATGTCTTATTCGCCCAACTCACACAAATGAATAAAGAAACACATGAGAACATGTGTGAATTCATGTCAAAGTTAAATAAGCTGAGGAATAGGATCCCATTTGTTACACAACCTATAATTGAGAACTTGAAGTGCTTCTTCATTAATTATCAGTTACCAAAGGTTAGTTTTATTTTTTGAAGAGCAACCCTAGCTGATCTTGAAGAAGCTCAAAGTTTGGCTACTAAAGTAGAAGATGATTTTATCTTGGTGGGAAAATTGAGAAAGGATTCAATCAAGCCAAAAGGGCAGTCCTCTTCAACTTCACCTTCTACTAGCACCACAGATTCTATGGTGTATAAGTTGGCAAATGATTTGCTAACACTCAAAAAGCAAATGTCTCAAGGTATGTCTTTTTCTTCATACAAATATACTCCAAGAAAAAATACCCAAATGCTTCTAATTACTCCAACAATGTTGCAAGGAACCAAAATCAAAATAAGCTTTCTCCACCACAATCAAGGATTACATTAGAGGCATCACTTAATAATGCAGTAGTAAACTTATTGGAACATGAACATGATGATCTTCTAGAGCTATAATATTTTGGATGATGGTGTTAATCCCTTCATAGGAGATGAAGAAGGAAACGTTGGAGACTCCAATATCAGGTTTCTTAACTTTGAAGAAGAAGTTGAACAAGAGGAAGATACATACAATGAGTCTTATGTCATCTTCACCTATTCTCAAAACCAATTGAATCAATAATAGAAGGTTGATCAAACTAAATCTAAGGATGAACCATGTAAAAAGGTTGTGATTTCCAAAAGATGAACTCCTTTACCAGTTAAACCAAATGACACAGTGTGGGATAAATAAATAAGTACACCTCATCATTCTACTTCTTTCCTTCTACATTTAGACCTAGTGCCCAAAACCCAAAACCTAAAAATGAAAATGCCTCATCTTCCTCAGCTACCCTATACCTAACTTTTGATATCATATACCATGCTAGGAAGAAAAAAATTCAAATTTCTGAGGTTGAATACCTCTAATCTAACCCTAGTCGATTCAAAAGATTGGCTAAGTTTGTTAAGATTAAAGAGGCCAATTTTGATTAGGTTTCATCTAAGAGTGGACCTATTGACCCTAAACTAAAGTCTAAACAAAATAACTTGGTTGTAACTCCCTCATTCATTTCTAAAAAAATAGAACCTTTTTCTATTTCCCTATTTGTTAATGGTTACAAACTCAGTAATTATATCATTGATTCAAGTGCCTCTGATAATGTGATACTAGCCAAAGTAGCTATTGCTTTGTGGTTAACTTTAACAAAGACTTTTGCTCATTACTTTTCAATGGAAACTAAGCAAGTACCCCTCATAAGTCAAATCAAAGATGTATAATTTGCATTTATTGTTTTTCTAGAGAAAAAGATAAAGATGATAGTTCTTATAGCTAATGTTCCAGCCTCATATGGATTTTTGTTGAGATGGAACTTTTGAAAAGATGTTGGTGGTGAAATAAAATGGATTGGTCTAAGGCTAGAATACATGTCAAAGGTTTTATGCAAAAACTTCATCTAGAGAAGCAAGCAAAATATACTATGATAAAAATTGAGGATCCAAAAGCTCAAATTTTCTTTGAAACCTCTGGAATGGACACTTATTTCTTGACCATATATAAAGATCCAATATCATTAAATGATATTTAAAATGAAGGTTAGGAAATAGATATACCATCCTCTTCAGATGAATATATTTTAGATTTTGAGACTATAAAAGTAGAAAGTTTAAATAACATTTAGACTTTAGAATTTGATGGTAGTTGCTCTTCAACTAGATCAGGAGCTGGGATAGTCCTCATATCTCCAAAAGGAAATATCTTCCCTTTTTATTTCAAGTTTAAATTTTACAATACTAACAACATTGTTAAATATGAAGCCTTGTTGTTAGGGATGGAAGTTTCATAAAAGAAAGGAATTAAAAATCTCCATGCTCAAGGTAATGCCAAGTTAGTCATATGTCAAGTAAAAAAATTGTATCAAACAAAGAATGAAAGGTTGAGGCATTATGTCAATCATGTTTAGGATTGCATGGAGGATTTGTATGCTTTTAATATATCAGTAGTCCTAAGAGAATACAATGATATGGTAAATTCATTAGTTGTTTTAGCCACCCTCCTGATTCCCCACAAGGATTTCTAGAGAAATAACTATATGATTGAATTGGTGTTCCAACCCTATGTTCTTGATAATGACATTCATTGGAAAGTTTTCAATAGTGAAGAGTAATTCATTGCCTTTTTGGAGAAGGTAGAAAATTTTAGTGAATTATACTTTGAGGGGAGTGACTCTACTCCTCAAGAATCAATCTCTAAACAGAATGAGGAAATTGGTGAATAAATTTTGCATCTGAAATGGAATAAAATTACCAAAATATTGGTTTCTCTAGAAAGAATCTTTGATAAACATGATCACTTTATCAAATGACAACAATCTAAATTGAATTCATTAGCAGAAGTTGAGAAATTCAATCTAAGAACAAAAGATGATCCCAAAATGGTAAATATTGGGAAATATTGCTCATTAGAGGAAAGAAAAAAGTTGGTGACACTTCTATAGTAGTACATTGATGTGTTGACATATTCATATATTGATTTGAAATATTTTTGACCCAAGGAAGTTTAGCATGATATTTCTCTCAAATCTGGATCTCAACCTCACAAGCAAAAGCAATGACAATACAAGCCTAAAATCTCAGGTACCACCCTTGCCAAGATCCAGAAGATATTATATGTTAGAATCATTTTTCCTATACATCACTCAACATGGGTATCTAAAATCATTCATATGAGAAAAAAGAATGAGGAAATTTGCATCTATGTTGATTTCTATAATCTGAACCAATCATCACTAAAGGATAATTATCCATTACTGGTAATAGATCAAGTAATACAAATTGTAATAGCTTTAGAGATGTTATCTATGCTAAATGGCTTCTCATGATAAAACCAAGTGGAGGTGTGTGATTAATATCAACACAAAATGATAATTACTACTCTATGGGGCACCTTTACATATCGTAGAATGCCTTTTAGGTTGATCAATGCTGGTGCCACCTTTCAAAGGGCGATGGACTTGGATTTTTGGGATGATATAGGTAAGTTGATTGTGGTCTATCTTGATGATTTAATTATTTTTTTCAAATAAACATCAAGATCATTGTGATCATTTACAAAAATTACTCCAAAGGTGTTGTCAACATGGGATATCTCTCAATCCCAAGAAATCCATTTTTAGGGTTACTAAATGTGTTGGTTCCTAGTTGTACACCTCGTATGATTAACTTTGCACACTTACAAAAAATGGAAAATAATGATAAAAAAACCTATTAAGATGTTTTTATATTTATGGGAGGTTTTAACATCAAACAAAGAACTGAACATGGACAATGACTAAGAGACACCTACAAAGGGTATGGTTAACTCCCTACTACTTTTGGCTCTATCTAAACCAAGGTGAGAGAACCTATGGGGTAGTTTATTTACATGGAGGGATTTTACACTTTAATCTTCATGAGGATTCTTGGCACATAAGGGGAAAACGACCAAAGCATAACTAAGTTTACACACTTCACCCACAAGGGTTGTCACACAAAATGCACAAATGCTTTAAGTCATACATAAGTAAATATAGACAAATGAAAGGATGGATACCATCTCTATTTTATGAAACATTCAACAAAATAAACTAGATAGGAAACTATAGCTTTAATATTTTAAGCACAAAACTACAAATACATTCCAAATATATAAGATCTTATGTATTTTTGATGTAAGTAACACTCATGTTATGCAAATGGTGTGTTAAGCACAGGGTAAGACAAGGTGGGTTGATTTAAACAAAGATATGGATGGGTGCTAGATGAGAGAGGAGAAATTAATTAAACTGTCATGTCATTTCCACAAACAAATATTTTAGAACCTTCAAAATAAATAGAATGAAACAATACTTTGTTGTTCCTTGAAATAATCACAAACAAAGCTACAAGTAATCATTCGAGAGCTCTTTCTTGTTAAATCCATGAGCCTGGGACTACCCTTAAAATACTATTAATACTTCATTCCAAATTCTATAACTAAAAGGATTTTATAATTTCAACACATTTCCTAGATGACTACCATAAAAGGAAAGAGTGAGAGTACCAATATATTTAGAACTCAGAATAATGCATTAGATTTCAACAACAAGACAAAGAAACAAAAAACTAGTATACTCCATTATCCATCTAAATCTTAAATACATATATCATGTGATGGAAATTCTACAACATATACACTATGCAAGTCATCTCTATAATAGGGTAACATTTCAATATGATCTCAAAGCTTATTAATGGTTTTACACAAGAAACCAATTTGACACCAAAGAGATTACACAGGAAGAACTTCTCCAAAGCGATAGCTCTTTTATAAAAAAAATCCAATTAACCAAACTTTGTAAAGGAATAAACCTCCTTTAATTTTATAATTTTCAAATCAATGCATGGCATATCCTAATGAGATGCTCCAACTGGAAAAATCATTCATGAGCCTAGAGCTCATCAGTTGGAAACAAAAGGATTCCTGGGATAATGTGCATGCTCTAATGAAAGTGACATGTTTGATATCTCATACCATTGGAATTCTCTCCATATGCCATGTAAATCATACTCTAGCAAGGGATAAAACAAACCTTTATCCACTTGTGTAACTAATCCAAAACATCCCTTTCTCTAAAGACTATTCTTATGAGGGATGTGCCACTAACGGGCATAGTACAAAGATTAAGGGAAAAAGAGAGAAGAGGAAGAGGGAGGAGAAAATAATATTTACATCTACCAAGAATAAATAAAAATGATTTGGTCATATCATGGAATCAACATTCATGATCGAGCCTTGCACCAGCCTATTCTTGTATGCAATGAACTTATCGGTCATGGTGGCAAGGATTTTATTGTTTGGGCCCACTTGATACTTGAATTTGGCATTATAATCTTCTATAAAATTGTTGGTCCCTTGGAGCACTCCCTACTTATTATGTACCAATGCCTTTAATTGGTCACAAGACTTTTCAAGTGATATTAGGTCCCTTATCTTTTGGATATTGAAGGCTCCATGTGGTGCATTGATGAGATTATTCAAAGCATCCTCTAACAATTATTTTCTCAAGTCCACTACACCATCAAGCTTCACCATTACACTTAGGGAGGCCTCAATTTCTTTAATTACAGTCTTGAGAGACCGTTTTACTTCTTTTATATCAAAGGTGCCATCCTTGAGAATTGATAGCCTGTGCTTTATGGACAATTGGTATTCTCTGGGAATTTTAAGATCATCTGAAGAAACAATATTTTTTACTACTAAGGAATCTTGCTAATTTTATATATCTCATCCAATTTGGCCCTGAGTGCCTCCCAACTTTTGATATCAGCATCATAGATAAATGCTAGGGAGTTACACTCTCCTCTTCTATATGTCTCATTATCAAGCCATTCCATGGTTGTATGGATGACTTCCTTGGTTCAGGATACCAAGTTATACTACCAATCTTTTATTTCCCACCCTCTGGTCTTCAAATCCTTGCTATGACTGAAGTCAAGTGCATCTTAGGAGGGAATGGGTGTGCTTGTGGTCTTTCTATCAATTTGAGTTACTACCTTAGGCTCACTCAATAACCTTTTAAAGTACTAGATCATTACCTGGTTCTACATCTTTAGCTCCTTCATTGTTGCTTTTTCCTTATCCAATCGATGAGTCTTCATGCTCACTAGAACCTATAAACTTTCCAAATTTCATTCCTTGATAGCTCCCCCAAATCATATCTATATACTGCATAACTTTCAAGGGGAGCATCCTTATTTGTAATACCTTGTCGGGGAATAGTTATCTCTTGTGTTCTCTCCCCAATACTAGTGAAATTGGTCCTAGAGAGTTATTTAGCTTTCATAAGAGGCTTTTTCCTATATGATTGGGTAATCTTCATTACATCTATATCTCCTAACTTACTTTCAGCACTCTATTTCTCCTTAATCTTTTCTTTGACCCATAAGAGGGGCCTAGTATGAAAACCATTGGAGTTGTGGACCTTGAGGCTAGCTTGGATGCATTGAACGGTGGTGTGACTAGAATAGTAACTATAGGGAGAGTGATAGGTGTTTGGGGTAAGCCTATTATTATCTAATCTACCTATTCATCACTCTCCAACTTGGCCTCTTTCCTTCCAACTTCCTACTCTCCTTCTTTGCCTAGTTTAACCTATTCTAGGACCTCAATAACTGATTTAGATTGCTTTTAGCACCCTAGAAGTAGTATATCAATGGCACTCTCTTGTCCTATGGATTAAGGAGGTGGTTTTGCTTCTAGCTCATATTGTGAAATTGGTTGGGAGAGCTAAGAAGAGTCTATAGTGTCTTCTTTACCACCCTTAGGTGGCTCATCACCAATCATGGCCTCAAAACTCTTGTGCCCATTAGGATCATGGACCTTTATTTAGGGAAGGAGCCCCCATGGTACTTCAATAGAAAAGTAGTTCATATTCAAGGTCCTTCCCTTACAACTTAATCACCTTGTTATACCTTCTTATTTATACCTAAAGGCATAGGGGTACCCATTTTCAAATTTGATCTCATGTCTCACTTAGGTACAACCTCTCCTTGTATTGAACTTGTGTTCACTAGAGAGGGATGGTATTGTGGGGATGTCTCCACAACTGCCACAACATCTAGTTGTTGTTTTCCTTGAGCCTCTACCTTTTCACTATTGGTGGAGACTTTTTCTTATGGCTTAGGCTTATTTTCAATTTTTTCCCTGGGCCCTTTCATACTTTTTATCTCATCCTCCACCTCTTGCCCTAATGACTAGGTAAACATATCTTAGACAAATGCTTCTATGTCTGAGGAGATATCTTCTTTCTAGAGTGGAGCTTGGGCTTGCATGGCCACCTTGACACCTACTTGTGTCACATCTTCAAAGGATAAAGGGTCATTTGTATCCAACACAATTTCCTCATCACCTTTGTCTTCTCCTTTCAAAGGTGTTTATGGCCCAAATAATCCCATTATTGGAACCTTGATAGGAGTTGGTGGCCTTTCCCTCAGAGTTATTTTAGAGGTCCTCATTGGGTGAGGATTGAATTCCTTGGATTGCTTCATCATCTCTATGATTGGACTATTTTCCTCTAAGTATTTTTCATCACTCATATCCCTTAGAAATTGGGCATACGAGGACATTTCTCCTTGGGATTTTGTGGGTTCATGTTGAGAGGGTACATCTAGATGTATGACCTCTTTCCTTTTTTTGGGGGTTACAAGTGGAGGTTAAAACACCTTCTTCTTCCTTTTAGTCTTTGGTTGTTTTTCTTACTCCTCACCTGCCCTTTTCCTTATATATATTTTTGGGGGTGTAATGAGCTCTAGTGATTACTTGAGCTGAGGGGATGGCATAATGGTTGGTCTGGATAATGTAGTAGGATTTCCCTCAATAGTGATCAAAATGGGAGAAGCACTTGCAAGCTGCACCTCCCCTATGGAAATTTGAGTCCAATTTTTAGCAAGGTTGGTCAATTTTAAGAAGTATAGTCCAGACTTGGACTGTACTACTATAATCTCATTAACATTGAATAATTTGGTGAAAATGGTATCACCTACTAGCTTCTTCCCTTTACCTTTAGCCTCTACTTGAGGGCCTTCTAAATGTCCAGTGTAAGGGGGAAGAATTGCCTTGAGCTCTTGTATAATTATGAGCTCCTTGAGGGCAAGGGTATCATGTGCACCGAGGTCCACACCTTAGGACTTTAACCACTTGATGTTATTTTCATTATATGATATGCCCTCCATGTAATTGAATCATTCTTTAGGACTCTAAAGTCTATTTGGGCTATAGGTTGCATCTCTATATTCTCCTTAATGTAAGTTGATGACATTGTAGCCTTGTCATCCACCATATCCTTGGGGATGGGGATGATGCCATATGCAACAATTTCCTAAATGGTGACCCTTAAGTAATCAATTTTCCTTACTTGCTCCTCCATTATGTATTTTGACCAGATGTCCTCGTAGTGTGCCTGGTGCATAATTACACTAGTATAATTGTTAACCGACCACCTTATGTCATAGTTGGACTGAGGAAGCATTTTGTCTATTTGAAACAACCCCATTTCTTGTTTTAACCCCTTTGCTTTGGCTAGAGTAGGACATATATATATCCTATCTATATAGGGAAATTGAAGGGGTTGTTAATCTTCTTTGCCATAATCATCTCATGTGGGGGAACCATTTGTCTACACAATTATATGAGTGATACCTTGTCATCAACATACCTAGGTAGCTTGTAGGGCACACCTGAATAACCACTCACCCAGATATATGCAAAGGTGTGGAATTGAATGTAAACCACACCAAACCTATCGATCACCTCCCTGACCACCTTAGTCATTCTATTTAAGCTCCTTAAAGGGTAGAAGACACTTATCATAGCATTAAAAAAATTATAGACCTTGGCCTAATTATTCCTGAAACCTTCTAAAGTCATTTTAGGATACAACTCATAAATTCTGAGACTGGAGGGATTCCTAATGAGTCCAAGCAAGTCTCTATTATGTACTAAGCTATACATGAAGTAGGAAGTCATGTAAAATGTACCATTAAATACCTCCTTAGAAGATATGGCCACCCATAACTACATTATTTGGTTGTGTAGGTTGTTACTCAAAATTGAGGCCTAATCCAGTTGCTTCTTACCCTCTAGCACACAAATAAGGATGGAAAACATTCATGGCTCAAACTTCTTTGTCATGGGTACCCTGTAAACTCTAACAGCCATGGTGATGACATATCATGGCAGTTCCTTGAATTTTGTTAACTTAAGATTCTTAGTCAATCTAGAAACCTTAGTTATCTTCTTGGTGAGCTAGCAAGTGTTTATAATTTCCTAAATGAGGCTATCATTGTCATCAGTGTATGCCTATCACTCTTACATAGTCAAAACAATTCCCTTAGGTTATGGTGGTATCCAAGCATGGCACTAAGAGCTTGAGGGGAAAATGAGTAGATAACTAATTAGCTCCCATCAAGTACAGTTCTTATATCCTCATGATACACCTATGTGCATGCAATGACCATCTCTAGGTATGGGATTGCTAGTGGAAAAGTTGTTGTAAGAACCATATAACTCATACCCAAATGTCTACCACCTTAGGGGGATTAGGTTTCTACAAAAGATTTGAAAAGGTAGCAAAATCTAAACCTTGGACATCAGTGTCCTTAATCCCATCAAGAATTGAGGTAATGCTACTTTTAAGAGGGACTAAAGAAGTAAAAGCCATTTTTTCTTGATTGATGTAACACTTCCTTCCCTCAAATTGAAGTATACCCTTTCTTGGTGGCTAACTTTATAATTATTTCAAAATTCACTTCTAAAGCACTAATTCAATAACCCAGAGAATACTTACTTGCAACCACGCTAAAAAATATGCAACTTGAGAAAGAAATCACTTGAAAAATATGACAATAATTGTTATTCTCATCTCGTGCTGCTCTGGTTTGCAAATCGGTTAAAAACACAAGTGTGAGATCCAATTACAAGAGGTGGATTAAAATGAAGGAAAATACTTAGTTATAGTAAATCCATTTTGAAATTAGGGTTAACAATTAAAGCTTGGTGTAGAACAACTAACCTTCAATTACCACATTAATATCTTCAAGCATCATTTAAAAATAAAAAGATGGAAACTCAATGGTGTTTCCTCTTCTAGCTGAATAATTTTCCCTGTGACACATGGCATCAAATAAGTGAAAATCCACCTCTGGCACTCATCAGGTATTTAGGAACCTTTTCACCTCTGTACCCCTCATATACTTTAGTGAGGAGATGCCACATGCCCCAAACTTTCCTTTGAAAAGAACAACTTTGACATGTGTCAAAAATTTAGGCACTCAAGGTGCAAGGGACATTTTCAATGTCTCACCCTTTTTTTCCTTATTATTTTGGTGTAATATACTTTAAGCTCCTGTAAAAGTGCCACATGTCATGATCTTACTTAACCACCATAATGTCTTGGTCTTTGGGGACTCATTGTACCTCCTCCCTCGTTTTGAGATAAGGCATTCTTCCAAAAGGGCCCAAAAACTAAAACCCCTGAGATACTACCACGTGGCATGATTTGAGGAGTTTAGACTTTGGAAACTACTTGCACCTTGGTAGCAAAAACACAATTGTGACAACCTTTAAAATAGAACTGAAACCAAAAATCATTTCAAGATATTTCCACATGTCCATCATATATGCTTGCTCAGGGTTTCAACTATATTTTACCTTTATACCATTAATCAACCCAAGGAGTGCAACATTCTTCCACCCTTTGAAGAGACTTCATTTATTTATGAGAGAACATGACTTGAAGGAATTGTTTTTGGGGAATCCTTTGGGAAATGGCCCTTGATAACACCTAGGAGTGCCCTCCACAAGTGGAACATACCCTTTGAAAGTCTTGGAAAGGTCCCTTAAAATATCCAAAGTACCCCTTTGGGAGTCTTGAAAGTGGCCTGGCCAAAGTAAACAATTCCTTCAAGATTTTTTTATGGGCAATATGCTTGAAGGGCAAGCACCCTTCAATTTTTTAGCCATAGACAAAAAGTCCAAAACAAATAAGACTCGGCACCCTTTTTTGAAACAAAATAATTTTTTAGGACTTTTGTAGCAGACAAAATGTTTGATAGAAATAAGCCTTTGGATTTTTTTCTTGAGACAAAAAGTCTAAAAACCATTTTTATCTAGCATTATGTTCATTAGAAGAGGCCTAAAAATTCTAAGGGATAAACACTTTTACCAAGCAAAGACAACACATAAAGGACTTAACCAAATTTTTATGAAGAACTTGACCTTCCCAAGGAATGCATGAGCACAAAAATACTTAGACATGGACTTTAATACTCAGCATGGTCTAAATTTTAGGCATTCTCAATTAACAAGGGTCCAATTGCCTCAATGAAATATTAGGCACTAACATAAGCTATCACCCAGGGATGCATACCCCCCATGAGTGTGTAAAGAACCACAAAACACAAGACCAGGTGCTAATCCATTGTGCCATAGAGTTAGGATAAAACAACTTCCAGCAAACAAGAAGGCTGAACAAAACATGTCACCCTTACAAAAAATATAGATCAGGAGGATCTAAAAATGAACACATGACAAAAACACAATGAGAAGAACTATAAAAACAAGGCCCATATAAAGGGGTGACCAAAAAATAAGAAAACAAAGCAATAAAACATTGTACAATATGGTACATAATTACAAATGGCCTCAATCCAAGAAGTGTTTTAGATGCCTACCATTGATAGGCAACTCCAATATTTTTCCATCTAAATCTCTTAGGAAAAAATTGTGCTCCCCAATCCTGTAGTCAATTGAGTAAGGGCCCATCCACAAAGCATCAAACTTGTCATGCTTACCTTTCTCTTCCTACCTTCTATCCTAAAGCAAAACCAAATCACCTACTTGAAAATTTTTTGGAGTGACCTTCTTGTCAAAAATTTGCTTTAACCTCTCTTTGAACTTGAGGTGCTTCTCATGGGCTAACCTACATGACTAATCCAATTCCAAAATCTAGTTCATTATTTCTTCATAGTGGTCAGCGTATTCATCTTCCTCAAGTTACTGCATTAGATGATAGGTAAGAAGTTTAAAATTGATGGGCAATACCATTTGAGTTCCATAGACAAGATCAAAAGGGCTCTTTCCTATGGCTTTTTTAGGATAAATCTTATCAGCCCATAGGGCGAATTTCAAATGCTCACCCCACTTCTTGTTGACTCTTAATGTCCTGATAATCTTGAGCAAGTTTTTGTTACTTGATTCCACTTGCTCATTCCCTTGAGGATTGTAATTAGAAGCATAAGTGAACTCAATCCCATAATCTTTGCACATCAACTCGAAAGGCTTGGCTTTGAAACTCATTACATTGTCATCAATGATCTTGACTAACACACCAAACCTATAGATAATCTAATTCAATAGAAAGTACATCACAATTTAGTATGTTGCCTTCCTAGTGGGGATTGCTTCCACCCACTTGGTGAAATCATTACTCGCAAGTAATATCCATTTATGCCCATTGCTTGAAGCCTCACTAATATCACCAATGAAATCCATGCCCTATTGCCTAAATGAAGCTTCAATAGTAATTGGTTCTAAAGGGAGAGAACCAGATGCCTTTAATCTTCCTGCAAAGTGTTGACACTTTTCACATCACTTGAGTATCTGAGCAACATCCTTGAATAGTGATCACTAACAATAACTGACTCTAAGAATTTTATGATTGATAACTTTAGGTGCAAAATGGCCACTACACAATCCATTATGAAAATATTCAATTAAGCCATCAACTTAGTCTTCTGACACACACTTCAAAATGACCCCATTAGGATTTCTCCATGCTAATCCATTTTCAGTCAAGAGGTACACTTGGGAGATTAATTTGAGAGTCCTCTAATTTTTATCCAAGTTAAGAGGATAACACATACTCCATATATAATAAATAATGTCCTTATACCATTGGGATGCACTAAATTGATCCAAAGTGATACTGGTGTTGGCAACAATGTTGCTCACTTCAACTGCTTGCAAATTCACCGTAGCCAGAAGCCTAGCCAAGCCCATTCCTCACACCAATTTAGTGGTTTAGATGGCTATATCATATTATTGTAACTTATTTACCCATCTACACCTTTTACTGGAGATATTAGTTTGAGTCAATATATCCTCACCATGGTGTGAGGGGTATAATCAATAATCCTTGAACTCAAGATATAAGATCTAAATGTCTTAACTATTTTTAGCAAAGCATAAGCTTGTTTCTCTATAAGGGTGTAATTCAACTCAGACCTTTGCATAGCTTTGTTGAATAATGCTATGGGTTATTCATGGCCATCATCATTATTTTTTAATAAAATAGTAGCAATGGTATGGGGTACATAAAGGAGAAAATCCGAAATGGCTTGGTGTAATCAGGACTGGGTAAAATAGGAGTAGACTTCAAAGCTCCTTTGACATCATTGAATGCTTGCATAGCCCTTTCATCCCATTTAATAACTTTATCCTTATTCAACATAGAAGTAATAGGTAAGGTGACTTTTGCAAAGTTAGACATTTTTTCAATGGCCTTAACTATTTTAGGATCTATCATAACACCCTCCTTGGACACTATATGTCTTAGCAATTTAGCCTTTTGAACTACAAAATGACACTTCTTAGGATTGAGGGAGATACCAAATTCTCTGCATCTAATTAATACATTTTCCAAGTGTTTCAAGTGCTCATCCCTTCTCTCAGAGTACACAATGACATCATCTTAATACACAATAATAATTAATCAATCATCCCTGCAAAAGCAACATCCATGGCATGTTGAAATGTTGCATCAGCATTCATTAGCCCAAAAGGCACTCACATATACACATAGGTGCCCCATGGTGTGGTGAATGCAGTCTTAGACCTCTTAGATTCCTTAACCACAACTTGGTTATAGCTAGAAAAGCCATTCAGAGTAAACAACATTTTAGACCTAGTAACATCTTGTAATAGATTGTCCATGTTGGGCAAGGGATAATTATCTTTTAGGGAGGCTTTATTTAGATTGTGTAAATCCACATAGAGGTGGATATTACCATTATTATTGCACACAAAGACCAAATTAGCCACCTAAGATGAGTACCTAATAGGCTAAATAATACCACCATCCCTTAACTTCTTCAATTCATCACACATCTTGGTGGCCAAGATGAGATTGATAGGCCTCTACTTCTGCCTAAATAACTTACTATTTGTTTTTAGTGGGATGACATGTTGGAACAAGTCCTCCCTATACTTTTTAAGCTCTAAATAAGACCATGCCAAATAGTCTTGATATTTCCTTAGCAGCTATACATAATCTCTTTTCTCTTCAGTGGTAAGACAAGTACCCAACCATACTTTTCTTGGATTCCTAGGGGAACCTAAATCATATTCAGTGACATCCCTTGAGACAAATCTTTCTCTTGACCTCTCTCTATTTTCTCCATCAAAGGATGCCTCTAAGATGACCAATCCCCTAGGGATAGTGTTTGTTTTGAGTTGAATGACCTCTTTCCCAAATAGTGTCCTTTTCATCACAAGTTTGAATCATAGATTCTAGGTCCACAAGCTGACCATGAAATTCTACTTCACAAGTCAATAACCTTTTGATTTGGTCATCATCCTCGAATACCTGCCAGTGATAAATGTTATCTATGATGAAAGGTTGAGTAAGCACTTGCACTTGGTACTACCAATATTGTCTTATGCTTGAAATATCAAATTGAGCTCCTACATTAGTAAATTTATCAACTTCTTGGTTGAATTCCCTATCATGATAAGAGATGTTGAATGCATCAAAGCATTCAATCAAATCTCATACAACATTTCAGTACTGTTTCAATCTTTTACACTTGGTGACATATGCATTATGGATCTATTTCACCACTAATTTGGAGTCCCCTTTGATAGAGAGACACTTGATCTCATATTCACATGTAATCCTCAAACCAAGTAGAAGTGCTTCATACTCAACAACATTGTTAGTGAATTTGAAAGCAAGGTGGAAGGAAAAATTATACCTACTTCCATTAGGATCATTTATAATCACTCTAGCCCCATTCCTAAAACTAGAGTAGGCCCCATCAAAGAATAATTCCCAAATATCAACCTCTATATTAGGTTGTGCATCAATGATAATAGACTATTCATCCACATCAATAGTATAAACAAAAACACCCAGCTCAACATCAGAGTACATCACTTCATTCAGATCATGATTTGGATCTTCAATTATATGTAACATTTTAGGCTTTCTATGAAGTTTGACCATTTTACCCTCTAGGGGGATGGTAGCATAAGAGAGGTTCATCTGCACACTTCCATACTAACAACCCATTTCTATGATAGAAACATTCCCCATTTGGGAGGGCAGTCTACAACTACCACATCCATATTCAAAAACTTACCTAGGTGAACTGCCAATTACACAACCAACCCTTTGACCTACCAAACAACTAGCACCTCTCATGAATCCATAACATAACACTTGCCAAAAGTAGATGTTATCCTTCCATCTATTTCATTAAACACACATAAAGGCATAATATTACAAGATGCACAAGAATCAAACATGCAATTATGGACAATCATACCATTGATCATCAATGTTGTATAAAATAGCTCCACATCCAATTGACTCTCCACCAATATAGTCCCTAGATAGAATTCAAGAGAAGGTTCATAAATGTCCCTTGACTCTTGGTCTTCTAATAGCACTTGGGATATTTCAAAATCATTGGTAGTTGATCCCTTGCCAAACTCTAAATATTCAAAAGCTCTCTTCTTATGTTCAGGGATCTACAACAACTCAATGAGTGGAATAATGATCTTTATTTGACTCAATAGTAGGGCCATATTGCATACACTATACTGAGAGAGAGGTGTATTTGGTGGGAGTGTGGTGACCTTTTTAGTAGGGATATGCTTAGACAACAAATGAAATGGATTAGGTTGAGAGGGATTATTATTCTTTATGGGAGATTTTAGTAGTGGGTTCTGCTTAGTATCATTAATACCCTTGGGGACACTAGACAACACATGCATCTTATTGTTCTTAAAAAGAACTTCTCTAGGTCTAGCAGCTTGAGCAATAGGTTCCCTCTTAGAGGCTTATGGAATAACTATAGCTTTCTTTGCCTCTTTTCCTGCATCCCTCACCTTCAGGTCAGTAGGAACAACACCTTGAGGGATAGCACCTACTTGCCTACTTATTAATTTAATCTTACTTCTATGGGTATTTGTTGCATTAATCAAGAGTCTTCAGTCTTCCTCTGATGGATTTCCCTCTAGATATTTCTTGATCATCATAGAGTGCCTATGATCAAAATCATGCACAAGTAACTCATATGATTTTTCTACATTGACATCGCATGTAGAATCAAAGATAAGGATGTGCTCCAACTCAACATCACCCCAAACTTCACTAGTCATGGTGCCAGTAGGCATCCCTATGGGAGTCACTTTATCAAGAGGACTATGGAAATCAAACATGAAAACTTCATAATCAGATGGTGTATCCTCTGGTTCATTTGGTTCTTGATCCACTACCTCAATAATATCACAAGGTAGGTGAGGTAAGAAGCATCTATCATACCAATCAATGTCTATATTAGAGCTCATAGCATTTACCTTAGCATCTAAGGGATCTAGCATTTCCTTCCCAACACCCCTACCTTGATTCCTTTTTGGTCAATCTTCACATGTAGGCCTCTTTCCTTTGTCAACTTCTTAGTTATGGAATGGAGGGCCTCATTGAGACTGATATGGATTCAGGGCCCTATCATGGCTAGAAGATACATGTGGAGTGCCTTTTTATTCCCTAACTAATTTGTAGGACATTTATTTAACATTAGAGGCCAAAGGCTTGACATTTTATTCTAAGTTGGTGGCCTTGGCAGACTGTGGCTTTTCAGGATTAACTAGCTTCACATCAGCCCTATTATTTATAGGGTCTCCCATAGCTTTAATATTATTCTCAATTTGGATGGCCATATTAAAGGCCAACCTAAGTTTTGGTAGAGCCTTGTCTCTCAAGTAATATGCAACCTTATTATCAAAATCATCACAGTATTTTATTAGATAAGCAATATCACTAGGCCTAATATTTTTAGGCAAATAGATCATGGCCTTATTGAAGCAGGTATTAAAATCCTACACACACTCGTTAGGAAATTTCTTGATATTTTCAAAATCAGCCAAGAGGAACCTTGGATCTAGCCTTTCCCCATACTGAATCCTAAAGACATTCCACATCTCTTCCCATGAGTTAATTTATCTAGTGGGGAGGGAGTTAAACCAATCTCTAGCATCATCCTCCAATGTCTACATAAACAACTTAATGTATATGTCCTCATGTTCGACCTCATAATCCTCAATAACATTTTAGAAGGCCTTCAAATGTTGATCATTGGCCACATCATTGTTCCCCTAAAAATTTGGGAGCCTCTTCCTTATTTCATTAAGAACTTCATTAGGAAAACCCTACATCTCCTCAAAATTGATAGGTCTGAATCTGGGAACACAAAAAGTAGGGCATGCATTTTCCTCCCGATCTCTATGCCTCATGATTGGGATATCTTAGGGTTCAGGAACCACTAGCAATGGGATGTGAGGAGGGGAATGAGGAGAATTGGGTGGGTCAAATTCAAGAGGGGATTGATCTGGTGGGGGTGGAGCAAGATATTAAATAGGGCATAAGGCTTAGAAGTACTAGAAGAGATATGGTAATCTTTAACAAGAGATTAGTCTACAATTTTTTAAAGGTTAGTATCACCGGGATGAATCTCAATGATAGAACTAAGCCCTTAAATAGGTCTCTAGGATAATCCCCTTATTCTCAAGGGAGTACACAATGGAGGGAAAAATTACTTTAAAGGTTCTATTGACACGACAGATTGCACCCTTAGCAGGAGGCTAAGCTCCTACCTTCCATGTGCAATAATGGAAACTCCCCTCTTGCCTGTGGGTACAGCAAAACTGGAGGGAGAGTCTCTAGATAAGGGCTAGCTCCTTTTGATGTATCTTTTAGGTCCTGGATTTTGTACTGCTAACAAATAAATGGAAAAGGGGGGGTTAAAAAGGGAGAAGGATGTTGAAAATAGAACCTAAACCTAAACTAAAAGGTGATACACTAAAAAAGATGATCTACTTAGCTCAGACCTACACTTTTCACCAAGGAAAAGCTAACATACACTTCATCTGATGTTGGAAACTCTTCTGTGTCAGTGAGTCAGGGGTCCATAGAGATACAGAGAGGAAGAAATGCCAGAGGTGTTCTGAGACACACTATGGCAGCCTATTCACATGCACCTATACTCTGTAAGGGACACTTCTGGCTAACCTACAAAAGGAAAACTCAAAATGAACTAGACATGCAAAAATCATCCTGTGAAAGCATAAAGGAAAATGACTTAACACAGAATAAAGGCATAGACACATACAGAAGTACAAACTCAAAATGGAGGTAAAAATGTTATGTCTTGATTCAAGGTAAAATCTAGTAGAGTTCTACCTTACAAACCCAGAGATTTTTTGGGTGGAGATTTTCCTTATGGGCTAAGAGATCCCTCTCTCAAATGAGAAGTTTTATAATATATAGAGGAAGAAAAGAGGCCTTTTGGCAACCTTTTTACAAGTGACCCATGTGCGTTCTGAGCATTAAGAAGAGGAAGCTGCTTAAAGATAATGTTGTGTCAGCTCCTATTTTGATTTTAGGCATTTAAGATATATTAAACATCATATGTGAAATTATGGGCCACATCATTTGTTTGCAAAATAGACCATTCCTTCAAGGCATTCATGTGGCTTGTTTGCTCATCAATGCAAAGTGAAGAAAAATGGGTCATGCCATTCACTGTTCACACCTCTTGATGACCAATTGGTAGATACTGTGTCAACTGGTAGAGTAACTCCTTGAGTTGACACCTTATTTTGCCACTTGGACTATTTTGTCTATTTTTGTGCTTGGCTCTTTTGCCTCTTCTTAGATCTATCTTTTTTGGCTCCTTCATTTTTTGGGGCTATCTTTTGCTAATTCTTTGGCTCTTTGGACTGGGAGTCCTCTGTCTTTGACATATGTCACAGTCCTCTACTTTAAAATTTATAAGACACTTGAAACATGGATGTAGACACTTGTCACACTCTATTGAATTATAACGAGACACGTGGTAGCATCCACTTAACTTATAGAAGCTTTAGATGTCCTTTGAGATTCCCATAGAAGATGACACATGGTGGCTTTTGCTTACTGAAGTAACTCACCTAAGGCCCACCACAGTCCTTACTCAATAATGAAACCAAAGGAAGAAACTATGGATGTTGACATGTGGTGGATTCCACTGAGCCTCACCAGGGACACGTGGTGGCTTTTGCTAGACTCTAAGAGAAGCTTATCAAAAGAAGCTTTAAAACTTATGAAGAAACTTGAAGCTTCAGATGCAGACACTTGTCATGCTCCATTGAGAAATAGGTGAGGACATTTGGCAGCATCTGCTTAACTTATAAGAGCTTTAGGGGTCCTTTGAGAGTCACACAGAAGATGACACATGGCATGCTCTACAAAATTGACGTCTGTGCACCCATCACCATTTGGTCAATTCTTTCAGCCTTTTCTTTAATCCCTTTGCAAGTGTTCCCTACCCTCTTCAAGGGCACTTGTCCTTTGAGCTTTGGGAGACTCCCTTGAACCTTTTGATTGAATTGACTAGTTGAACCAACAATGGTTCAACAGTTTAATGGTTCAATACTGCATTCTACTCATTCATTTGGCTGCTTGAACCAAGCGCTTGAACCAAACCTTTGAATTGACCACTTGAACCAACAATGGTTTAATGGTTTAATAGTTCAATGGTTCAAAGTTTAAATCAATTAAACCAAGCACTTGAACCAAACCATTGAACTGACCGCTTGAACTTTGCCAATGAACCTTGTCATTGAACTAAAGCGATGAACCAAGCCGATGAACCAAGGTGATGAACCAAGGCATTGAACCAAAGTGATGAACCAAAGCATTGAACCAAAGCGATGAACCAAGATGATGAACCAAGGTGATGAACCAAGGTGACGAACCAAAGTGATGACCGAAGGCATTGAACCAAACCATTGAACCAAAGTGTTGAACCAAAGCGATGAACCAAGCTGATGAACCAAAGTAATGAACCAAGGTGTTGAACCAAAGCGATGAACTACCTAAGTGTTGAGAACTTGTTTCTTACCTACAAAGTTTGTAGAAATACCTACAGAGTCTGTAGAAATGCCTATAGAGTTCGTATATTTTCCCTACCTATAGAGTTTGTAGATTTTAGACTTATGCAAAATCAAAAAATGAACTAGCTCAGAATAGCAGGGAAAGAAAGGGACCAATTTTGGCTTGTTGGACCAAAAATGGTCAACAAATTGGTGACTCCTAGGGGAAGCATGCCTGCTATGCTTAGAAACTAGTTACCTTAAAATCCATTAGGCACAGAGTCAAGATGCAGCTTGAAAAGGTTAGCAACACCCTCGACAGATCTAAGAATCAATCATGAAACTTTTACCCCAAACACAAAGGAAAACACACACAAGGCTAAAAACACTACTTGTGCAAACAACACTTAGGGAAAATAGGGAAATGAAATTGAAAACAAACTACTATGTACAGCTAACCAGGTATATTTGCCTCCCTCTTGGATCAAAGGGAAAATTTCTTAAGTCTCCTTCTTGGCAAGAAAACTTATGATGCTAGACAAGTGGCTGAATGGAACAAAGATTTGGTGACCTACTCCTCTTGGTTGTCACCTTGATTGGCTTGCATCTGAGTGGATCAAAGTCAAACATGCTTCCAATATATATGTACTCTTCTTGTCCTTGGAAGCTTGTTAAATGTTGGTCCTTCATGTTGGTGCATTTCACCAAGAAATCAATAAATGTTGGCTCATCACCATAAGCCCTTTGATGTGCATCGTCCCTTTGCAATGCATCATGGTTTGACTCATTTCTTTCTGCTTCATTGAAGACCCTGTCAAACTCATGCCCTGCTCCTTCATGGCTTTCTTGAAGAAGGGTGACTATTGTGATGTCTAAAATAGAATCACACACTGATTGCTCATCCCATAGAACATCACCTTCTTATTCAAAATTCTCTTCTTCAAGGATTTCCTCAAGATAGACCAGCCTCTCCTTTTCTTGCTCAAGGACCAAAGTTTTTAGATGTTCAAAGACATCCATCTGATCTTCCTCTAACTCAAGCTCCTCAACATAGTCATCCTCCTCATTGAAGTAACAAGGAAGTTCATCAAACAAAGGTGGATAGAGCCCACCATGCTTACGTTCTTCTTCATATTGCTGGAACATATACATGTATGCATAACCTACATCTTCTCCATTGCCGATGAAGTCTTCAAAAGGAGCCTCCATGATGATTCCATCCTTGGTGCCATCCATGATAGCCTCTTGGGAAACTGTAGATTAGATCTCCTGCTCCTCACTCACCTCCTACAAAGCAGGTTCCTCCTTGAGAAGGGATGAAGTGGAAAGCTAATGATTGAACCCATGTGGAAGAAGAGGTAGTCCTTGAGCTAGAATCAAATGATTCTCCTCTTTCCATTTGGCCAGCAATTCATCTATATTAGGTGTGGCCTGCCAGATTTCTTGGAGGTGTGTAGATGGGGTGTGTTCAGACATGGAATTTGTTGTTTGGCCTGAACCATCCATCACACATTGGTTGAGGAATCTCACTCTGGACTCCAAATCTGCAATTTTCTTGGCTAGATCTTCTTGAAAAAGCCTTTCTTGAAGGTCACCAGCATCATCATGATGAGTAGGAGTAGCTTTGTCTTTTTCAAGGTTTTGATCAAAACCTTTCTTCTCCTACTTCCTGCCCCATGATTCCACCATTTACTTCCAAGTTAGGATCTTGCCATCATGTTGAGAGACCTGAAGAAGTTGAGGAAGACTAGGAAGGGTCTACTGATGTACAGGAAGAGCTCCTTCAATTGAAAACATATTTGGCATGTATAATCCCATTGCTTAGAACCAGGGACCTTGTTTTCTTTCATGTGGTTTTGATCAAGCTTAGGCTATTCATGGAATCACCTCAAATAGCTCTCCTAGTTACCCTTCAACAATGAGGGAAGTAATGCTAGATTTTTAGGTGGTTCCATAACAACCTGAGCTCCACCAAAGTTATAAAAAATGTGGTTTCTTGATGGCACCAAGACTGCTTAACTAGCTGATTCAACTTAGAGTTGCCATTGGTGTTGATGAAAAAGCCTCCAAAGGTTGGTTGGTTGAAGAACACACCAAAAATTCTTCAACTCTTTGGACAAAACTTGTCCCACAATCACTTGATTAAAGGTCAGATGATGTATTAGTGGTTCATTCTACTATAACAAGACCAGCACTAATCCTAGAACTTTTTTGAGTGTCTAAGCATGGTCCCATCGGGTGTGCCAAAAATTGTTGATGTAGCGGATTGCACCCTTGGCAAGAGGCTGAGCTCCTGCCTTCCACACACAACAATGGAAACTCCCCTCTTGCCTGTGGGTATGGCAAAATTGGGGGGAGAGTCTCTAGATAAAGGATAGCTCCCTTTGATTTATCTTTTAGGTCCTAGATTTCTTACTACTAACAAATAAATGGAAAAGGGGGGGTTGAAAAGGGAGAAAGATGATGAAGGTTCACCTTAAAGTTCAAGAGATTGGTTCAATGGTTTGGTTCAAGCACTTGGTTCAATCACTTTGAACTTTGAACCATTAAACCATTAAACCATTGAATCGTTGAACCATTGTTGGTTCAAGTGGTTGATTCAAATTTTTGGTTCAAGTGCTTGGTTCAAGCGGCCAAATGAATGAGTAAAACATATTATTGAACCATTAAATTGTTGAACTTTTGAACCATTGTTGGTTCAACTGGTAGGTTCAATCAGAAGGTTCAAGGGAGTCTCCCAAAGCCCAAAATATAAGTGCCCTTGTAGAGGGTAGGGAACACTTACAAAGGGATCAAAGAAAAGGTTGAAAGAATCAGCCAAATGGTGATGGGTGCATAGACGTCAACTTTGTAGAGTGTGCCATGTGTCATCTTCTGCATGACTCTTAAAGGACCCCTAAAGCTCCTATAAGTTAAGCAGATGCTACCAAGTGTCCTCACCTATTTTTTAGTAGAGCATGACAAGTGTCTGCATCTGAAGCTTTAGGTTTCTTCATAATTTTCAAAGCTTCTTTCGATAAGCTTCTCTCAAAGTCTAGCAAAAGCCACCATGTGTCCCTAGTGAGGCTCAATGGATGCTGCCATGTGTCAACATCTACAATTTCTTCCTTTGGTTTCATTATTAAGGACTATGGTGGGCCCTAGGTGAGTTGCTAAAGTAAGCAAAAGCTACCATGTGTCATCTTCTATGGGACTCTCGAAGGACATCTAAAGCTTCTATAAGTTAAGCAGATATTACCATGTGTCCTGTTATAACTCAAGAGAGTGCAACAAGTGTCTACATCCATGTTTCAAGTGTCTTATAAGTTTTAAAGTAGCAGACTATAATAGATGTCAAAGACAGAGCACTTCCAGTCCAAAGAGCCAAAGAATTAGCATAAGATAGCCCCAAAGGATGAAGGAGCTAGAAAAGATGGATCCTAGAAGAGGCAAAAGAGCCAAGCACAGAAATGGACAAAACAGTCCAAGTGGCAAAGGAAGGTGTTGACTCAAGGAGTTACTCCAGTGGTTAACACAATATCTACCAATTGGTCATCAAGAGGTGTGAACAGTGAATGGTGTGACCCATTTTTCTTCACTTTGCATTGATGAGCAGACAAGTCACGTGAATGCCTTGAAGGAGTAGTCTTGTTTGCAGACAAATGATGCAGCCCATAATTTCACACATGACATTTAATATGTCTTAAATGCCTAAAATCAAAATAAGAGCTGACACAACATTATCTTTAAATGGCTTCCTCTTCCCAATGCTTAGAACGCACATGGGTCACTTGTAAAAAGGGTGCCAAAAGGCCTCTTTTCTTCCTCTATATATTGTAAAACTTCTCATTTGAGAGGGGGATCTCTTAGCCCATAAGGCAAAGCTCTGCCCAAAAAATATCTGGGTTTGTAAGGTAAAACTCTGTCAGATTTTACCTTGAATCAAGACATAGAATTTTTACCTCCATTCTAAGTTTGCACTTTCGTATGTGTCTATGCCTTTGTTTAATGTTAAGTCATTTTCCTTTATGCTTTCATAGGATGATTTCAGCATGTCTAGTGCATTGTGAGTTTTCCTTTTGTAGGTTAGCCAAAATTGTCCCTTGCAGAGTATAGGCGCATGTGAATAGGCTACCATAGTGTGTCTCAGAACAACTTTGGTAATTCTTCCTCTCTGTATCTCTATGGACCCCTGACTCACTGACACAGAAGAGTTTACCATGTCAGATGAAGTGTATGTTAGCTTATCCTTGGTGAAAAGTGTAGGTCTGAGCTAAGCAGATCATCTTTTTTGGTGTATCACCTTTTAGTTTAGGTTTAGGTTCTATTTTCAGCATCCTTCTCCCTTTTCAACCCCTCCCCTTTTCCATTTATTTGTTAGCAGTAGGAAATCCAGGACCTAAAAGATACATCAAAGGGAGCTAACCCTTATCTAGAGACTCTCCCCCTAGTTTTTTTGTACCCACAAGCAAGAGGGGAGTTTCCATTGTTGCGCGTGGAAGGTAGGAGCTTAGCTTCCTGCCAAGGGTGTAATCCACTACGTCAACAGGTTCAATACTAAAGGATGATCTCAATCCTTCCAACTTTATAAATAATGGGATACTCAAAATGGAAGCTTAGGAAGGTGAGGGCTACAATAGGAAATGGTCTTGCAATAACTTAGAGACAAAAAATTTGAAGTCACCACTAGAAATATACTTCTAGAAAACAAGAGACAAAAAATTGATATGAAATACAATGTTCAAAAGGGGCTAGACTCCTTCCAGCACATAACTGATCAATTTTTGTCTCTAAATATGAAACCAAATAAATTCACTAAAAAATGAGTTGGCAACGTCTACACACCACAGGTAGGCAAAGACCCTTTCAAAAGTGATCAAAGATCTCTGTAAAAGTCCCTAGTAATGGTGCCAAAAACTTGTTGGTTCCTAGTTATACACCTCGTATTCTTGAATTTACACACTTACAAAAAATGGTAAATAGTGATGAAAAACTTGTTAAGATGTCATTATAGCTGAGGGAGGGTTTAACATCAAAAAAAGAAACGAACATGGACAATGACTAAGAGACACCTACAAAGGGTATGGTTACCTCCATGATACTTTTGGTTCTACCTAAACCAAGGTGAGAGAACCTTGGGGGTAGCTTATTCACATGAAGGTATTTTACACTTTAATCTTCATGAGGATTCTTAGCACATAAGGGAAAAATTACCAAATCATAACCAAGTTTGCACACTTCACCCATAAGGGTTGTCACATGAAATGCACAAATGTGTTAAGTTACAAATAAGCTACTAGAGATAGATGAAAGGATGGCTACAATCTCCATTTTATGAGCATTCAATAATAATAACTATATAGGAAACTATAGCTTTAATATTTTAAGCACAAAATTGCAAATATATAAGATCTTATGTATTTGCGATACAAGTAACACTCATGTTATGAAAATGGTGTGTTAAGCGCAGGGTAAGATAGGGTGGGTTGATTTAAACAAAGATATGAATTGGTGTTGGATGAGAGAGGAGAAATCCACTAAACTGTCATGTCATTTCCTCAAATAAATATTTTATAACCTTTAAAATAAATGGAATGAAACAATACTTTATTTTTCCTCGAAAGAATTATAAGCAAATCTACAAGTAATCATTCAAGAGATCTTTCTTATTGAATCCATGAGCCTGGGACTACCCCTAAAAATACTATTAATACTTCATTCTAAATTCTATAACTAAAAGTATTTTATAATCTTAACACATTTCCCAGATGACTACCATAAAAATAAAGAGTGAGAGTACAAATATATTTAGAATTCAAAATAACACATTAGATTTCAACAAGAAGATAGATCAACAAAACACAAATATATTCCATTATCCATCTGAATCTCAAATACATATAGCATGTGGTATAAATTCTACATGTACATTATGTAAGTCGTCTCTGTAACAAGGGAACATTTCAATATGATCTCAAAGATTGTCAATGGTTTTACATAAGAAACCAATTTGACACCAAAGATATTACACATGAAGAACTTCTCCAAAGCAATAGCTCTTTTCTATAAAAAATCTAGTTAACCAACCTTTGTAAAGGAAAAAACCTCCTTTACTTATATAATTTTTAAATCAATACATGGCATATCCCAATGAGATGCTCCAACTGAAAAAATCATTTGTGGACCTGAAGCTCATCAGTTGCAATAAAAAGGATTCTTGGGATAATACATGTGCTTTAATGAAAGCAACATGTTTGATATCTCATCTCGATGGGATACTCTCCATATACCACATAAAGCATGCTCTAGCAAGGGACAAAACAAACCTTTGTCCACTTGTGTAACCAATCTAAAACATCCCTTTCTCTAAATAATATTCCTATGAGGGATGTGCCACTAACAGACACAGTACAAATATTACAGGAAGAAGAAAGAAGAGGAAGATGGAGGAGAAAATAATCTTTACATCAATTGAGAAGAAATAGAAATGATTTGGTCATATCATGGAATCAACTTTGATGATTGAGCCCTGTATCAACCTATTCTTATATACAACAAACTTCTCAATCATGGTGGTGAGGATTTTCTTATCTAGGCCCACTTGATACTTAAATTTAGCATTATACTCTTCTAGCTAGTTGGTGGTCCCTTGGAGCACTCCCTACTTCTTATGTACCAATGCCTTTAACTCGTCACAAAAGTTTTCAAGTGATACTAGGTCCCTTATCTTTTGGCTATTGAAGGTTTTATGGGGTGCATTTATGAGGTTCTTCAAAGCATCCTCTAACAATTCTTTTATCAAGTCCACCACACCATCAAGCTTCACCATTTCTCTCAGAGAGGCCTCAATTTATTTCCTTGCATTCTTGAGAGACTGCTCTTCTCCTTTTATATCAAAGGCACCACCCTTAAGCATGCTTAGCCTGTGCTTTATAGACAACTGGCATTCTCTGGGCATTTTAAGATTATTTGAAGAAACAATATTTTCTTCTACTAAGGCATCTTTGTCCATTTTACAGATCTCATCTATTTTGGGCATGAGTGCCTCCCAAATTTTGATATTATCATCATAGATAAATGCTAGGGAGCTACACTCTCCTCTTCTATCTGTCTCATTATCAAGCCATTTTATGGCTATATGGATGATTTCCTTGGCTCAGTCTACCAAGTCTTGCTGCCAATCTTTTGTTACCCACCCTCTAGTCTTCAAATCCTCATTATGGCCAAAGTCAAGTGCATCCAAGGAGATAATGGGTGTGCTTGGGGCCCTGTTATCAATTGG
Organism: Torreya grandis; assembly: GCA_037957365.1. Taxonomy (NCBI): domain Eukaryota; kingdom Viridiplantae; phylum Streptophyta; class Pinopsida; order Cupressales; family Taxaceae; genus Torreya; species Torreya grandis. Next base: position 2,124,089 of record JARHVA010000355.1, read on the forward strand.
AGTTACTACCTTAGTCTCACTCAATAACCTTTAAAAGTAGTAGATCATTTCCTAGTTTTGCATCTTTAGCTCCTCTATTATTACTTTATCCTTATCCAAATGATGAGTCACCATGCTTGCCAGAACCTGTGAACTATGCTTGATCTCATTTCTTGATGGCTCCCCTAAATCAGATCTATATACTACATTAATTTCAAGTGGAGCATCCTTCTTTGTAACACTTTGTGGGGGACAACTATCTCCTGTGTTATCTCCCTCGTACTAGTGAAAGTGGTCCTAAAGAGTGCTTTAGATTTTTTGGGAGGATTTGCCCTATATGACTGGAAATTTTTCATTACAATATCTCCCAGTTTACTTTCAATTCTCCATTTTTCCTCAATCTATTCTTAGACCCATAAGAGGGGCCTATTCTGAAAACCCATTGGAGTTGTGGACCTTGAGGCTGGCTTGGATGCACTGAATGGTGGTGTGACTAGAATAGTAACTAGAGGGAGAGTGATAAGTGTTGAGTGAGATCCTATTATTATCTGCTATGCCTCTTCATTACTATCCAACTTGGCCTCTTTCCTTCCAACTTCTTGATCTTCCTCTTTGCCTAGTTTAACTTATTCTAGGACCTCAATAATTGCTTCAGATTACTTTTGGGACCCTAATAGCAGTTTATTAATGGCACTCTCTTGCCCTATGGGTTGAGGAAGTGGTCTTGCTTCCAGCTCATATGATGTAGTTAGTTGGGAGAGCTAGAAAGAGGCTATGGTGTCTTCCTTGTCACCCTTAAGTGGCTCATCACCAATTGTGGCCTCAAAACTCATGTGCCCAGTAGGATCATGGACCTTTATTTAGGGAAGGATCCCCTGGGGTACTTCAATATAAGTAGTTCCTATTAAATATCCCTCCCTTACAACTTCATCACCTTGGTTTGCCTCCTTATTTATACATGAAGGTATAAGTGTACCCATTTTCAAGATTTATCCCCTAACTCCCTCAGGTGTAGCCTCTCTTTCTTGTATTGAACTTATGTGTACTAGAGAGGGATGGTCTTGTGGGGATATCTCCATAGCCACCACAACATCTCGTTTTTGTTTTCCTTGAGCCTCTAATTTTTCACTACTAGTGGGGGCTTGCTCTTCTAGCCTCAACTCATTTTCAAGTTTCTCCCTGGGCCCTTGCCTACTTTTTGTATCACCCTCCACCTCTTTCCCCAATGGCTGAGTGAACATATCCTAGACAAATGCTTCTATGTTCAAGGAGATAACTAATTTCCAGAGTGGATCTTGGGCTTGCATGGCCTCCTCGACACCTACTTGTGTCACATATTCAAAGGACAAAGAGTCATTTGAGGCCAACACAGTTTCCTCATCACCTTTGTTTTCTCCTCCCAAGGGTACTTATGGTCCAAACAATCCCATTATTGGAACCTTGACAGGAGTCTATGGCCTTTCCCTCAGAGTTCTTTGCGTAGTCCTCATTGCGGGAGGAGTGAATGCCTTAGATTGCTTCATCATCTCTGGAATTGGCCTATTTTCATCCAAGTCTTCCTCATCACTCATATCCCTTAGCAAATGGGCTTATGAGGACTTTTCTCCTTGGTATTTATTGGCTTCATGTTGAGAGGGTACATATAGATGTATGACCTCTTTCCTTTTCCTGGGGGTTACAGGCAGAGGTTGCAGTACCTTCTTCTTTTAGTCTTTGGATACTCTACTTGCTCCTCAGCTCCCCTTTTCCTTGTGTACATTTTTTGGGGTCAAATGGTCTCTAGTGATTTCTCAAGCTGAGGGGTTGGTGTAATAGTTGGTTCAGCAAATGTGATAGGAGCTCCCTCAATAGTGATCAAAATGGGAGAAACACTTGCAAACTATACCTCCCCCATGGTAATTTGAGGCCAATTTTTAGCAAGGTTGGTTAATTTTGAGAAAGATAGACTAGATTTAGATTATGTTTTTGTAATCTCATCAACATTGAATGATTTGGTGAAAATAGTATCACCTGCTAGCTTCTTCCCTTTGCCTTTGGCCTCTACTTGAGGGCTTACTAAATATCCAGTGTGAGTGGGAAGAATCACCTTAAGCTCCTCTATAGTTCTGAGCTCCCAGACAGTAGTGGTATCATGTGAACTAAGGTCCACACCTTGGGAGTTTAACCATAAGAATGTTCTTTTCATTATATGATATGCCCTTCATGTAATTAAATCATACTCTAGGACTATGAGGTCTGCTTGGGCTATAGGTTGCATCTCTATATTCTCCTTAGTGTAATCCAATGACATTGTATCATTTTCATCCACCATGTCCTTAGGGATAGGGATGATTCCATATGCAATAATATCCTAAATGGTGAACCTTAGGTATTGAATTTTTCTTACTTCCTCCTCCATTGTGCATTCTGACCAGATGTCCTTATAGTGTGCCTAGTGCATAATTACACTCGTAGCATTATTAACCAACCACCTTATGTTGTATTTGGATTGAAGATGCATCTTGTTCATCTGCAACCACCCCATTTCTTGTTCTAACCCCTTTGCTCTAGCTAGAGTATGACATGTATAATATCATATTTATACAGGGAACTTGAAGGGGTTATTAATCTACTTTACCACAATCATCTCATGTGGGTGAACCATTTGTCTACACAATTCTATGAGTGATACCTTATCATCAACATACCTAGGTAGCTTGTGGGCCACCCTTGAATAACGACTCACCTAGATGTATGTAAAGGTGTAGAATTGAATGTACACCACATTGAACCTATCAATCACCTCCTTGGCTACCTTGGTCATTCTATTTAAGCTCATCAAAGGGTAGAAGACAATTACCATGGCATTAAAAAAACAATTATAGACCTTGGCCCAATTTTTCTTGAAACTTACCAAAGTCATTTCAGGATACAACTCATAAATTTTGAGATCGAAGGGATTCCTAGTGAGTCTAGGGAAATCTCTATTATGTAATAAGCTATACATGAGGTAGGAAATCATGTAAAATGTAGATTAAATGCCTCCTTAGAAGATATGGACACCCACAACTACATTATTTGGTTATGTAGGTTGTTACTCAGAATTAGGGCCTAATCTAGTTGCTTCTTACCCTCTAGCACACAAATAAGGATGGAAAGCATCCACAGCTCAAACTTCTTTGTCATGGGTACCCCGTAAACTCTAGGAACCATGGTGATGACATATCATGTTAGTTCCTTGAACTTTATTAAATTAAGATTCCTATTCAATTTGGAAACCTTAGTTCTCTTCTTGGTGAGCCAATAAGTGTTTATAATATCCTAAATGAGGCTATCATTCTTATCAGCATATGCTTAGCACTCTTCCATAGTCAAAACAATTACCTCAGGTTGTGATGATATCCTGAGTATGGAACTAAGATCTTGAGGGGCAAATGAGCAGACAACTAATTAGATCCCATCAAGTATAGTTATTGCATCCTCATGATACACCTTTGCTCATGCAATGACTAGCTCTGGGTATGGGGTTGCTAGTGGAAAAGCTACTACAAGAACCATATAACTCATACCCAAATTATCTACCACCTTAGGGGGATTAGGTTTCTGAAAAATATTTAATATGGCATAAAAATCTAAACCTTAGACATCAGTGTCCCTAATCCCATCAAGAATTAAGGTAATGCTACTTTTTATAGGGATTAAATAAGCATAAACCATTTTTCTTGATCGACATGACACTACCTTCCCTCAACCTGAAGTATACCCTTTCCTAGTGGATAACTCTATAACTCTTTCAAAATTCACTTCCAAATCACTAAGTCAATAACCCAAATAATACTTACTTGCAACCACACTAAAAAAAAGTAACCTAATTAAAAAATTTCATAAAAAATATGATAGTAGTTTCTATTCTTGTCTCATGTCACCCTGGTTTGAAAATCGCTTAAAAACACAAGTGTGAGCTCCAATTACAAAAGGTGGATTAAAATGAAGGAAAATACTTAGTTATAGTCAAGCTCTTTTGAAATTACGGTTAGCAATTAAACTTTGGTGTGGAAAAACTAACCTTTAGCTACCACATTAATATCTTCAAGCATCATTCAAAAAAAAAGGAGGGAAACTTGACGGCACTTTTTATTCTAGCTGAACAAGTTTCCCTGTGACACATGGCATCAAATAAGTGAAAATCCACCTCTGACACTCATCAAGTCTTCGACAACCTTTTCACCTCTTCACCCCTCATATCCTTTAGTGATGAGATGCCACATGCCCTAAACTTTCCTCTAAAAAGAACAAATTTGACATGTGTCAAAAATCCAAGCACTTGGGATGCTAGGGATATTTGCAATGTCTCACCCTAATTTTTCCTTCGTGCCTTGGTATAATATACTTTGGGCTCCTATAAAAGTGCCATGTGTCATAATCCTACTTGACCACCCTAATGTCCTATTGTTTGGGGACTCATTGCACCTCCTCCCCTTTTTTAAGACAAGGCATTCATCTCAAAGGGACCGAAAACTAAAACCCCCAAGAGACTGTCATGTGGCATGATTTGAGGAGTCTAAAATTTGGAAACTACTTGCACCCTTGGTACTAAAAACACAAGTGTGACAACCTTTGAAAAGGAATCAAAACCAAAAATTATTTTGGGATACTACCACATGTCCATCATATACACTCTTTCAATATTTTAGCTATCTTTTACCTTTATACCATTAATCAACCCGAGGAGTGTAACATTCTTCCACCCTCCAAAGAGACTTCATTTATTTATAAGAGTGCAAGACCTGAAGGAATTTTTTTTTGGGGAATCCTTTGGGAAATGGCCATTGATAATGCTTGGGAGTGCCCTTCAAAAGTAGAACATACCCCTAAAAATTCTTGGAAAGGTTCCTCAAAATATCCAAAGTGCCCCTTTGAGAGTCTTGAAAGTGACCTAGCTGAAGTAAAAAATTCCTTTGGGCTTTTTGTATGGGCAAAATGCCTAAAGGGAAAGAACACTTTGAATTTTTTGTCACGAACAAATTTTTTGAAACAAATAAGATTTGGCACCCTTTTCTAAAACAAAGGAATTTTTTGGGACTTTATTAGTAGATAAAATGTCTGACAAAAATAAGTCTTTGAATTTTTTGATTGAGATAAAAATTTTGAAAAACCATTTTCATCAGGCATTGTTTTCATTAAAAGAGGCTCAAAAAGTCTAAGGGATAAACACTTTTACCAAGCAAAGACAACACACAAAGGACTTAACCAATTTTTTATGAAGAACTTGACCTTCCCAAGGAATACATGAGGACAAAAAGACTTAGACATGGACTTCAATACTCAACGTGGTCTAAATTTTAGGGATTATCAATTGACAAGGGCCCAATTGCCTCAATGCAATCTCAAGCACTAACAGAATGTAAACTCCTTGGGCATATTGTGTCCAAGGAAGGAACTAAGATTGATCCTAAATGAGTCAATTCTATCCAAAATCTTAATCTACCATCCAGTAAGAAAGGAGTACATTCTTTATTTGGGAAGGTTAACTTCTTACAAAAAATTATACCTAATTTTGCTGAGAAGACATGTCATATTGTTGATATGATGAAAGGGAAGTCAATTTTATGTTAGAATGTATAAGGGAGTGTTGTCTTTCATGAAATAAAATAATTAATTGCTCATGCTCCAGTCTTAGTCTACCTTGACTATTCCAAGGACTTCATCATGTATAGTTAGGCTTCTGAGCACACTCTATCTACCATCTTGGTACAGCCAAACAAAGAGGGGATTGAATATCCTATAGCTTTCATGATTTTCCCCCTTAAGGCTCATGAGATCAAATACTCACCCATAAAGAAACATGCTTATGTTGTGGTGAAAATGGTTAAGCATTTTAGGTATTATATCCTCAATTCTCACACCATAACACTAGTACCAGATTCTACAATCAAGTCCATCTTGACTCAGAAAAAATTTAGAAACAGAAGAGATAATTATATCACTAAGATCCAAGAATATGATATGTAAACTAAACCTACAAATCTAGTTCACGAAAAAGGTTTGTATCAACTTATTGCAGAAAATAAACCAGAAGCGGTATCCAGTGATAAGGGAGATACAAAAGAAAAACTTCCCATAGTCTTGTTCATAAGCACAATGAATGAGTGGTACTCTAACATTGCTCATTTCCTCACATATATAAAATTTCCAAAACATTTATCTTACAAAAAATAGAGGATAATCAATCTTAAAGATGTGAATTTCATTCTTTGGGACAAGTTTGTACAAGCAAAATATTGATGGAATTTTTTTACGGGTGTAAATAGATCGCAATAATTCAAGTTGCTAGAATCCTTTCACAACGTGGTATGTGGAGGACATTTCTTAGCTCTGATCATTTCTCACAAAAATTTTCAAGCAATACATTACTATCCAACACTTTTTCAAGATGCATACGCCTAGATGCATAAATTCAAGATGTGCCAACAATTTATGGTGAAACCTAAGTTGGAAGCCCTACCCCTCAAGCTAGTAGTTATGGAATAACCTTTCCAAAAATAGGGTAATAAATTCATTGGCATAATGAACCCATTATCAAATGTGGGTCACAATTATGTTCCATGGCTACTAACTACTTCACCAAGTGGGTGGGGGCAATTCCAACCAAACATGCCACTTTAGAAGTTGTTTGCATCTTCTTCAAGGAAAACATCATCTCAAGGTTTGGAGTACCTAACAAGATAGTAATAGATAATGCTACTTGTTTCTCATCCCAAGAGATAACTGAGTTCTAATTTGAATATGGGATCACTTTAACTCACTCTTCAGACTATTACCCTTAAGGAAATGATTAGGTTGAGTTGGGTAACAAAAACTTGGTCATTATTATCAAGAAGTTGGTTGAAGAAATTTAGATATCTTGACATAAGGCATTATATGATGCATTATAGTCTGATCATATCATTCCCAAGTGAGTAATTGGTATGTCCCCCTTTTAACTTATTTATGGCTTGAATGCATAGATACCTATCACATTGGAGTTGCCTGCTCTCAAATTGGTTAAAGTAATCAAGGATGAGATGTTTGAAAATTTCAGACAAGCATATTACATTAATTTTTGAAATAGAAGAGCAATGTACAAAGGTTATGGACCACATTACTAAACATCAAAGCCAATTCAAGAATCTTTTTGACAAGAAATCCAAGTCACAAGATTTCCAAATCAGGGATCTAGTTCTTTTGTCGGACAAGAGAAGAGAGCCAAAAGGAATGCATGGGAAGTTTGATACCTTATGGAGGGTCCCTTTCCTTATTCATCAACTTTGTGGAGAGAACAATTTCCTTTTGGCATACTAGGATGGAACATAATTTTTGTTGCCCTACAGTGGATAACATCTGAATCTTTTCACTCATTGAAGTCCTAGATAAGTTTGTATATTTTGTATATATTTATATAATCTTTTTGTTTTGTCTTTAGTCTAATTTATTGCCTAACTTTGCGTCCCAATGGAGGAAGCCACTTAGAGTTTTGGGATTCTTTTTTCTTCAAGCATTTTAAATCATGCCTGAAGGAAACTCCTTAGTCAGATCTAGTTGTTATCCTCAAATTTACCTGATTCAATTCATGGGATAACCCCTATAAAACTTGTCTATCTCATAGCCCATGAGATCTAGGCATGCAAAACGAGACAAATCAATTAGCCTCATGTGTTATCTCCTCCTAAAAAAATAAATCTTTTTGACCTAGATTTTTTTACCCCTTATAATCTAAAGAATTTTCTCTAGACTGCACACAATATGCAAGGATGAAGAATTTCTTCGCTCCTGCACATGCAAGGTCAAAAAATTATCCACTCCTACAAGTTGGCCCACCATGCAAGTTAATTAATGGTCATTAATTATCATGGGGCTATAAATAATTAACCATGTTATTTCTTTTTACCATTTGCTTTTTACCTCTCTCCTTATCATTTTCTTGCTCCTCTGCACCTCTAGTCATCATTTTTTCTCCAAGCTACCTCGACTCGTCGTAGGTTTATTCTTCATCTCGATAGATCCCAAGTAAATTTGGTTGTTTCTTCTTTTATTAGGTTACTTTTTTGCTTTCTTTATTTTCATTTGTCATTTTGTTTCCTTTATTACTCTATTGTGCTTTGCAAACCTTTTTTTTTTAAAACCATGTGTCTTATTTTTAAACCTTGTATTGTGTTTTCACAAATCTCGTGTCATGTTATTGAAACCTCCAAACATCATTTCATGTTTCCTAATTGTTATTGTATCATTTTTGGAAACCCTATGTAAATCCCATTTCATGTTTTTTAAAAACTTTGTTTAGTATTTCCTATCTCCCATTCTTCTAAGTAGACTATATGTTTATAGAGAGATTCTCTGAGTAATAGATCTTTCTCATTGGTGCACCTTAGATAATTTTCTCCAAAGTGCACCCCATCCCCAAGTACCCAAGTTATGGTTTAGGTTAGATAAAATTCTCTGACCTACACCTAAGTGTTCTACCTAAGTTTAGATTAACTCAGATATAGGTCAAAGATTTTTATTTGACCTACATCAAAATATTATGTAGGTCAAAGAAAATTCTTCGGCCAACATCTTTCCCAACATATATAATTTGGATAATTTTCTCTGACTTACATGAAGCATGTAGTCCAAATAAAATTATCTAAACTACATGCCAAATACTTACCCAAGGTGTAGTGTAGAGAAAATTCTCCAAACTACACCCAAATCATTTAACTTCATGTAATACAAAGAATTTTCTCTAAACTACATGAAACCTTTTACTACCCCATGCAGTTTGAAGAATTTTCTATGAACTACATAATTTATAAATAGTTGTATAGGCGTAGATTTTCTTTACCTTTGCATATTTCATGCCAAGTGAAAAATATGCTAACTCTAGAAGTTTCCAACACTCTCATGTAATTTATTGACCAATGATGGAGGTTTATCCTACCAAGATAATCATAAAGTACAAATTCCAAGGAGTCATCCCATTGTCCGTAGTTGAATCAAATGTTGACCAGATCAGGGATACTAAAATTAGGCATGTGGACATGATGGAATTCCTATAGAGGTTAAACAAAGAATTCCAAGGAGTGGTCCCATTGTCTACAAGTTGTCCTAAATAATGGGATTCACTTGGCAGCCGTATTCCCAGTATCGGCATAGAATTCAAAATTTGTCTTAGTAGCTACTACCCATTTTGATAAATAAATTAGATCAATTAAAGATGTAGATGGTAAAGTTGTGATCTAATTGGATGAATAATATTTTGATAAGACCTTTCATCTTATTGGCATGGAATATTACTCAGATATAATCATGAGATTAGCTCAAGAGCATTATGATAAATACTCTGATAAATGCAAGAAGAATATCAATTCCCATTGGCTTAGGACTCCTTGATCTTCTATTTCTAGGTGGCCAAAGAACATCTATCATAATCATTTCTTTGAATAAGTATGAGATTTAATTACTCTTTTGAAGAGATTCAAGGCACTCCCTACATCCAACATATTTCAAGAGTGGATGTATCAGTGCATCTTGGTTATCAAGAGGAACAAGTAGAAGATCTTTGGGGGGAAGCAAATCAGTGATGATATTTGTCACCAACTTTTTGAAGTGACTTATTCTCTCAAGTTCTACATGACCTCTTATTTAGTGTATGTTGTTGTAAGTATGAAATCCTTCCTCGGTCTAACTATCGTTGGTGATAGAAGGCAAGTTCCTATTTATGAGTATTATCCTCAATTGACCTTGAAGGAGATCCTAAAGCATTATAAAAGGGTTTATGATGCCTTATTATATAAGTATATTTGTAATTTTAATAAAGACCTTGAAAATAAAAGGGTTTTAGATGTAGCATGTGAATAGGTGAATAAAATTGGTTGTATGTTCTTGTAATTCCTAACCTTCACCTATATTAGAGTAGGCGTGTTCAGTGAGAAACCTTATATGTTACCAAGATATCTAAGTCATAAAATGATACTAATTAATATGTGTCATCAGATGATGAGTGTCCATAAGAAATAATTAGAGGCTTATAATCCTAGGTTTAACTTTCCAATTAGTATTGGTCGATATACAGTATCTACCACTCCTAAGGCCAAGATGATGGAAACCAAGCTATAATGGATCACTCTTAAGAATTTTAAGAGCTGAGATGACTTTGATTATAGGGAAATGAAATATAGGCTCAAAGTAAATTACACTCATGTGCATAGAATACAAGATTCAAGTTGAGTGCAGAATAGATGAAGACATGAGGAAGTTTGATGACAGTCATCTCATTCTAGACCAAATTATTAATTTAAAGTTGGGTTATGCTCCTGAAGGTATGAAGGATGATGAAAATATATTGGATCCCCTATATGAGATTATTCAAGTGGCTTATAATCCTCTTCTCCTAATATAATGGTTAGTAAAGGAATTAGAGTAGTCAAGTAGCTAAGACCAATGCCTGGTTGGAAGGAAAGGACATTAGATTAAAACCTTTCAAGATCAGATCCAAAGAGGAATATGATGAAGAAACCTCTAGGAGGTGAGAGGAGATTAGAACAAAGAATAAGGAAGATACTTCATCCTTTGCATAGAAGGTGAAATTTATTTTCAAAAGCAGAGGCAAAGGCAAATGCACTGACATAGTAGGGAAATATGTTTAGACTAATGTAGAATAAAATCTTATCATGGGTGAAGCATCAATGCATCTAGTGAATTTTTAAATAGAGGCCTACTAATTATTATCCTCTACTCTTCCCCTAATCACTCTTATTGTATCAATTACCCCTATAGTATCTCTACAGACTATTTATTCATCTCCTTCCTGACCCACTAGTGACTCACTCTTTGAAGTTCCTTCTCAAGGCACTCTAAACCAAGTATTTGGATCACTTTCTTCCTTACCAAATCCTACAAGATTGTCAAGATCACCTTCCAATCCATATATCACATAGTTTAACATTGACAAATTCATTTCCATTTCATCATCCAAATTGTTGATAGAAGTCACATCCACTCTCATGCCCAATATGCCAAGGGAAACCAAAACTTCTACCATATTGACCCAAATGCCACTTATCATTTCCACCACTCCATCGGTATCTACTCCATTACCAGATACCTCCATTTTTGGATACCTCCATTCCTCCTTTAATTATGCCCACCTCAAAAACCATTGATCCTATCCCATAATCCCAATCCTTTATATCATCAACACAAGAAGATTCATCTACCCTTCCCCTTTGGCTAATGTATCAAATGCCAAATAGAAATAAGTAAATTATGTCACTAGATGATTTTTACTTTGGACAACTAGCATAATGAAGCCTAAATCAAAAAAGAAGGCCAAAGTAATATCAAGGGTAATTTTTGAATCATCTGGTAATAAGTATCATGAGGTTGTAGTGCCACTAAAAGATAAAAATATTGAAGATATCCAAGCATCTGACTATGCAATTGGGTGGATAGAACTTGGTAAACAAATGCATGAAGGTGAAAAAGAAGACCTACATGTGGAAATGACATCTTTGCTTAAAATGTATGATAGGGATAAGTTGATTAAGGATTAGATTATAACTCAAGTAGAATAATTGACCTCAGTTCTATTGAAAATTACTCAATCTTATGAACTAGTAGAGCCCATTGGCAATGAGGTTATTGAAAAAGTTATTCCACAGGCAGAGAAGATTGGATCAGAAGGTCGAGCAGTAAGTACCTAGATAGAAAGGTTGTTAACACAAGGTTCTCAAAAAATATGTTTTTACATTGAGTTTCTTAATAACTTGAGTGAAGTGAAGATAGAAATGCAACAAACACTTGATACATTTTCTCAAGACTTGTAGTTGACAGATAATGACATCCATACATGGACCCAGTTATATCAAATCAAGTTAGAACTTTTGGTTAAACAAAAGGTGATTCTAAATAGGAAGATGTTTGTGGAATAGATGGAGGCAATGAAGAATAAAAAAGAAGTCCTCAAAATTTTGATCAAGGATCTTGAAGAAGCCTAGGACATATGTACAGACAAGGGGTTGGACCTTACAGATAAGATTGGGGAACTTCCTTGCCAAGTGATGGATGACACTCAAAAAATCCTTCCTACAAATACAATTATCCAAGAATTCATTTCCTTGGTTTGAACTGAAGTTGAAATAGTAACATTCACATTGGAATCCATTGATAAGTTGGTTGATTTATAAGTAATTATGGATAAATTATAGATAATTTTGGATAAGAACAAAAGCATACCTATCAACATAGCAAATTCCATCACAATATTCCTTTCCATCTCTAGAAACACATCAAGACCAGACAATAGAAATCCAAGAAACCCTGAAGAGATATGAAGCTTACATAGAGAAGAATAAAAAGGAAGAAATTATTATATCTTCAGACACTTAGATTAGTTTTAAATATTTTTGTATGTAGTTTTCTTATATGTAATTTACATGTAGGAAAAGTATAAAGTCCTAAGAAAAATTAAACTCTGGCTAAGAATAAGTCAAGGTAGCTAGGATTTCCCTATTTTTGTTCATTGATCCTATATATAAATAAGAGGATGCTCTTTTATAAAAGGATATTTTTGATATTGAGGAGAAACTATATTGTATTGAGAAGCAACTTTGAAACTTTGTGTTCAAATTGTAAATCTTTATTCAATCAATATAATAAAATCAAGTGGGCATTTAATCTTTGTGTTGAAATAAGCTTGTGGTGTTTTGAGAATGTTCTTACATATTTTCCATTACATTTTCTTGTGTATTTGATCAAATTATGGTGTGAATATACATAAACTGGAAGGTGCCAGAAATCTGATTTTGAAGTCTTTGAGCTGCAATATCATCTTTAGATTTGTGTTTTGTGTTCATGATTGGAAGTGACTTTAGAGGCTTTGGGCTACGAGTTACTTCCTTGATTATTTAAACTTTATTGGAAATAAGGTCGATACTTTGGGTTGCACTTTGTTCCATCTATTTTCATTTTCCAATTAATGTAAGAAGTGATAAAGGAATTTGAGCCTTCATGGGTTTTTTGTAATACACACTCATTGGTATTATTCTAGTTATTTTTACGCCTAACTAATCTAAATATTAGTTATTATTGCTCCAATAAGTAGTTTTATGTTTTCATGATACATTGTAAGAATCAAAGGGATTATAATATAATTTTAGAAGTGAACATAAATTTTGAAAAATGGAATTTGATGATATGGAAACACCCACATGACAAGTTAGTGTAAATAAGTGTAATTAATTGCTTGTTATTTTAGTTAGCAATAAGAAAGGCACCTCCCATTTTCTCAAGGAGAGATATAATCTCATCATACTATTGATTAAAGTACCATTTTATTAGTGACATAATATTCACCCAATAGTCTAACCTAAATCAACTCTACAATCTATAGGGGAAGCTCCAATCCATTTGTCACTTCATCTCTCAATTATCTGATAGATGTTAGCGTTTCCATCACCTTATTAAGAAGGATATCTCCTTTAAGTGGAATAAATACTATCAATAGGCCTATGAATCACTTAAAGAGTAACTTATTTCCCCACATGTTCTTATCCCTCCAAAAGAGGACCAACCCTTCTACCTCTACATTTATGCCACAAACCATTCCTTAGGGGCCATGCTTGCACATCATGATGATCAGCATAAAGAGAAAGCAATATATTATATAAGTCAAACACTTATAGATTATGAGACTCATTATACCCATACTAATAAGTTTTGATTTGCCTTAGTATTTATGGCTTTTAAACTCTAACATTACCTCCTTAACCATAAAACCTTTATCATAACCAACACCAACCCACTTAATTGCATGCATTCTAAACTATATCAAAATCATCTTATGGCTAGATGGATCATGATTTTAGCTAAGTTTGATCGTGTTCCTCTAGAAAAATTTAATCAAAGATCAAATAATTTTTTATCAATTGGCTAATGCCCCTTTAGTAGACAACCAACCTCCTCCTCTTGAGTTTCTCGATGAATCCATCGTAACTCTTTCTCAAAAAGACATTGCTTATAAAAAGACCATTTTTTTTTATGGATCAAAGTGTCAACATGGTGGGGGTGTTAGCATCATCCTTATACATCTTGAAGGTGATCCTTTCCTTTTATCCTTAAAGCTTGACTTTGATTGCATAAACAACATGGCAAAATATGAGGCCCTAGTCATAGGTCTCCAAACATCTTTGTCCTTGAGAGTTAAATCGATCAACATTTTTGGTGACTCCCAGCTTGTGGTCAATGAAATAAATGGTTCTTACCAATGTAAAAATGATGTTCTATATAAGTATAAATAATTGGTAGACGTATTATTGACATTATTTGATCGTTACCTTATCCATGCCACTCCATATTATATAAATAAGTTCATCAATACCATGGCTTCTCTCGCTTCCCAAATCCAATTTGTACCTTAAAATTATAAACTCTTTGTCATCATCCATTGCCTTAATGAACCCTCTTACACCAAATCGGACCTCCATTATATCTGTAATGTGGAAGAGACTCAATCTAAAATTTGGTATAAGCAAATCTTTGACTACCTTACCTTAGCCATCATGCCTTCCAATCTCTCTCAAAATGGTAGACAAGTGTTTATACAGAGGACCTCTCACTATACCATACTAGGGAGAATTATTTACAAGCAAGACTTTTATGGTCTTCTTTTTAGATGCTTACATAGTCATGAAATCCTCATGCAATCAAGGAAATGCATGATGGGATTTATGGAGGACACTTTAGTGGGCTAGTTATTGCTAAGTGTATCCTTCGCCTTGGATATTATTGGCCTACCCTTAACTAAGACTATTATGATTATGTTAATAAGTGTGTCAAGTGTCAACAACATGCTAATTTGTATCATGTTCTTAGTCATGGTCTTCAAGTATCTAAGTATTTATGGCCCTTCTCACAGTGGGGATTAGATCTCATTGGTGAAATTAACCCTCATTCTTTATAGCGACATTATTCTATCATCACTAAAATAAAATATTTTTCCAAGTGGGTATAGGTTATTCCACTCATCTCAACCAATGATGATAAAATTATCAACTTCATTAACCATCATATTATATGTCACTTTGATATTCTACATAAAATCATCACTGACAATGGTAAATAATTTAAAAAGAAGATAGCAATCAATTTTTGTGACACCTTTGGCATTAAGTTAAGCTTCTCATCCCAATATCATCCACAAGCTAATAGATAAGATGAAGCTTCTAAAAAAACACTTCTTAAAATGATAACCAAAGTAATTAATTAATCTAGAAGGGATTGGTACTTACACATTCCCTTTTCCCTATGGGCATATCATACCAACATTCAAACCCCTATGGGTGCTACCCCTTTCTCACTTGTCTTTGGAGTAGAGGTTGTCTTTCCTCTCAAATTCCAAATTCCCTCCCTTTGCATATCCCTAAAGGATATCATCTCAAAGGGAAATTATCATGAAGAATGTTTATCCCAACTTGAGCTACTTGATGATCATCATTTGGCCATGCTTAACCAGATTCATGTCTATCAAGAGTGAATCAAGCACACTTATAAAAAGCACCTAAGAGAGTGAGAATTCAATATCAAATATCTCATCTTAAAGGAAAATTAGCATGTAACCAACATGGAAAGAAACAAGTGGGAAAAGTTTAATTTTAATTGGATTGAACCGTATATCATAACGTATAAGTATGGGTCAAGAGCTTACCATTTATCATCTCTTGAAGGTAAACCATAACCTAAGCCTCTCAATGCTTCATGTCTATGTCCATTATTTTGTTAAAATAAGTTCAAATATACTTTATGTCTAACTTAAGCTTGTCCCTTATTTTATAATATTATCACCTTCATCCCCTTAATTTAAGGATAACCAATTAAAGCATAGAATCATGTGACTATCCATTACAGTTTTATCCTCAATCCTAAATATCGATACCATGGTTCTACCCCTGGCATGATTCTCATGGATACTTTTCATCCCTTCTCATATAGATTCCCATGGTCATTGTCTCTTAAAGCATCCTCTCACCCACCATTCAACCTTCTTGTGATATAGTTTTACCTCTAAAAGGTAAACCTTAGGCCTACATAAGCAATTTTATGTCTGCAAAAGCAAAAAAATCATATTTTATGGGTCATATCTAGCATTGTAGACTGATCCCTTGAAGGACAGTTTCCAAAACAAATCAAAATTGCTTAAAATAAGATAGACTACTCCCTTAATGGATAGCTATCCAAATAGAATAAATCAAAAGCTTAGACCACTCCCTTGATGGATGGCTAAATCAAACATTTGTGACAATAAAAAAACTCATGGAAGCTTCTCACATTGATTAGATTCCCCAACCTCTCAAAAATAAATACATCAACAGGACCCATAGTCAAAATTTAAAAAATCAAAAAAATTGAAAGATGTAACTAATTTTTACAAAAGTCAAATAGTATACTTCTTGTCTCGATCAATCTAACCACATAAGACATAAACTTATTTATAATGAATCTTCGGTCACCTACAGAATGGAAATCTATCCCCATAAGAAGGTTACAATATCATCCATCTCTCTTTTAACCCTTAAAAAATAAGGAATTTTGAGATTACTTGACACTATGTGATCAAGACACTTCTTAACAAACCACTGGACACTAATGTGAAGCATACGAAGGGCTTATGTTCATAAGTTGATCCACCTCCCTATTTTTGGTCCTCACCAATGAAAGAGCACCATGTTTCCTTCTTATTCTTCATCATACCTACCTATTGATACATTCGTTAAGGCATTTGTCTTTTGATTGTTTAAACATTCTTCTCTCATTTCTTTCCCATTCTTACATATCGCTTTGATCTCCAAATTAATCTATCTGTTAAGGTGGTTCTAAGCATTTAATTACATCTCTCATTTTAAATCAAATAAATGACAACATAACATTAAATACATATTTAGGCACATTATGTGTTTCATTAAATGATTATCGCATCTTATTAACCATTCACATCATTTATTTAGGTGTTTTTATCATTAAAACATTCTATTCATCATAATCCACATCTTATATTAATTTTCTAACATCTCATCTATCTAAGTAGTCTTGCTTTTCATCATGCCTAAATCAAACTAATTTTATCACATAAAATTCATAACTTTTATCATGAATGAATTGAGAAACTTTAATTATTTCTCTAATTTAGATAAGTGAATCAAACCATTATGTTATCCAATCACATATAAGTATGAGATCACAAAATTCCATTAACTCATATCCACATCTAAAATGTTAAAATATGCATAAACCTACTAACAGGGAAAATGCTAAACCATCAATATGTCATAAACATCATAACCTGCATCATCACATAAACATCATATAGAGAATCATAAATAAACCATAAACATCATACATCATCACAAACAACATCATAACCCGAATCAAAATGTTGATTATATATATAAACAATGTCCATGTCTCTCAAAAAGCACTCATAGGTTAGAATCAAAATCACAATAGTATAAAAACCAATGGTCTTTGGTGTAGGGGTACTACTGTCCCATAGATCTTGTCCATATCTTTGGCCTATCTTAGCAACTACATATGTTGTGCCACCACTAGGTGTAATATTGTTGGGTCTCCTTGAAATAACCTACTTTACTATATACTCTAAATATCGGGGCACATCTGGAAGACTATTGAAGACATGTCCCTCATAATACCTCAACTCCTCCACTATCACCACATATCTTGACATTGGAATCATCTAAGGTGATTCCATATGTACTCTTCCTCATGCTTTTCTTATATCATCCTGCTCAGTTGATACCAAGGTCACCTATGCCTGAAGACTATCTCTCCTATGTCCTCAATGTTATCTATCCCTATGCATAGTCCTTCTCTTGAGTGATGGTAACTAGTTGTGCCTGGAGACTCTCTCTCCTCGGTCCTCACTACTAGTTTCCCCTACATTATGTCTCTCTCAAATATCATGGAAGCTAGAGATGCATGTACAATAGCCAGTGATACTCTCACCTGATCTCTTTCTATAGTAATAGTTTGTCTATTAGGGGCATCCACCTCCATCAGTACTTCCTCCTCCATCTCTACATCTTCAGCCTAATGTTGTCCACCATATCCTCCATACAAACCCTATCCTCTGTATCCCCCAACTATTGTAGCATGTTGTCCCTACCACTAAATAATATACTCAAGCATCACCCTAATTTTGTCAACACCTATTAAAGCTGGTAACTCTTTATATAGTGGATCCTCCTCTACTCGCTATGGTGTAGTAATGGTTCCTTTGCATCTATATCTCAAGGATCCTCTTAGGACACCCTACACTAAGCTAAATTATCTTCTTATGTGTTCAAAGGAAATCATCTTTATCTCCTACTCCTACCCCTTATAGATCTATTTGATGTTCTATAGAGAAAATATCTATGTGTTGAACCCCCTCCATGATAGGAAACCTACATATGGTCCCCAAACGATCTCCCCATCGACTAGTGCATCCAACCACTATCTAAACCATGCCAAATCCCCTACCTCCCCACATACTTGTGGCATATCCATGTCCGACCTCCATCTCATAAAACTAACTTTGAAACTAACCTAATGTTATGTATTACATGATAATCCAATTGGTCATAGGAAGGTAATATGCTTATATGCCCAACATTAAAGTAAGAATCATACACTCATCCCATATCTCTTATGTGCTTGGCATCCCTACAATTCCTAGTAAATTTGAACCAATAATTCTAGAGCCCATGCATATACTATCTAGTCCTTTAGCATCTCCACCATGACACCTATCAAATCCTAGGGAAATTTACCCTCACTCAAGTCAGGAAGTGTAGAATAGGTTATTGTTATCATCATTATAGTCATGAGTCATATCCCCTTAGTATCCATGCAATAAAAATCCTAAAAGTAGAATCCCCCATTATGCCACAAGGCCTCTACTACATCCTCTTCATACAACAGATCCATATATGCCTCTTGTTCCTCACTGCATATAGGTTCCACTACTTACCCCTATATGGGTAGCCATAAAATCTTGTGCACATCCTTTAGTAAAATGGTGATCTCCCTTATTGTTAGCATGAATGTATGGGTATTCATGTCCCATCTCTTGATGAGGGTTACCAACATCACTATATCTCAAGGCACGCACCAATAATATTATATGCCACCCAAACCCACCACCATCATATGGTCCCAATCAGCCCTAGTCATGTTTCTACATAGCTCCTTGAGAAGTGATGACACCCTATCTCACATCATCAGTATCACCCTCACCTATAAGGTTAAATAAATGACTTAGTTTAACTTTAAATTTACAAGTACCACACACATTTCACCTACACTACCCTAGTTAGTACACCTAGGCACCCACCTACTTTCATCCCTTACTCATACCAACACAATTATTTAACTACCACTTATCTCCTAAAATATGCCACTACCAGTTCTTTCTAGACCATAAGAGAGAATCTCCAAGTATTTTTTAGTAGACTTTTATTTACCAAAGAAATGGCATGATTACTTGTTTATTATCGTAGATTGGTTCAGCAAAGTGTGTGTTCTCATTTCATGAAAAAATAATCTTAAATACAATGATGTAGATGGTTTATTTTCACTAATATGTGGTTTTATTTTAGTTTTCCTAGTTTGATCATTTCAAAGATAGATTTGAGGTTATTTGGAAAATTTTGGACTAAATTGTGGGATAATATGAACACCAGGTTAAAAAGATTGGCTAATTTCCATCCAATATGAGATGGTCAAATAAAAGTGGTCAACAAGATATTGTTCTAGCTCTTAATAAATTATAATAGGAAACATATTAAGACTAAGGATAAAATTTGGCATATATCTAACACTCACAAAATAGGGTAGTTCAATATTCCATTTGAGAATATCCTTGTGAAACATGTTTTACTTACTTACCTCATAGCTAGTTTGATATTGTGATGAGGTAGTCACAAAAGAGACAATGAGTGGATTTTAAAATCAACAAAGATTATAAATTCATTAAGAACTGTTAGTGGAAAAGGTTTCTCTTCATGTTTGGTACCTTTCTATGATCTTTTTTTCACTTCCAAGTTTGAAAAGAGTTATTCCCCTAACCAGTTCCATCACTTAGACCTTTCCACACCTACTTAAGCTTACTTTGGGGTTTTTCTTTTATCTCACATTTCATGTGGTATTAGTCTCTTAGGTGATATATCCTATATATACTCACCTCTTGCTCTCATTTTATAAATAGAGAAGCATGTGAAGGCTTTGTATTAGCATTATTGTTGAATAGAAAATAATTTATTCTATCAATTTTGGTTTTCTTGATATGCTTTCCTTTCACTCATTTTGATTCTTGGGTGGCTTTTCAACCAAATCTTACATGGTATCAGAGCGGTTTTGAGTTGTAGTATAGGTTTTTAGGATATCTGGGAGTACACATCTATTTATTTTTGTAAAAATGAGTATGTTATTCTCTTGTATCTTTGAATGATTTGGATAATCAAAAAGTTGTGAAAGAAATACCAGATTTTGGAGGGATTTTTTATCTACTTATTAGTTGTAAGAGATTTTTGAAGTGTCTTGGAGAAAATTTAGAGCTTGCCACCACAATCTAATCATCCAAGAAAAATATTATTGATCCTATTTTTTTTCTAGTTAAACATTGGAGGCTGCATCTATAGATAGTTTTGTAGTGATTTTATGTGAATTTGGAGAGGTTTGAAGTGAATTTGAAAGTTTTTTATCAAAATATATTTTGTTTAACCTTCAAGAGTAAATATGATATTTTCATTACATTTAAGTTGTATGAGAAAGTTAGATTTAGCTCTTATTTGTCCTAGTTAGACATTTGAAGCTAGACCTTGCCATTAACAAATGCAAACATAAGTTTTTATATCAAAAAAACATGTTTGTTCTTCTTCACATAGATATCTAACTATAATAAATTTCTCAAAATAAATTTGGGTTTTGTGCATCTCACTCTCATATTTCTATAACGTTTTGAAATTCTAAATTTTATTGAGTAATGAATAAGTTATCATAGTTTTACTAACTACCATTCAAAAAAAAAAATCATGTAGTGCCACCCCTACTAAATTTAGTGGCTCTTTTCACAGCTATGCCACATCTGATGGTTCACTAAGTCTAGTAGCAAGTTTAGTCATGACTAAATTTAGTCATAACTAAATTTAGTTAATAGCAACTAAATTTGGTGATGAACCTAAAATTAGTATTAGTTTTGCTAAATTTCATAGATGATGTCATGATGACATCATCATAAATTTTTGAATTTTGACCCCTTCACTATTGCAAGCTTTTGAATTTGCAGTTCACTTCAGAGGCTCATATCTCAGGCATATGGACTCCTTTTTTCATGAATTTTTTTTTAATTTGGGGTAGAATTTTGTGATATATATAGTGGTGTGACCATATTTTTTTATTTGGTACTAGTTTTCCATCAAATAAATTTTTCATTAGATCTAATAGACAGTCAGTTTTTTTACCTTCAAAGGCTTGTAACTTTCACACATGACCTTGGATCAAGGTGATTATTATTTTGAAAGTGAATAATTTTTTAATATATACATATTGGTATCACTTTGAAGTTATAATTATATAATTTGACTATACTTTTAGTTTTAGGGTCTATCTTAGACTTTGTAAAACTCTAGAAAAACAAACTCCAACATTGTAAATGCACTTCATTATAAAGTGCTAAAATCAATATTTTCTATGGGGATACCTAACTGAGTGATTTTAGGGGGGTGATCTTGTGGTAATACTTTATTTTTTGGTTCTGATCATGGCCCCTATTCTTTTCAAAATCAAATGTGATTACTGTGGGAAGTAAAGGCATATCATAGATGATTGCATACAAATGTAACTTGATGATCTAAAATTACAAGTTCAACTTCAACAATTGAGGTAACTTTATATTTCAAATGGCATCATTTTGTCAAAATATTCTTATCCCACACTAGTATATATTTCATCATCTCTTATGCTTTCTCCATATTCTGATGATTCTAGAGTGATAGATTTTATAGATATTCATGAGTTGATAGTTTTAACTTAGTCATCATTGACATTTTTGTAGGAGCACTTGATTCTCATCCACTTAGTTTTCTCATTGATGGTGAGAACCATACATCCCTAATTACTAAACTTAAATCATGCATTATTCATGATCACATTGATCAAAATTTGTTACCCATTGGTGTCAATTTGAAGATGTCTCAATAATTTTTGGAGGAATCACCCACTCCTCCCTCTATTATTTATAGTACTTTGGTATAGTAGGGCATTCATGATCTTCTATATATAGCTCCTTGGGATGAATACTTGATAGATGTTGCATCTTTATTTTATGAGTCCCATATTTAAAATTTGGAGGACACTATTGAGGACATGTATTTCCTATTTCATGATAGATTCTATGAAGCTTCTTTTTCTTCAGATGATTTGAGATCACATTCAGATTATCTTGTTCTTTCTTTACATACATATACTTCTATAGTGATATTTCTATAGATATTCATGAGTTGATAGTTTCAACTCAATTATCATTGAAACCTTCTATAAAAGTACTAGATTCTTATTGGTCCAATGGTGAGCACCATACATCCATGGTTACTATACTTGAATCTTCTATGGTACCATCACATTAGCATTCATCACTGTTTGGCATTGGCTTGGAGGTCATTGAAAAACATTTGGAGAAGACATCTTTGAAGGAGGAATTTTTATGTTTGGATCATCTTTTACATTCATTTTCACTTGGATTTGATTATCATCCTTTGGCATCGATATGGTGACACTTTAGTAGCTTCCAGAGACCTCATTTATTTTGAGACTTCCTTTCCCACATTGATTCTTGGAGTGGGAGTTTCTTCTACAATGATCATTCGACTTGTATATTCCCAAAGGGATAAATGCAATTTTTTAACATTGGATCATCTTTAGCATATATCTTTCAACATTCACCATTGGAATAGGATTTACTTCATTATGGAGGGGACTCATATTCTCAGATTTCCTCCCTCATGTGGGGGGGGGGATATTGATTATATATTCATGATGGATTTCCCACTTTGGATGTCATATTAATACATCCTTCCATCATTTGTTCATGTTTTGCATCTCATCCTCTCATAGGGGGAGTTTTTTCCCACTAGGTTTTCTCCTTATCTTTTCTGAGGGGGTTTTTGCATTGTACATGAGTACCTTATCAGGCCCAATTTTTGAGATCCATTCATGTTTAATTTTGTAAGCTTTTCCCCCAAGTTTCACTTAAGGGGGGGTGTTAGTGTAAAAGGGTTATCTTCATGTTTGGTACATTTCCACGGTCTTTTTCTCTCTTTTCAATGTGAAAAGGGTTATTCCCCTAACTGGTTCCATCACTTAGACCTTTTCACACTTAGTTAAGCTTACTTTGGGGTTTTTTCTTTTATCTCACATTTTATGTGTTTTTAGTTTTCTAGGTGGTATATCCTATATATACTCACCTCTTGCTCTCATTTTAGATATAGAGAAGCATGTGAAGGATTTGTATTAGCATTCTTTTTAAATAAAATATAGTTTATTCTATCAATTCTAGTTTCCTTGTTATGCTTTCCTGTCACTGATTTTGATTCTTGGGTAGCTTTTTAGCTAAATATTATAAGAAGATAAGACAAATATACCTCAAAGTGTAAGAGAGGTTGAAAGAGTCTCAATATTACTATAAATAAGGACATGATCATCATAGAGTTGAGAAAATTTCCAATATGAGGATAGGGTGTGTCTTTATTTAAACAATAAAAGACTTCAAGGTAAAGCTAAGATTTAATTATTTTAGATTATTGAAAAAATGGCCATCGACATATTCAAATTAGAATTTCCTCCATACATGAAGTTGTATTCAGTTTTGATTGTATAAAATGTGCCTCTCTAAGGTATAATAGATCTCATGGTATTTTGGGAGACATGTTTAAATATTACTCTTTCATACCTTCATAAATATAAATTTTGGATTCTTATGAGTTTCTTGTCATCTTACCTCTTTGTGTAGCTTCCATTTAGTCTTTCTAGCTACCCTATACTCCTATTATATCAGCTAGGGTGATATATTTTGTTTCATACTTGTCTATCCCTATATCGTATCAGCCTAGATGATAAAGTTATGAGTTTGTCTTTAGTCATTTTTTATTGTATTTCCCTGGTCAATACCATCATCTTAAAATTTAAGATTAGTTATAGGTATTTGAGTCATATATATATAGCGGTCATATTTCATTCCTAAACCATATAACACATTCATATGCTCTACTTGTGCTTGCATTTTGGCTCTTAACTAGAAAAAGAAGAGTTTAAGGTTAGATTCTTGTCTTGGAGGTTTAGTCTTACTTATAGTCTTTGAAGCTCAATAGGAAGAGTCGTGTCAAGTAGCTATCTAAGTATTTGAAGTCCCTAACTAAGGATATCTAGTTATTCTTTTGTCCATTTGAGGTCTTCAACCTAAAATATCTCTTACAAAGTGCACTTGAGCCAAACGGGTAGATATAAGTCTCCAAAGAGTCCACCCAAAGGTAAGTATCTATATCCCTACTCTCTTCAATAAATATACTTAGTAGATTAGTTATTGATTTTCTTACTATTGTAGTATATGTGTTATTTATCATTACTTATGTTCCTCCTTGTGTTGAATAAGCTAGTATAGATATAGGGTTGTTTAGGATTTCCATTTATCACAGTAGGTTTAATAGATCTCCCATTAGTTGACCATTGCATCAATTATCTTCTTATTAGTTTAGTACTTACATTTTTAGATACTAAAATCTAATTTATGTATTACCTCAATCTTGTACACTTGGAAAATATATATCATGGTTGTACCTTTTAGTTATAGACCTACCCATTACTGAAATGTTAGTGCGATTTCACTATCTCTTTGTGCCTAAATTACTTATCTCTTAATTCAGCCATTTTTATTTTGATGACCAGGGCTTCTATATTATGCAAAAAAAATTATACCTAATTATCATCCTTTAGTGTCAATTTTGAACCCATAACTATTTTATAGCCTCTTGGACACTTGCATCCTAGGGAAACTCTTGTGTCAATGCAAGTGTCTAACTTCCCTAAAAAGTTTCCAATGCCTAAAAGTCATCTAGTTTACAAATGAAATGTATACTAGAGGTCAACCCAAGTGCTTTAGTGTAAGATATTTATAAAAGTGATTGGTATATATACAAATATAAACCATTATTCATTCACAACCTAGTAAACACCTGGAACTCATAAGGTAACTTACCAAGAAGCAATCAATCAAGCATTAAAGTGAGTAAACCCACCCTATTCTTCCCTATTTTTATATCATTAATATGAGTAATATTCCCATAGGTCTAAAGTATTCAAGGATCATCCCATGATCCATATTTTTCAAGTTACAAGATAGGTCACTACATGTCATTGTTTATCATAGATTGCATCTTGATACACACATAAGCCAACACATAGGGGAAACTACATTAGTCTAAGGCCCTCTTCAAATTATTGGCTATGTAGGCATCACCCATTGACATAGGGGTCCTTGGGATGTCTTGACACCATGATCCTATTAACCCATTTTTTTATAGTCACTTCAAAGGTGAGAAAGTTAGGGTTTGATAATTTGATAAAGAACAATAGCATGTGCATGTGATATAAAGACATCACAATAAAAGAGAGAAAAGACCCAGAAGGCTCTAGTTGGTTGCATCTAGATCCATTTAGTATTCCATATAGGACACTTGCATCAAAAATTATATACTTACATTTATGCAACCATCCAAATCCAACACAAGTATCTGAGGCTATAGAAAGAATATTCTCATAATCTAATGATTATTCTAGGATCACCTTCCTATTCACTTCCATCATGTTCCAAACCATACCTGCATGAGCACATTAAACTAGATAAGTATCATTATTCCCTATTTATTTAAGTATTTATCAATAGTTATACTTTACTATTTTTAGTAATCTCAGTTGTATAACTTCAAAATATCATTATATGAGTTTATATTGATTGGCCTGCTCATTAGACTAGTTCACCATCCTTGTGTAAAATATAATATAATACCCCTTAATCTTAGATACCCCATTATATACATTTAAATTTAAACATTTGGTGAACCTGGCCTTTGGTCTCAAAACCCTTGCTCAATCTAGGGTTTCTTGTTTTCTCTAATTTTCTATTTTTAAATTGCAAACATTTTAAAATTAAATTTCTATTTATTTTAAAATAATTAATCATGGATGCATATATAATTCACTTCATTTTCCAATATTTCATAGAATCCATTATTTTTCATAGTTCTTACATGGATACATTAACCAAAAACCTAACAAAGGATAACAATTAAGTTTATTTCTATAATTCTTTTTATAATACTATAGAGCCGATATTTAGATGCCAATGTGCATGCTCCCAACCCTTTGTTACAACTAGATCTTATTAAAATGAAAACTACCATCCCACGCATATTATTAACCCATAGCTTTTATTGGATTTTGCATTCTACGTTATCACAACTCGAAAAGGTAAAGGTGCCCAACTTATCCCACAACTTGTTACTACATAATAGATTCCTCCTAAGCCTAAACTTGTTATCAAGTCAAAAGGATATGATATTATTGACCAATTAAGCAACATGAATGTTAAATTTTCAATCCTCAAACTCTTAAAGTAATCTATTATTTATAATCATATTTCATATGAAGTATTATGTGACACCCAAGTACCAAGTGATATTGAATCATCATATTTTGTAGATATTATGCAAGATATCAAAAATAATGCAAATATTATTATCTTTGAGCCATAATATTTACCATAAAAATATATTATTCATGAATATTTGTCTTTGTTCATACAAGTTTCTGCGCTCCACAAGCAGATTAAAAATGTGTCAGTTGATAAAGGTTTGGGCCTAAACATTTATGGCACAGATTTCCCAGATGGCATAGGTATTAGCACAAATATTTTTCAAAAATAAAATATGCATATCAAAGGATTTGATAATTAATTTATCCTTCTAGTTATACAAATTACATTAGATGTGTCATTAGTGCCAAAAATAGTTCTAATTACATTCCAAGTAATGTCCCAATCATTACACTATAACTTATTTTTGGGTAGACCATGGATACATACCATGGAAGTTGTCCCATCTACATTACATTGATGTGTGAAATTCACACATCATCGGACCTTACTCACCATGCATGTTGATGATTAACCCTTCAAATTTTATAAAATGATACTCTCTGACATAGAAGGGATACCTAAAGTGGTACCACCTCAACATTGTATTCCACTTGAAAATATACAAACATATGAAATGGGGGAGTCAAACACAATTACTCTTTTACCTCAAGAAATAAATAAATCACTAACCATTTAGGAGCACATAGATGCACATCAATAACAAGAACCATTTCTAAATTAGCCATTGATACCAAAACACCAAGAAAATCCTACATTTGAGCTTCCTTTATTGGTCAATAACAAACAACAATATGGAAAAGGTTTAGATTATTATGATAGTGATGATGAAATTCCTCATCATATGACTGATGAATAATTTAAAAACTTAGTTTTGATCACTTGAGCATTATTTGCATAACCTATTCACACCTATAGGGCTTGGTACCTACAAGTTAAACTCATCACTAGAGGATACAAAACCACATTTAGATAAGGGTAAGAAAAAATTATCAGATGAACATGTAAATTGTTATTATTAAATCCATCCCTCTTGGCTAAAAACAATAAGCCAACATTACAAGTGACCTATGCAAATATACCATATGAACAATGTGTAGTCCTCTCAAAAAATATCGTAATAGATTATCCAAATCTTGGAAAACTAGGATGTTTCAAACTTAATTCCTTATATGTTACTTGAGTATTGTATGGTATATTTACATCCTAATAGACATAGATTGGGTGGAAAACTCATTCTTAAAAAGGGTTCACTATATTGTGTTACCATTGGATCATCGACCATAATACCAATAAATGTGTGGCATTGCAAAACCATATTCAAAAATACAAAGGTGAGGGGCACATACAAGTTGTTCCCAATTAAAAAATGACCAAATACTTCCAATATTTTCACACAAAAGCAATCTGCAAAGCAATAAAGACATGAAAAGCTAACAATCAATATAAATATTTATGGTGTCTCTTGCTCACATTTGTAAATTGATACAAATAATTGGGACACTATTTGTAATGTATCATACGTACCTACATTTGGACATATTATTGAATAAGTACAACATTGTTTTATTTTCCCTGAATCTCTTGGATATATTTACTTACCCATAGCATACGTACCTAAACTGATAAATACCCTCATATGGGTAATGGATACAAAACCAAATATCAAATTTTATTTTGGACAATATTATGAAATATAGATAAAAATAATAATTGATACCATTCATATATGTCTTACTTACCAATTCTAAAATAAATTGATTCACATACAACATGATATAAAAAATGATATATCTATAGCAATAACAGATGGTATCCCCTTATGAGATGACAAAGATCACTTGAAATGTTATGGCATAAACACTATTAGCAAAAGGATGATCTGGGAAAACAATCAAATAGTCCTCTATCTTTTGAGTGGGAGGAATAATCTTCTAGCATTTAAATTTTAAAAAATTAAAAATAAAATATTCCAAAAATACCAAAAACATTCTAATAATTCAAAAATATGAAAAAAAAATTAACATGTTCTTAGGTGTACTACATCTTATGCATACGTTATTTGTTTCATGTTAGTCCATACCATATCATTCCTTTCAATATATGTGTGTTTCATGCTTTATTTGAGTGTGATATAGGCATACATAGGTATATGATATATACACATATAGATGTTGAGATTTCCCTCTGCTCACATCCTAAATACATTGGGGGCATCTACTTCTTTGATCATGATACACCTAGGTTACATTATTCTATTATCACTTTCCATTATCATGTTTGAGCTTATATATACTTTTACCTGCCTATATCCATACTTATACCTTTCATAGTGTACTTAATATATTGTGTACTTAATATATTACAAACACATGTTTAATAAATAGTATGTTATGTTCATGTTTGTTATCTATTCTCCTTGCTTGCTATTGTCTTGAATTGTATTGCCTATTTTGAACATTTGAATATAATCCATTGATTGTGGCCCTTATTTCTAAGATAATTTCTTTGACATTTGAACATGTCATGGTTTATTGCATGCAAACATTTGAATTTCATTCTATGTTTTATGGAAATTTTACTAATTCATGTCCCTTAGATTGTGTGACATTTGAACATGCCCCTTGTATGAGGTCTCTTTGGACCATTTCTTATTGCTTTAATTTTGAGTGCTCTTGTGTGTGTACTTGAGCTTGTATTAGTACTCTCTATACATTTTCATGATTTACATCATGCATCTTAGGATTTTATGTGATCAAATATCGCATACCTAAATGTTATATCTACCTAGACATGTTACCCATAAATGTTACATGATCCATACACAATTTATATAGTTATTTTATCCTTTTGAGGTAAGGTAACTACCATATTATACTTCCCCTCACCTCAAAATGGGGGGCATGTCATAAAGGCATGGCTTCCACACTTTCACATGTTCTCCATATTATAGTGATGGCATGTTATGTAAATATGTTGTTTACATTCACACCACTTCTCAGATTCTCTAGATTACAGTGAGGCAATATTATGGAAACATGTTCTTCACACTTTCACTCATTCCAAATTAAGTATATTTCATAGCTATATGATTGAGACACATATTTTTGGTAGAATTCTATAAATTGATATTGTTACTATACCCAACTTTTAGCTTGAGAAAAATATGAGTCGCATATGCCATGCAAAGGGTGCCCAATTTTGAAAAATCAAATCAATCTCTATATTTAAAAAACTATTATGGATTGTTATTATACCTCAGTTGGGATTTCAAGGACTATTATTGAGCCAATATACTATAGTAGTCTGTTCACTTTCGGAATATTGAGTTGATTAAATTGCTTAATCTTACAAATATTATAAGTTAAACTTGATCAAATTATTCAAATTTACTAGAATTATAGGTTGGATCTGATCAAATCATCCACCCTCACCAGATATATGTTGTGAGTTGATTAAATCACTCACACTCATTAGGTCATGCATATATTTTGTTTGCATGATTGAGATGAAACAAGCTCAATAGGCATGTTGAAACTCACCTTTATATCAATGTTGGGGGCATGTGTTCTCTCTCTCTCTCTCTCTCTCTCTCTCTATATATATATATATATATATATATATACACACACACACACACACACACACACACTTGTAGGTTTGGATTTTTCCTAACCTCAATTTTAATGCTTCATAATAATGCATCCTTTCAAATAAAATTTTCAAAAGTCAAGATGGTTGAATCAATAAACAAGTGTAATCCTAACCATGCTCTTTCTACTTTCAAGCATTTCAAATTCTTCCAATCTCATATGTCATACACTGATTATATATTATAACATCATCTTGGTTTCAGTTTAGTCAACAAAAAATCACTCAAGTTGGGATCATGAAAAGACAAGTTATGTATACACACCCAAGTATGCATTTATTTCCTTTAAACTAGTAGTTTAATTACTAGATTAAAGGGGAAAATGTAGCTATTAAACTTTGATTTATGTAGTACCTTGACCTTGTACACTTGGAAAATATATATCATAGTTGTACCTTTCAGTTATAGACATGCCCATTACCCTTACTCTTTTACACTTGGAAAATATAAATCATGGTTGTATCTTTCATATATAGACCTACCTATTACCAAAAGACTTACATTCACTATCTCTTTGTGCTTAAATTTCTTATCTCTTAGTCTGACCGTTGTTATTATAATGACTAGGGCTTATATATTATGCAAAAAATTCAAAATATGATTATTATTCTTCACTACCAATTCTAGCATGTACCTATTTTATAGTTTCATGGACACTTCTATTCTAAGCAGACACCTGCATCGATGTAAGTGTCCAAATTTCTTGCAATGTCTCCAGTGACTGAAAGTCATCCAATTTACAAATGAAATTTATCCTAAATGTTAGCCTAAGTGCTTTAGTGTGAGATAATTTTAAAAGGGATTGGTATATATATAAGATAAAAATTCATTCATTCACCACCTATAAAACACTTGTAACTCACAAGACAACTTACCAAGAAGCACTCAATCAAGCATTCAAGTAAGAAAACTTACCCTACTCATCCCTATTTCTATATCAATCATAGGATTAATATTACCATAGGTCTAAATCATTCAAGGATCATCCCATGAATCATATTGTCCAAGTTACAAGATAGGTCACTACATACCATTACCTATCACATGTTTCATCTTGATTTACACACAAGCCAACACATAGGAGAAAATTACATAAGTTTGAGACTCTCTTCAGAGTATTGTCTATGTAGGCAGTACCATTTGATAGAGGGGTCCTTAGGGCAGCTCAACATTGTAAGCCCACTAACCCATTTTTACAAAATCATTTTAAGGGTGAAGAAGCTAGGATTTGATTATTTGACAAAGAGAAACAACCTATGTGTATGATCTAGAGACATCAAAAAAATGTGATAGAAAACCCAAAATTCTCTAGTTCTTTACATCCAAATCTAGTCAGTATTCCATATAGCACATGTGCATCAAAAAGTAGACATTTCATTGATGCAACTGTCTAGATCTGATAAAATCATTTAAGGCCATAAAAATAATATTCCAAGAATTTAATGATTTTTCAAAGATCACCTTCTAGTCCACTTTTAACCTGTTCCAAGTCAGACCTACGTGAACACAATAAACTAGTGAAGTATCAGTGTTCCCTATTTATTTCAATATATATCAATAGTTTCACTTTACTATTTTTAACAAACTAATTTATATAGCTTCATAATATTATTTATCTAAGTTTTAATTGTATTGTTCATTAGATTAGTTCAACATCCTTACGTAGAAGCTAATCTAATACCCCTTAACCCTAGATATCCCCATTATCTAAATCTAGGGTTAAACAATAGTTATCTTGGATCTAAGTTACCCTTGTTCATCAGTCTCTTGCATGCATTATCTTGGATATAGGTTCCTCTTATTCTTATTATGTCTTTAATACACCCCTTTGTTAGCATTGTTATAATCACTTATCTATATTGAGCCCTAGTGAGAGTTATACCCCATGTGATAGGCTTAGGATTTAGAACCCTTTCCTCTTAAAATTTGAGTGTATGTAAGTCTACAATTATTATAGGTCCTTAACTTATCTTCCATGTATGCACAGGAGATCTTGTTATGACCTTGTATATATCTTAGTCTATCAAGAGAAAGAGGATTGTTATATATAGTCATGTCTCATGTATACATTCTAGTGAACCTATTGTGAATCATATCCCACTAATGGTTAAATTGTCTTCATGTTTCCATTTATTTTCATTGCTTATTTTCACTTTGGCTTCACCATCATAATATATTTTGGTGAACTTGGAATGAATCATATCCCACCATTGGTTGGATTATCTTCACATCTCCATAGCTTACTTCTTAAAAAATTTCAATTTAACATGCACTTGTAAAAAAAAATTCAATTATTAGTGTTTCCATCATTTTAAAATGATGTCCCCCCTTATGATATTTTTAGTGAGCCTAAACTCATTTAGATTCCACATATTTTACCCCTTCATCCTTCCCACCTCTACCCTTGAAGTCAACTCCTAAGGGTGAAATTTACCTCAATCTCAATGTTAATCTACCCAATACAACTTCATTGATCCAGAAAATACTCAAAGACAAAACCACCATCTTGACAATCATACTACACATACACCTTATACATTTTTTTCTTTCAACACATATAAACTATAAAACTATCAACAAATCCACATCAATAGTTGGAACATCACATTATATTCCACCTATTAACACAAACATTCACAATCCTCTTGTTACACCAATAATTAGCATAACATAATGCAATGGGTTCAAATCTCTTCAACTCTAGACCTAATATATCTCAATTAGCTTATCAAAAAACTTTTAATAACATTGTTTATACACCAAAAAATAATGTGAGTCTTAGTCTTATCAATCCATATATAATTATGATTAGGGAAATAAATAATGTTCCTCCTCTTAACACAGTTGTTGGGAATCCTCCCCAAGTAATAATCTTTCTACCAATAATCAACAATTCCAATCAAAATCATCTCATTGATAGCTCTCGAGTCCTTGCCCAAGTGGTTAAGAAAATGGTCCTTAGACAAGCTTCTAACCATAACCATTTTCTCTAAATGTAAACCTATATTTTTCAAATGGCCAATAAACTTCCTCAAGTCCTCATAAATCAACCATGTGAATATTACATCCCTCCTCGTAGATATGTCAATGGAAATATTCTCCCCTAACCTAAAATCTTAATTAAACTATTATAAAAATTTAAAAATAAACCTCTAAATCCCTACATTATGTCCATGGATAATGGAAGTATTTATCTAACCATCATAAATGGTAGTACTATTGATTCGTCTTTACATCTTAGAGCTTTTGGATACTTATATAATTAATGGAGTAAAACTAACATTTATGCAACTACTAATCTTCTAGCCAAAACCCTAGTTGGAGAGACTTATAATGGTATAATCAACTTTCAACTCACTCAAATACACAACTAAAAGATTTAGTTAATGATCTAGTTAAAAAAATTAATACAATGAAATTATTGAGAATAACCTTATCAAATTCATTAATGCTAAATAATCACCTACGAAATCTACCCATGCTTTCATCAAGTGATGGAAATCATGGGTGCATAAATCAGATCATAACATGAGTGATAAAAATCTATTCAAGTTTTTTAATTACAACTCTAAAATACCCCTCAATAAAAAAATTGGATGTTATCTCCTAAGACCTTAAAAGAGGCCTTTGATCAAGTAAAAATACAAGACTTCCTTATGATCCAATTTGAACCACCTCAAAACACTAGTAAAGAATATTTACCAACATCAACCAGTATAATCAACATTAATAGATCTCATAACAAGCCTCCCCAACAAACTAAAGTAGGAGCTCCTACTCCAAATAATGCCAATCTTTCCCACCCTCACTTAATTCTCCAATAACTCAAGAAAAAATTGCCACATTCTCGATCCATGATTTTTCACCCTTCCAAGCCTCCCATAACATGGTACAATCCTAGAAGATTTTGTTGTTGGACTGTAATTGTAGGTCATTATAATGAAATTTGTTATGACCCTCAAAAAAATTATTTTATCTTCTTGTTAGGTGAACTTTTCAACCATGAATCCATCACCCAAGAACATTAAAATTACTATCACAAAGTTTTTGAAGCCTAATCAAACCAATCACATCAAACCCACCATTCACAACCAACTAATAATCAATCTCCAAATCCTTTGAATCAATAACTAACTATT
Organism: Torreya grandis; assembly: GCA_037957365.1. Lineage (NCBI taxonomy): Eukaryota > Viridiplantae > Streptophyta > Pinopsida > Cupressales > Taxaceae > Torreya > Torreya grandis. The sequence goes on from JARHVA010000355.1 coordinate 2,158,611, forward strand.
AATGTTGTTGAAACCACAATTGACCCTCAATCTTTTTAAAATGATGAAAACTTGATTGCATGAATAATATGAAGCATGTTATAGTATTTTTTTATCATCAACCTCTTTAGTCACATTAGCCTAAAATATACTTAGTTCCAATGCCTACTCCAAAACACATTATAAGTGATCTTGATCCTAGAGCTTTTAGAACTATTTATAAATCTCCTACAAGTCACCTTTAAATTTAAATCCCTCCCAAATCATTCACATATACACAATCAATTAATTCCAACTATATTAGCCATGTTGATACAACGTAAAGCCATTATAGTCTTTTTAATTGGATTGGCTGCAAGATACAATCCAAACTGACTCAGATTCTCTAAATTGTGTAGAAATTAATGATATAATTCACTTACATTTATCTAATGGTATTAGTCTACAATTAGAAGTTTTGATAGAGTTAATTTATATCATCATGATGGTATCTTCCAAATTTAATAAAGTATCGATATTCTATTAAAATTTCCTCCAGACTTATTCAATTGTATCATCCATCACTCAAGAAGTATTGATACAATATTACACTTCCTAAAAAATCAACTGCATCGGTCATAACTTAAAAAGTGTCAATATAATGTTAGTTTCTTCTTATTTTTATCATAAATGTATTGACCATTATTTAGATTCATTTACTATATCGACTTAGCTAATAAATTTGAAGATAGTTTACTTTCAACCAATTGTATCATCCTTCCTAATACAATTTAACCTACTTTCATCACACCAAACTATATTGACATGGTCGATATCATACTATAAGATTTAAAATCACCTCCCAAATATTCTAAAATTATCCTTGCTCCTAAAATTCATGTTGTAAGATAAATCTAAATATAAATTGATAGTAAAGTTCATCCATATGTCTATCTTAAGGTTTCTATCGAGAATAATCCTACATCACCTCACTCTGCATCATATGTTATGGAATATTGTGATGCCCATTCACAGTTCACTTTAAATTGTATAAGCTTGGTTGATACCATTGGCTCATATTTAGGGTCAATTCTTAGTATTGGATCCATATATATAGGGGTTGTATTTCATTCTTAAACCATATATCACACTCTTCTACTATGCTTTCACTTGCATTTCTTATCTTGAGAAGTAAAAGGAAGAATTAAAGGTTAGATTATTATCTTAAAGGTATAGCCTCATTTATAGTCTTTGAAGCTCAATAAAAGGATTCATGTGAAGGATTTGGCATAGTATTTAGAGTCCCCAACTAAGGATATCTAGGTCTTATTCTTTCCATTTGAGGTCTTCAATCTAAAATATCTCTTTCAAATTGCCACTTGAGCCAAAGAAACATTTTGAGATGCCAATGAGTCCAACCAAAGGTAAGTATCTCTATCCCTACTCTCTTTAATTTATGTTGGAGGTACAATCACTAGGGGGTGAATTAGTGATACCAGATATTTCAATCTTCAATTTAGATCCTTTCAAACTCTTAATCAAATAGTATATATCAACTTGATCAAGAAACATAAATAAGAGAGCTCATATATTCAAAGCATACACAAGATCAAACACATAACACATAATTCATGTGGGAAACCCTCATGGGTAATAAAACTCACTCTCAATCCTACAAACACATGGACTACTTGTCCTATAAGATGATCACAAACAAGAGATACTTTTAGTGAAGCACCCACTTCACAAGGAGAACCCACCCCTAAGTATGAACAAGTGCCCACTTAATCTAGATGTTAATCACCCACACAACACCTATGAAATCAATATCTCCATAAATTTGATTGCACTTAAATCTAATGGAGACACAATGTATAACACCTCTCTTTCACCCTTCACACTTTCTAAACCTTCCTCACACAAGCAATGCATCCAAAGAACCCTTTTGGATCACCCTAAGTTTCTTCACTCATCCTCAGCCACAAACCTGTAGTAACTATGTAATCATAATAGAGACATGACCAAAAGGTCATACACACATTGATCACTCTAATGTGCCTCTTTTCTCTATCTTATACACTTTCAACACATGTTGTGCTCTACATGTCTCTACTAGTATCTCAACACATAATCCACAAGTATAGAAACCATCATATTTGGTTTCACCTTTTATAGAGTCTTCATGAATATCATGTTCACAACCTTCTTTGTTAGCCACAACACATGCCTTCACTCTTAATGCATCTACATGGGTCACCTTTAAGCAATACCCTCTTTCAAATAGGCCTAAGTGTCCTTTTAAGTCCTATGGAGACCCATTCACCTCTTTGACACTTATTTGAGCAAACTTAGAACACAAAAAAACTTTAAAAATACATAGACCCATGCCACACAATCTATAGGTCAACTTTAAGTGAAAACATCCATCACAACACCCTTCTACTATAGCACAATTAGCCCAAACATGTTTTTTTACATACAATCACCAAGAACGAACACACAATCAACTTCTAAGCCTTTGATAATATATAATATGTATTGTTTAAACCTCCATAATCTACATAGATGGTCCTCATGAAGTCTACAACATGTTCCAACACTTATTTTATTTTAAAACAACTCAAGAACCCTTCTTAGAACAACTCAATTACCCTTCTTAGGTTACTTGCAAAGCATGAACACATACATAGTCAACTTTGAAGCTCAATAATTATGGGTGCAAAAACATTCAAATGTTAAAATAAATATTTATGGGTGCACCTTGAAGTCCTCTAAAACTTTGTTCTTTACACCATGGTCAAATAATGCATATATCAAAACTTATAGCACAAAAACTATAGAATGGTCTTCCCTCACAACTTCAAATATTTGAATTCCAATGGTCACTAAGCAAACATTAAAAATTGAAAATGTTGACCTCATCTTATGCACCCTTGAAATATTAACCAAATACACACCATCGATCTCCTTAGATCAACTAGGTCTTTATCTTATAACACTCAATGTTAGATCTTGATCATAACTCACGTGATTATGACACTTAGCACCCTTGCATGCTTTTTGAACACTTTGTTATCATTCGATGCACTTTTTGAACTTGGTAGTCATGCATGCTTTGTTGGCTCTTTAACTTGTCCTGCATCATTGATCTTCATAAGTATGAACTGCTACTCACCATTGATCTTCTATTATATTAGCAAGCTTGTGACACTTGTCACCAGCACATGAAACCTTTAACATGTTGACTTCATATGTACCATTGATCTCAATATGTATGATTAATCACTCACCATTGGATATTCTATACCAATGACCTCAAACTTCAATATTGTTAAATTTGATGGTCTTTGGCCCATCACAGTCTACTAGAGCAACTTTGAAGCTTTATAACTTGAGCTAGAAATCACTTCAAGACTCTAAATTTTTAGGATAGATTCTTGGAACTATAGAAAACATATCCATGTAAACATTTGACCATTATTGACTTTATTCATACCTAAAAAAATACACAAACTTACTATTTCATATATATTTGCATGATGTACAATGATGGTTTGACTTCTCTTAAGCTAGAATATGCATGTTCTTCTTTCTAAATGCTCACAAAACAAACCAGACCTTTTTCAAGCTATCTATGGATGCCTCACAACCTCTTTGTTGTCCTTAAAAACTTACACAAGTTCCATATCTCTCCAAGCTATCCATCTGATCACTTTGTCATTAATGCATTAGTACCACATGCTCTCGTTGAGATCAATGATAATCTAAGACATCAATGACCATGACCAACAATTTATTTATTAGATTAGATACTAATTCACTTATTTTTTTAGTAGATGTGTTGTTTATCCTTGCTTATGTTCATCCTGATACTAAATAAGTTGATATAGTTATAAGGTTTCTTAGTATTTCTATTTATCACCTTAGGTTGTATATGCCACCCATTAGTTAACCATTTCACAACTTATCTTCTTATTATTTTAGTACTTATATCTATCTCAGATATAGGTTAACTTTGTTTTCTAGTTTATTGCATATGATATCCTTATTATATCCTTGATACACCCCTATATTATCATTATTAAAATTATTTATCTATATTTATTCCTAGTGAGAGTTATAACCCATTTCATAGACTTGGGATTTGGAACCCTTTTCTATTTACATTTAATTATAAATTATCCTTTGCTAGGCCACCACTTATTCTAGGCCCTTACTTGCTCTACAAAGTATGCACAAGTTCTATTATTATGACCTTATTTGTATCCCTGACTATTGAGAGAAAGGATTATTACATGTCATCCTAACATGTGCATACTTTGTTTATTTCCATTGAATTCCTTGCACCTAAGTTCAAGACAAGCTGAATAAGGATGTTTTAAAATATAAGGTGAGAACATCAAGGATAGAAAATAAATAAAGTTGGAAAGTGGGATTGAAAGGATAATTTCCAAGAAAATACAAATGATATTCCAAGGAGAAAGAGGGGAATTTTTCCCTTGTCTCTTGATTCCCTAAGATTTTGGGGACCAAAAGCCTCCTAACTAGGGATATGAAATCCAAATTGGTTCATGAAAATAGGTTTTATTCAGTTTGACTAGGCCATTGATATCACTTACTAATAAAAATGATAGCTTGAAAATTGTCATTAATCCTAAGAAATAAATAAGCAATATCAAATTATGCAAGCTAGTGTGAGAATAAATAAAGGACACAAAGAGATTTTAAGGTGATCTAAGCACCTTGGTGCCATGAGCAGCTATAAATAACCCACACTTGATGTGTTCAACTTAATACAAACCCACAAGACAACTTTAGCTTGAGACAAACCATTAGGGAAAATAAATAGTTGGCATAATGTTGAACCTACACAAAAAAGACAACATATCAAACTCTAATGTATCTAACAAAGCTTAAATGCTTGAAATTCCATCCTTTCAAAGTCTATTATTATTTGGGCCCTTAATTTTATCAATTTTATTAGTTTTTGTATATGTGCATCCCTTCGGATGGTCATGTAATTATTTTTGGTTTATTATTTTAGAGTTGGAACATGTAAGTGTAGTGTAGGAGAGTGTGTAAAAGAAACTTGTGGAGAAAAGTAATATAAAAGTGTTAAAATTCTACATGTGTTTGATCAGTTGTTATTTCCTTAGCATGACATACTCTATAAATTCATAAAATAGCTTAATAGGCACCTAAATTTATTATTAGACATGCTAAAATAAATTTGTTACTATTAGACATGCTAAATTTAAAAGTTATTATTATATGTGCTAAAGTTAGAGCTATTTTTATTGTTAGACACACTTTTCATATTTAGATTTTTTGTTATTATTAGAGGATTTTTTATTATTACTATATTAAAACAAAGTGTAACTCTATCCTTACTCATTTATAAAATCAAGATAGGGTGGGTGAGTGATCCATTCAATTATGTGTATTATTTTATTATTCTTTATTTCTAAGTAATATACAGAATTGATGTGTTTTGAGTGAGCAATTTGATTGCTTTACATCTTGGTTTTATGTAGATTTAGTATACATAATTCATTATCTTGAATTTTTTATTATATGTAGTGTTTGTAATTGTGAATTTTCAATCCAAATTTTTTATTCTAACAATACACTATGTTGGTAGGTGTTTAGTTAAGGTTTTTTCCATTGTAATTGAAAATTTGCACACTATGAAATGAAATTTAACATGATATCATAGCGGTCCTAAAAATACATGTATGGAGTGTGATGATACATGTGATACTTAGTTATCATAGGATCTTAGTAGGTGTGATTCCCTAGCTTTAGTGATTGAAGTTGATTTGTCCATGTGATAGGTGTTTGGACCTATGAAGAAGTTATTTTGATTTGATTTTAATATGATATGGTTGTTGATGTGTTATATAAGTTTTAAGTTGACTACTCTTGATCTCAGAGAGTTTTATGTGTTATAAGGCACTTCCAAATTCACACCATGGAAGTGCAAACTAAAAATGTTGTTGGAGGTTTATATTTGGGGTTTTGTTGAGAAGAAAGTTAGAGCTCCCAAGAAACCCATATAGTTTGTCCAAGAACAATAAGAAGGCATCCAAAATAGATATAATTGTGCTCAATTAAGTCAAGGTCCACTTGATCCCTCACATTGTAAATAATAAGACAATAAATATGTATTATGCCTTGAGAGATACTTGATGAATATCATTGAATTGAAAGATGAACATACAACTATAAGTATGAAGGTCAAGGATGAAGATATATTTTCCAAAGTTTTGAATGGATTCTTATAAACTTGGAAACACTTTGTCCATGGTGTGTGTGCTTAGGATAATGTGCCCACTTTTTAGAAATTATGGGATGTCTTTGTCTAAGAGGAGATAAGGTGATAGACTATTGTAACCATAAAGGATGAGATCCAAAAACTAGCCCTCATCGAGAAGGTGAGGAAATCTAAGAAATGAGGAATCAATAAGGGTAAAAGGGGAAATAAATAAGATTTAGGTTATTCCAACTAGTGTAATAAATATTTGAGTCACATGATGTGGTATTAGTGCCATAAGATTGGCCACTATGCATCTTAGTAACCCAAGAAAAAGAATGTGAAGTTTAACCAATAGAAATAGAAGTAAGTTGCATGAAGTTAAGAAGCTTTCACCAAAGTGGATGAGTTATCATCCAATATTGAGATATTTTTCTCCATGGTGTAATGTCTTTCCAATAAAAGTGTCTTCGGTATAGGATGGTATGTGTTGGAAAGTGTGTTGTCATTAATGTCAAAGTCTTGATGTCATGTGTGCATTGATTTCAAGAGTAATGACAAAGTGGTGATGTCATAGTATGATCAGTGTCATTGATGTAAAATAAGTCTAAGCAAGGTCAAAGAGAGAAGACAAGTATGTGAACAGTGTGTTGGCATAGGCTTGATAGCCTTGTGAAGTGGCATAGACATGGTAGCCTAGTATGTTGAGCATGTTGAGGATAGGGATAAGAAGGTTGGAAGATAAGTAACATTTAATGAGTGAATATGACATGTTGATGATGATTTGATATTAGTACAAGAAGGTTCCAAGTGCTTTCTATATCCAAGTTTGACTTGCAGTCTTAGACCTAATGTGTATTGTAACCTAGTGACATCTAAATGGAGGGTCAAAGTGGGATTAGAATATGGTAGAGATCATATAAGCATGTAATGAGGTGTGATATATTTGTTCAAATGTGTTTACCAAGTTTTAGGTCCTGAGGAGGAAGAGAAAGTAAGAAACTAAATTGGAAGGACACTTGTGCATGCAAAATGAAGGTTTCCCAGGTTGAGAAGATAAATGTGATGGTCATTGGCATGTGTACACTTTGCATGGTGACTTTATACTTTTAGGAGAGGTGTTACATGGACCTAATAAGGTTTTCTAATTATTTTGTAGTAGTTTTAGGTATATATCTTTATGAACATTCATTAAGAATGTAAACTAGTCATAAACTCTCATAGTAGAGCGATTGGAAAGAAATTTATAAAAAGGACCCATAATGGATTGGTTGACAAATTTTGAATATTATATGGTTTAAAGGACTCCATTTTTTTCTAGGTGGTAGTGGTGTGTCAAGGCATTAAGCAAAAGGTACATAAATATTCTTCTTTCTAGAGATTTTGGTGCTACAAGACCTGAGTCAACACATGAGAGTCATTGGTGATTAAAGTTCAAGACTTGATCTTGAGTTATATGGAGTTAGTCTGGAAATATATGTTCACTGTGTCTATCATATAGGTCAAAAAAAAATTCCTATTACTAATCTACCAAATAATGGAAATAGTGACAAAAAGCCAATCAGAGTGAACATGAGTTTAGGGAAGAGTTCCAGGTGAGTAAGGATGGATATAATGAATTGAGGTCCTTTTTTGATACATATTCCTATTAATACCTTGGTTGTAAAGTTATTTTTATGCCTATACACATGCAATAAGAAGCCTTCAAAGTGGCTTGTCTGAGTAATGAAGATAGTGAAGGTGTATGTCTCTTATAATGATTTGGATGTTCCTTGTTTACCATTAGACATATATATATATATATATATATATATATATATATATATATATATATATATATATATATATATATATATATATATATATATATATTAGTGATTTTAGTTGTTATTAATGTGTCTAAGGATATCATGAATACATTTTTAGGTCAAGGTAGTGATCCTATAGATTTTATTAATCTTTTTCATCATGACTTTGTTTTGAGACAAGATGATTGTTACAGGCATGTTGAAGGAAGTGAAGTGTTTGAGGTCTTATGACAAATGGTAATGCATAAAATTGACATATTAATGTTTTTTAGGACCTGATTGATCTATTCAATATTTTTTTAAGATAGAGAGATAACTTGAGGAGTTGAACCATGCAATATAAAAGTGCCTATCTAACTGTGTGTGCATAGTGTGAGATTGGTCTAAGGAATTGGTTTGTTAAACCAATAAATGATGCTATAAAATATATATATATATATATATATATATATATTAGAGGTATATGTAAATGTATTATAAAAACTATTCATTTGGATTAGGAAATTTAAAATTATCCTTCCAAGTTTAAACAATAAGTTCATTCATGATTGTACTTTAACTATGTATAAGTAGTCTGAGTGATCACTTTGCAGACAGAAGTTGGAAGGGTTACTGGTAGATTTGAAGAAACAAATGATTTTGGTGATGTTTATAAGGCCATTAATGATCCATCCATGTGATTTATTTAATTTGTTTTTTGATAAAATCATCTTTGTGCTTTTGTTTCTTGAGATAGTGTTTTTTGTGTATGAAGGCCTAAAGAGTGAGGAGACCTAATTTCTAGGTTCAAGGTGTGAGTTTGAGTTCCAGGTGATATGGACTCATGTGGGATTAATCTAGGGTATATTTAAATCAATATTTATGTGTTTGAATAATTAATGGAAGTTAAATATGGTTTAAGGAAATGAAGTGTAATGTGTGCCTTAGAGAAGGCCTAATTCCTTTAGGTCTCAACTAGACCTAATGGAGGATTTGGGTCTTAAGGACATTGGCCGACCTATGGAGTGGAGTGTCTCACCCATGTAACATGTGTAGAGACATATTATAAGTGTAATACAAATGTGTGAAGCATTTTGGATGATTAAGATGGGTTAGACCAAGAGAGTGGTATAAGTACAAGGCCTAATTAGCCTATTTATGCAAGTTCTGTAAGTGTGAAGCCAAGCAAAGGAGAGAACCTTGAAAGAGAAGTTACAGGTCATTGAGAACCACATAGAGTGAATAGGATCAGTCTTGGTCATTTTATCAAGTTGATTTAGGTGGACACACAGGTCATTGGACCTAATAAGCCTACAAGAGTCACATTGAGCGAGTGAGCCCTAGAGGTTATTTGAGTGTAAGTGAAGGGTGAAGTGTGAAAGCAACATAGGTCATCATTAGTTGAAGATCAAGTAATAGGTTTTCAATATGATCAAATATCATAGGTAGTTTAGTTAGTGCTTGGTCACATAGAGGTTTTTAGCCTCCTTGTTAGTTGGAGCTAGCTAAAAATCAAGTGGGTGCTCCTTGATCAGTTAGTGCTAGTCTAAATTTATATATTATCATTATAGGACTATATTCTATCTTACAAGTTTTTATGGGTTTTATTCCCTTTGAGGGTTTCCCACATAATTTCTTGTGTCATCTTGTGGTTTGTTTATGTGATGGTTTGTTTATGCATTGTTTGATCTTAGTTGAAATTATGCTTCATGAAATGGGAAATGGAATTGAATATACATTGTTGTCTAATAATTCACCCTGCTTTTCAATAGCTAGTTCCAATAATTGGTATTAAATAAAGACATTTGGAGGAGGCTTGATAGCCTAAAGGTGATCCTAAGTAGCTTAAGGTGTGATGAGGACAATGTTCATCATGTTTGCAAAGATGGATGAGTTTGTGAAGATCATGGTTGAGGTTTGCATGGAAGTATACACAATGGTGTTATCAAGGTTGAAAAATAAGGACTATAATAAATCTAAGTCCAAGATCAAAACTATGTTGAATGATAGAGTTTATTGAAGATGGTCTCTTGATCAACTAACATGAAAGAAGAAAGATAGGCACTAGTTTGATTAGAAGCTTGGAATATGAGACCTAATTGAGGCCTATCTGAATCTTATGAAAGTACAAAGGTATGATCATGTTTTCATATTTTTAGTTGTTTGAGTAGACAATATCCAATGGAAGAGCTCTGAATATCACATGAGGTCATGTCTTGTTTGCATAGACAAAGAAGTCAAGAGGATGTTTTGTGAGTGTATGATAGTAGAACAAGTCTTGGAGGGTATGTAGGATGATATGAGAGGTCATATGATGTGTCAAGAGTGTTTGGGGTACTTGTGTAAGTCAAGTTAATTCATTAGATAAGTCTTGTTAAGATCTATGTTAGCCTAGTCACCTTGGCAGATCTTCCTAAGTAAGCATATTGATGATGTCAGCATTCACACATGTGAAGGTGTCAAAATAAAATGGTCATATGGATTTGTTCACATTTGTGCCTAGTTCATATGTTTCAAATTTTTGTTCTTGAAATAAAGCCTATCAAAATTTATGGTGGTTCAAAGTTGGCCTTCCAAGCATATTTCTTTGTTTTCCATACTCAGCCATTTATGTGAAAATATGACCATTGGAATTTGAAAATTCAAATTTATCAAAGGAAACTAGTTTGAAAAGAATGACTTGTAGTAGCCATGGATGAAATTAAATCAATATTAATTAAGAATCAAATTTGAAGAGGACTCAATGTAGAAGACCCTTTAATTGGTGGTTTATTTCAGGTGTTTGTACAAGTGTAATAAATGCAGTTCAAAGTAGACTGTTGCAGTCTGTGTTTGAAATGGTGAACCTATTATGAGAAAAGGAGGATTAAAATTCATTTAATGATCTATTTTTGATGTTCTAATAATTGGATGATGATTTTAAATCATCATAGTATTGATTCATGCTCTAATAAAGATTTGAATGTGTTCATTTGACTAACAAAATCTTCATGGAAGGTGATTGTGTGTGAAGGAATTTGTTGTTGGTAGACTTATGTGTCAAGGTGAGTTGTTTGTTGTTCTTAGAGACTCAAGAAGATTTTATTGAGTGGTTAGAGAGATTATCAATATCTTAAAGATCATTTCAATGCCTTCATTTGGTAAGTTTGTTGCTTGAATAGAAGAACAAACTTAAGAGGTGAAAATCTATGTCTTGAGGGATTGGTGTCTATAAACCCTAAGGTGTGTGTTCATTGTGCTAATGACTAAATTTTTTCATATAAATATTAGTGATATTTTTATAGAGAATATGCAATGATTCTTATAGTGGTTTTCATTCTTGTGACACTTCTTTGAATGCATGATGGTCTTAGTTTTCAAGATTTGAACAGGGTATAAAAGTTGAACATTAGACTTTTAAGACCAATGACATTATGATAAAGAGATGTTCATTTGTTCTTAGGAATAGAGGTGATATGAGAATTATGTTATCATATGTTTGAGCTTTTATTTGCTTCTTTGAAGATGTCAAAGTGTATTAGAGTCTCCTCAAAATGAATAAGGTCTGTCAGACCTAGTATTGAATACATGTTATATATAAGGGTGATTAGTAGTGTTTTGAATCTTGATGTCTTATAAATCATAAAGGTAAGTGGTTGATATTATAAGGACCTTATTAAAGTTATAAGGGAGCTGATGAGGCTTCCAATTGCTTAATTTTATAGCCTCATCCATGTTTAGTCTATGTCTTTTTCTATGTAAATCCCATAACTATCTGTCACTAATGCCAATGAATGAATGAAGTTATGATTTTGTATGTTCATTAATGTGTGTGTGTGTGTGTGTGTGTGTGTGTGTTTTATGTTATGAATTATTGATATTTTTCCTTGATTGAATTATAGTGGTGTGGCTTTATCTAATAAGCATTTGAAGGGTCATGAAAAGCTGTAGAATCTTGCTAAGCTATAGCTACTACAAGTTGTTCATAACAATTGTAGGCTTCACCTACAGGTTGCTCATAGCAACTGTAGGTTTCACCTATAGGTTACCCATAGTCACCATAGAGTGTCTACAGCAACTATAGGCTTTACTTATAGGTTGTTTGTAGCGACTATAGAATACCCACAACAACTATAGGCTTCACCTACAGGTTCCTACAACCATTGTAGAGTGTCCATAGCAATTAAAAGTTTCACCTACAGGTTGCCTATAGCTACTATAGAGTGCCTGTAGCCACTATGAAAAATAGAGTCATTATTGAGGAGATCTTGTAGACATATCTAGCTATTTTGGAGAACCAAATGAAAGATTGGCAAGAATAATAGTTGTTGTACAGATTCCCTACATGCAAAGAGACATTGGATGTGCTAACAAAGATGGGAAAGACAAGGATAATGAGAAAAGACAAAAAGAAATAAAATAGCAAAATAGTATGCCTTATCTCTAACCCAGTCAAACCTAAAACAAGTAACTTTAGTTACTAACCACTTGAAGGTTGACTGCGTAGTTTCTAAGTATTTATATTTTTTCCTAGTTTGGTGTTTTTAGTTATGATCAATAAACTACCTTCTATATTTAAAGGCAGAACCTAGATTAGACTAGGAGTTAGATAGTTTTTATAAGGTAATAGCAAAAGTTGTTGAACTATAGCATTTGTATTCAAAATTGAGTAATGAGAAAATTGAATTTGTAAGAAGTTTGTGAATTTTCTCAGAGAGGGATTGGATCTCAGTTCTAAAAAAGGAAGGACCCCCTCAGAATGAGCTAATGTGAAGATCTTAACCCTCTTTAATTATTAGTGTTTGGTGTAAGTTGATTTTACTATTAAATTTGATTATATAAGTGTGATGCATGTATGGCACATAAGTGTGAAATAGTTCTATAATTATGTCACAATAATTTCATAATATATTTGTCTGGTAAATTCAGCATAAATTCATTGTACTGCAATGAGAAAATCGAGTTGATTTTTGAATAAATAACGCATATATAGTGTTGGTACTCTTAAAAAGCTTACGCACCCAAGATTGATAATTAATGTTTAATCAGATTGGTGAATTTGGTAATCACTAGATAATTAGTCTGCACAATATTTTGGCACTATATGTGGGAAGGGTGTTAATTATTATTTTTAAAATCAATCATTAAAATATTTTTGGTTAATGCACTATTCAGACAAGTCGAGTGAGGACACTACAGTGTCTTATGTCAGATGTCTAAGTTCCTAGACATATAGCTCTAGCTAGGCAATTTAAATGAGGGCACTATGGTGTCTTATGCCAGATGTCTAAGTTTCTGGAAGTAAATAGTGTATAAGTTATTTAATTCATGCTTCTAGAATTTATTTCCTGCAAAAGTGATTTATTTTTGGCAAAGTGTGCTTTTAATTTTCCTGCTTTCATTTTTTGCTTTCTAAAATAAATTTTCCTATTTTCTAGAATAAATTCTCCTGCTTTCATTTCTTGATTTTTAGAATAAATTTTCCTGCTTTCATTTTCTACTTTCTAAAATAAATTTTCATGCTTTCATTCCCTATTTTATAGAATATTGTTTTTTGCTTTCATTAGATAATCTTTACTATTTTATAGAAGTAAAGTTTTAATTCCTATTATTTTGATTTTAGCACTCCTTTATTTTTATATTTTTTTTAAAAAATGTTCTGAAACAACCCACTTGAACGCATGAAAATAGGGGAAAAAAACTAACTCTATGAAGGAAGGGATAGGATAGCTGAAGGAGTGACATAAATTTTATGTAGAGAGAAAGAGATTCTTGATAAAGAATCTTACCAAACAAGCAACAAGTTGTTGCTAAGAAAGAACCACAAATCCTTGTAGTAACTAAGAATCCTGTTGAATAATATACAATAATTCAAAAGGATCGTGAAGAAGAGAACACTCCAAACTGAAGGAGGTAGCTTGTAGAAGAAGCATTATTGGCTTTGAGAGAAGAAACATAAGTAGAAGAAGCATTAGCTAAGCTGGTAAGAAGAAATGAAGGAGAGGAACTACATGAACTAGACACTCTAGAGAGTAACATATTTATAACATTTCAACAAGGCTTTCTTGATCAAATCAAAGGAAGCTCAAGAGAATATTTAGACCCTTCATCTAGTAAAAAGACTGATGATCAACAAATAAACATTTATTATCATGTTGATCAAGGGATTGACATAGAGTTTGAGGATGAGATCATGAGTACCTTTGGTATCTGTATCACAAGAAGAGCCATCATGATCAAAGAAGGAGACTTTGTGGAGGACAATGGGACTTCAAACAGTTACTTTTGAATTTCTTATTCCAGATGCAACAGGCATAACACAAAGGAAAAATATTGTGCCCTCAGCCTTGCCTAATTTAGAGGCACATTATCAAAAGATCCAGACACATTCTTATTTGAATTTGATATCCTCTATATAATCTATGACTATAGGTAGGATGCATAAAAATTGGAAATTTTTTCAGTTAATCTCAAAGACTCAGCACTTCACTGGTTTATAGGATTGTGTAGTGATTCGATTTGCACTTGGAAGGACATGAAAAAGAAATTTTTGGCCAAGTATAAAGAATATGGAAGAGGAATAAGTTATAGAATAAATGACATATTTAGGATGAATGAAGAGGGGGATGAATCCTTGGAGGACTATGTTGAACGGTTCATGTTTAGTGTACAAAAATTCAAACAAAGTGCACTTGAAGAAGAACCTTTGAAACTCATCTTTCTGAAAAGAGTCAGAGAAGATTGTCTAGAAGCCTCGGACCTAATGAGTGGGGGGGGTATTTCATACCTACCATTCTCAAATATCAATGAGTTGATCAAGAATTATTCTACATCTGCCATAAACAAAGTTAGGGGCAGCAAGTTTCCATTGGTAGCTGTAAATGGCCTATCAAAAATTAAGGTTAGTGACTTGTTACAAGACATGAAACAAGATATCATTAGCCATTTGGAAACTTAATTGGATATCCTAAACTCAAGACAAAAGTAAGTAGCTTTGGATCCAACCTTGACCATTTACTATCCAGACTGTAAGAAGAAAAACTCTGATTATAGATATCATGAAGTTCAGGCTAAAGTAGCTCACATCACAGCTAAAGAACTAGAAATAGTAGACTTACACATTGTATGAGGAGATAGTGACCAAGTTTTCTATGTTGCACAAAGAAGGCCATGGGTTCAATGACCACCTTATTAAGGTATGAGACAAAATCCATATTTTACAAATTTTACCTCCTTTAATTCATAATTTGTAAATGCTACTCCCAATTAGACTAGTCCTTGGATGAACATTCCACCTCCTGATTCTTGTTATAAGCCACCTCAAGCAAGCTACCCCACCACCTCTTGGAAGCCTCCACAAAATGTATCCCTATTTTAGATGCAAGCTTGACAACCATCCCAAGGCCCACCCTTCACAAACTAGTGGCAATAGCCTTGGAGACCTAACCAGCGATGGGGAAGCTCTCTAAGAGGATTTCCTCCACAATAGTAACAACAACCTCCTACTCTTATACCCAATACACAAGTTGTACCCAAGCTGAACCAGCTACCTACCCAACCCATACATCATTTTTCAAATAAACTAATGCAATCCACATTCAGTACTGAGCCTGTTCAGTACTTGACATACACGGTGAACATCAATGAAGTTCACCTCGATTCAAGGAAAGTTCTACCACCTCTAGAACCACCTATAATAAGGTATTTAAATGATGAAACCCTATAATAACATGTTAACCTACCTCCATCACCTCAAAAACTCTCTGAACCAACAAATAAAGCTATTGATTAAAATAGCCCCCTTCATTTATAGAATGTCTCAGCCTTCAATGCCATACAATTGAACATGAGTTTGATTTCATGGGACAACTTAAGAACCTTTGTGTCAAAATTCCTCTATTTCAAGCTATCAAGGATGTACCCATATAATCCAAAGCTATTAGAGACCTCTATCTACAAAAATGAAGAAGGAAGAAAAAAGATCCCAATATTGTGCATGTGATTGGCTAGTTAGCAGATATCATGCTGGGGAACTCCCTACCAAGGAAATATTCAGATCCAAAATACCTGGTAGTAATAGTCTAGATCCATGACTAACATTTATCTAACAGATTGATATACCTAAGGGTTGTAATAAGTGTAATGACAACTAACACTATGCACAAACTATAGCTAAATAATATTTGTCCCACATCTACACTGTTACAAATGATTGATAGGTCTATAGCTAGACCAAAGAGAATCATTGAAGATCTTGTCATCATTGTATATTCTTGAGAGTATCCTATAGATTTCATTGTGTTGCAGCCTAAGTGTAATTTGGGTGGATACCCTCTTATCTTAGGATGACCTTGGCTTGCCATAGTTGATGCTTTCATTAGTTGATTAGGTAACATGATGATCTCCAATGGAAACTACACTAAGAAGTTGATTCTTTATCCCCCAACATAATCAATTTTACACCAGAACTTACATTATAGGCTGAAGAAGATGAGGCAGATCAGCCTTATTTGATTCTTGTATTTACCATAGACCATACATGAATATTGGCTAATCACGGAGAAGATACCATTCTCTCCAATATTCTTCAACATAATTACCAAACTCCTTTTATAGATATCAACCACTTGCAATGTGTTGAGTGCGTATTTTCTAGCTTCTGGGAATTAGATAATTTTGATGCATATGTATAGAAAATATTTCACCAGTTGTTGCCTCATAGCTGCAGCCAAACTGATTTATTAGTAATATGAAAATAATGAAAGCACTCACAGTAAATTGAAATCTCTTCAGAGAAAACATTATTTATTAATAGTAAGTTGGAGTTAAACGAGGAAAAGCACCTAGTTAGCATGTTGTATGCAAACCAATGTGATTTATGCATGAGATTATAAGGATATGCAAGGAATCAGCCTAGAAACATGCACACATCATATTTACATCAAAGAAGAGTGCCAGCCAATCATATAGCCACAACGTAGGATGAATCCAGTTCTTTGAGAAATAGTCAAAAAAGAATTACAAAAATGTATGACTATTGTATTTATATATCCTATATCTAATAGTGAATGGGTGTCACCTTTGGTAATTATACCAAAGAAAAATGGAGACTGGCATGTATTCATTGATTACATAGAACTCAACATAGAAACTAGTAAGGATCACTTTCCTTTACCCTTCATTGACCAAGTGTTGGACACACTAGCAGGGAAAAAATATTTTGCCTTTTTGAATGGCTTCTATGGTTACAACTAGATTACAATTGCTCTTGAGGACCAAAAAAAACCACATTTACTTGTCCCTGGGGTACTTATGCTTATGTTGTATTACCTTTTGGGCTACGTAATGCTCCTGCAACATTCTAGAAGGTTATTTTGAGTATCTTTGTAGATATGGTCAATGAATGTGTAGAAATATATATGAATGACTTCACTGTCTATGGAGAGACATTTGATGAATTACTCAAAAACTTGAAAAAAGTGTCATAACGCTATCAGGAGCACCATCTATCTCTCAACCATAAAAAATGCTACATGCTTATGATAGAAGGTATTGTCTTAGGCCACCACGTATCTACTATAGAAATTAATACTGACCTTGCAAAAATCAACATCATCAAAACCTTGTTTGTTCCTCAAAAATAGAAAGATGTTTTTTTAGGACATGTTGGTTACTACAAGAGATTCATCAATAATTTCAATAAAATAGCAGCACCATTGTTCACCCTTCTGGTTAAAGATGTTGAATTTCTTTGGACTCTTGCTTGTGATACAGTCTTCAAACAATTAAAGGAATTATTAACCACCACCCCTTTTCTATGTAGTCTTGATTGGAAGCTTCCCTTCCTCATTCACACATATGCTTCAGATACTACCCTCGGATTTGTGCTTAGAAAAAAATAGGAAGAACTCAATTATGCCATCTATTTTGTAAGCAAAAACCTATAGGCAGCAGAATTAAATTACATAGTTACTAAAAAAGAATTATTGGTAGTAGTTTATGCTATCAACAAGTTCCATCACTACATCATTGGGTATCAGATATTTGTTCATACAGACCATGCAGCCATTTAGTACTTTATGAACAAACCAGCTATTCTAGTCAGAGTGATAAGATGGTTGTTCTTATTACAATAATATGATATCACCATTGTAGATAAGCCTAGTCAAGACAATGTAATGGCTAACTTTTTATCACACTTACAAATACTTAGAGAGGATACCATAGTGGATGACTCAATTCTAGATGAGCACCTATTCTCTCTCACCCTTACCACACCCTAGTATGTTGATATTGCTAACTACCTTGCAACAGGGTCACTTCCACAACACTTCCTCCCCAAACAAAGGTGAGCATTAATTCATAAAAGTGCTAGATATTCATGGTTATTTGGATTGTTTTTCTATACTAGGCCTAACTCTATCATCAGAGGATGTCTCAAAGAAGATAAAATTCTAGATATTCTCAAAGCCTACCATGATGAACCTTGTGGAGGACACTTTGCAGCCAAGCGTACAACAATCAAAATTTCGACTACAAGATATCATTGCCCCTCACTCCATAAAGATGCAATAAGATATACTACTCATTTTGATAGATGTCAATGTATGGGGAGAACCACACATTTAGATGAAATATTTTTGTAGCCCGACATGGTGCTTGAACCATTTGAAAAGTGGGGCCTAGACTTTGTAGGACCTTTTGATCTAAAATCCAACAACAAATATTACATCTTTATCTATATTGACTATGTCACTAAATGGATAGAATTAAAGGCTCTTACGCACACTAGAGATGAGAAGGTGGTAGCTTTCCTCTATGAAAAAATATTTAATAGATATGGTGTGCCATGTGAAATAATCACTAATCAGGGACCCCAATTCACTACTAATTTAATTAGTACCTTAGTCTAGCAATATGAGATTAGGCATAAGAAATCAACTCCATATCATCCATAATCTAATGCATAGGTGGAAGTTGCCAATAGAGAGTTAGAAAATATTTTGACAAAGACTATTAGTCTGTCTTGTAAGGATTGGGAGGCTAGGCTCTCTAAAGCTATGTGGGCTTACCAAATCACATGGAAGACCGCTACAGGCTTCACTCCATATGAGTTGGTCTATGGAAAGAATCATGTCTTGCCAATTGAATTTGATCACAACACCTTATGGATAGCACTAGAACATGGGATGGATATATCTAAAGCCCAAAAAGAAAGGCTTATGCAGTTGAATGCCTTAGATGAATATAGACAATAGATATTATAGAATATAGATTTTGTATAGTAGTAGAAGATTGGATGGCATGATAGGTACATTAAGACCAAGCAATTACATATATGAGATTGGGCTCTTCTTTTTGACTCCAAATATAAGGACCACAAAGGTAAACTCCAAACCAGATGGCTTGGTCCTTTTGAGATTGAACATGTTTTTGACAATGAAGCAGTCCAACTCCAAACCATTGATCTAGTAAGATTATGTATGTTGGTCAATGGCCATAAACTCAAGTTGTACAAAAAACCACTTACTCAGGAAGAATTTATTAGTCATATACATCAGTAGTTACAAGATGGATACAATTATGTCTTGGATAGACATGTTACCTCACCAAACAATGAGAGCACTAGTCCACACCTAGATGAAGAAGGAGAGGAGGACATCCTTGGCCTCCTCTGGTATGCTGAATGAAACCTTCACCTAGTTTTCAACAAGTCACATTTCTAGGTGACGTGGTTAAGACCTTGAATAAATAGTCTACTACAAATAACAGTTGGAGTCAAAAAAATCCAACAACGAAAACCCATTTTTAAACATTATTGGTAGCTTCTGGGTAGAAAATCAGCCTGGTAGTTACTTAGATTTGTGAAAAGGCCTAAGTAGAAAACTAGCTTATTGGCTATTTAGGGGTAAAAATAAAAATAAATGAAAAAAAGAAAGTGAGAAAGGACATAGAGAGAGGGAAATCCCTTCAATCCCAACTATTCACGTCAACATGGGTTTTTTCTAATTACTACAGGTATTTCTATAGGTATTATGAGTACCTTTTACACAATTGGCCATCACTTTGCAGCTTGATACGGGCACTTTTTTAGCTACTATAGGTACCTTCTTATGCCTATTCTCACCTTTCTATATAGCATACAAGATATATCCTCCTAAATCTCTCACCTATAGCTTGGCTATTGGCTTTTGGGCATTCTATGAAAGTCATCAGACAATATTGTAGAAGAATGAAGGAGGATTGGGGCAGTAAATATCATATCTATTACCTAAAACTACCCCTGAATACCAAGCTATAGAGCCACAACAAAGTATACTTCCCTTTCCGTGTGGAAGTGTTGTAGACCAAAATTTATGCCTATAGGGACACTCATGATTTATTTTCAATTATGGTCATCATTTTACTATGTTGACCAGTGAGATCTCAGATTTCTTTGGAACATAGGTTCCATGTTGAAGACCTTGTTGATTACTATATCCAAGCCCACTAGGCATAAAACCTCTAGGGCATAAGCAGCATCCAAACACCTATCAGTTGGTTCATGCAGTTGAAGGTCACTAAGTAGTAATGCCCTCAGCTACCTTCTCAAGATATTCTATCCCATCACTTGGACCACTCATCTTTTCAATTACCACCTTATGGTACGATAGCAATCATTTATCCTCTAAGTCTTATACCCTTGTTCCATACAAATGGTCCTACATCACATGCATATGAGCTATAGGCATCATTAACACCTAACCATTGGTGGCCTCCTAATCACTTCAAAAAGGGTCCACTTCACTCTAGTTCTAACTACCAACCTAATCATTACATCCATTAATCATTTACATGTAAATAATTTTATGCCAACACATGTGCGACTCCCTAGGTGTCACATCTGAAACATCATTATTAAAAGATATGCCATATATTTCATCATTGAAACTAAATTCATTATTCTAATATAGCATGTATGGTATTAATAAAGCATATTTAATTATAACTTTAGTCATTCATTCAAAAATTCTATCACATCACATCTAAACCTGCACTTCTATTCCTCATGATGACCCATCTTATCCTATATTTCCTACTCATTCCACATCATCTGAGGACTTGTGACAACACAAGTGGGGGGATAAAGCTATGGGTTAGAACCTCACACACTATAAGAACCCTTGAGATTCCATAATTTTCAACATGCAACCTCAAATCTACCATTATTGAGCCAAACCCTACAATCTATAAACCCTACATTTGTCATTATAAAACAAACCTATTGTAGGTAGATTTCTATAGATCCAAAGAGTGTGCAGTTGAATATCAGTTAAAGGAACTAATAGAGAAGTTAAAATGGGAGATTCAATCATGCAGACAGAGCCCTCAGACCATAGGCACTTACGAGGAGACCAAGCTAGTTGGCATGTCTTCCATAGAGTTGATTAGACCACCTATTTTGAATGGTTGAAACATTTTTTAGAGTATCTTACCAGGGCATTTTTAGGTTCTTTTTATGGAAACCAAGCCACTATATGTGGCATCACATTTCCAGTTACTGAGACCTTGGTGAGCCAAGTAATTGGGCTACCAATCATGGAAGAAAATTGGTAGGATAGACCTAATGGCCAAGAAGCCAAGCAACAATTGTGTTAGGCAAATGAAAGATTGATATTAAAGAAAGGAGGTGTGAAAAGACTTAGTATACCTATAAAATGAAGAGAGACAACATCATATATTATTATGTACATGACTTGTGAGGGAAGGTATTCCCTCATTTACACTCTCTAGTTCAAATTTTTAAATCATTTAAGACATAATAGAGTCATTAATGTTCGAAATTTTTTATGGAATATTTTGAAAAGAATGTCCAAAGAATATCATAAGGCATTAAAACAGCCCTATCTCACCATTGCCTAATATGGCTCATAATTAAACAAGGATTAGCTTCTATTAGACCTGACTTCACTTGGGAGCAATTTTTGGTCCTAAAAAATATTGCATCCTAGCAAGAAGAGGGCACTGATGAGAGGGAATCTCCTAATGAGCAGCCCCAACAAACTATTTAGGAAGATGTTGAGGGAAATAGTGTTTTTAGTTAGCCTATAGCCACTAAAAGTTCATCTGAGACTACTACAGGAAAGAAAAAAAGGAGAAGATAGGTCTTATTCTCTTCTAACACAGAGTAAGAAAGCCCACAATAGCATGTCCCTTCTCCCATTATGTCATCACCTTAGATTGATTCCTCCACACTATCTCCTATTGGACAAAAAAAGGTTCCCCTATCAATTGATGCACAAGAAAAACAAACTCCATCAGTCACCCCTCCTATAAGGAAAATAAAAACCAAGGGGAAGAAACCCATGGTGTCAAAAAGGAGACCTCCTCTTAGGAGATCTCAAAGGATGAAGAAATAAAATACCACTACAACCTCCTTAACCATAGCTATCAGTGATGATGAAGAACCAAGGAAAGAGCCTAGGCTTAAGAAAACCCTTGATGGATTTGAAATAGAGGAATGGTCTATTGATGAAGGATCTGCTAAGGTAGAAGAAGAAAGGTCACCTCTCCCATCTATATTCACTGAGGAGGACATTCATCTCCTCAAAAACATTGGATACATAGATGAGGAATTAAGAGAAGCAAAGTAGCATGCAGCAGAAGAAGAATTGGTTGAAGAAGAGGTTATCAAAAAATAAAGAAAACAAGAAAAAAATTCATGATTAGGAGTTTCAAACATTGGAATAAGCTATAGAGGAAATATACATACTCAAAAATGAACTAACAGAACTGAAAGGAAAATGAGGCATTAAAACACTTCTGGAAGCAACAGAGTTTGTAGAACCCTCTAGGGACAAAGAGAAGATAGTGAAGGAACCTACAGCATCCTCATCCACCTTAGCCATAAAAGCCCCTAAAATAGAGTATGATCTAGCTTTGGTACCTTTATGTCAATAATTTCCTCCTCCATTTCCCACTACACCAACACCTACTATAGAATAAGTTATTGATGTGGATTTCTTAGCCACCACTCCAGTAGAGACTAATGATCTTTTGATTTTTTTGAAGAAAAAATTTAGTAAAAATGAAGCCTACCACAAAGAATTGGTGCAAAGATTCAAGGGATATGTTGAATCAAAAGAACAACATGATGAATTACAAGAAAAAATTGAATTTACTAAAATTAGGATCAGATATCTGAAGGAAAAGATTGGCAAATTGCATGAACTTATTGAGCTATTGATGGAGTATAAACCCCCTTTTAGGGTGTATGTTGTATACTTGGAAGAAAAATGGTTAAAATTTAGGTATGATATGATTTATAATGATCACTATTATATGTTCTGTGACCCAAGATCTTTCTTTAATGAGTATGAATATGTTGATCCTAATCTTCAAGCCCAGCTAAGTGAATTCTACATTCACCAATATGTTGTTCCCAGTGATACATAATGGAATCCCAACATCTATTTGGGGGATGTCCTATTAAATGCATTTTATTCATATGTTTTGAATGAAATTGAAAGAAGAAAACAAATAGAAGAATACCAAGAAAAAGAGAAAGAAGCCACCTTGATGATCAGGAGTGAATTCAAAAATTTAGATGTTGTAGTGGAAGAATGGATCTCATTTATGAACACAAATTCTCCATAGAAATAGGTTGTCAAAAAGCAAGTGAAAGTCCAGAACCACTATTTGAGTCTCATGGAAGGAGATGGAAGGCAAATTTTTGTTGTCTACTCTCACAGATGGGCAGAAATTTTGGATGCCTTGAAAAGAAAGGAACTGTACTCCCTCAAAACCTTAGGGAGGTCATCCACAGAGTATAATTATATATTAAACTTGTCAGGAAGTGGAGAATACAATGGTTGGGATTGTTGTTTCAACCTCCTATATTTTGGTTCTCAATTCCTGACTGGGAAGGAAATGTTCCAACTAACAGAGAGGTAGAGAATAAAACATGGGAACACATTAAGAATGCTAAAAATTTTTACATCTTGGAAGGGTTAGGCTATCTTAAACCCTTAAACTTTAGAAAATTTTTTAGTTTTAGAATGCAACCAAGGCTTGTGTGTGTGTGTGTGTGTGTGTGTGTGTGTGTGTGTGTGTGTGTGTGTGTGTGTGTGTGTGTGTGTGTGTGTTATGTTATGATTTATTGATGATTTTCCTTGATTGAATTATACTGGTGTGAATTTATCTAATAAGTGTTTGAAGGGTCATGAAAAGCTTTAGAATATTGCTAAGCCATAGCTATTATAAGTTGCATGTAGTAACTATAGGCTTCATCTACAGGTTGTCTATAGCCACTGCAGAGTGCTCAAAGCAACTGTAGGCTTCACCTGCAAGTTTCTTATAGCCACTATAGAATACCCACAGCAACTTTAGGCTTCACCTATAGGTTATCTACAACCACTACAGAATGCCTTCAAAAATTGAAGGTTTCACCTACATGTTCTATATAACTACTACAGAGTGTCTATAGATATTATGCAAAATAGAGTCATTATTGAGGAGATCTTGTGGACACATCTAGCTATCTTGGGGAACCAAATGGATGATTAAAAATAATCATAGTTATTGTACAGATTACCTACATGTAAGGAGATAATGGATGTGTTGCCAAAGATGGGAAAGACAAGGATAATGAGAAAAGACAAAAAAAATAAAACAGCAAAATAGTATGCTTTGTCTCTAACCCATTCAAACCTAAATAACTTCAATTGCTAACCACTTGAAGGTTGACTGGGGTAGTTTCTAAGTATTTGAATTTTTTCTTAGTTTGATGTTTTTGGTTATGATTCAATAAACTACCTTCTATATTTAAAGTCAAAACCTAGATCAGACTAGGAGTTAATAATTTTGAGAAGGTAATAGCAGAATTTTTTAAACTATAGCATTTGTATTCAGAATTGAGTAATGAGAAAGTTGAATTTGTAATAATTTTTTGAATTCTCTCAGAGAGAGATTGGAGCTCAGTTCTAAATGAGGAAGGGCCCCCTTAGAATGAGTTGCTGTGAAGATCCTGGCCCTCTTTAATTATTAGTGTGTTGTGTAAGTTGATTTTACTATTAATTTTGATTATATAAGTGTGATGCATGTATGGTACATAAGTGTGGAATAGTTTTGTAATTTTGTCATAGAAGTTTCATAAAATATGTGTAGTAAATTCAGCATAAATTTATTTTACTGCAACTAAAAAAGCAAGTTGATTTTTGAATCAGTAATGCATATATAGTGTTGACACTCTTGAAAATCTTATGCACCCTAGGTTGATAATTAATGTTTAATCAAATTAATGAATCCGGTAATCATTGGTAATTAGTATGCACAATAAGAGCTAAAATGTAAGATGCAAAATAGTGGAATGAAGTTTGAAGAACATTGACAAATAGTGATACATGTTATACTTTTCTAAGAAGATGAATGGTTTCACGAGAGGTAGAATGATCTAAGAATCACTGAGTACTTGGAAACCTATTGGTTTTCTCCTTCTTAAATATCATAAAGAAGATTAGTTGTGATAAAAGGTCTGTTGTAGTGAAGTCTATACTCACAGACTTGTATGATTGTATTTCCACATGTCCTATTTCATGAAGGCTTGATAGTTGTTGTGGTTGCTTGGAGAGCTCATATGTGTTGTTCTAAGAGTGAGTTGACATGTTGTATATTCCCTAAGGGTGTTCATAAAGTTTTTATAATGATCATTATCCTGTAGCATCATAAGGTTCTTGTATTCTTGACGAGGAGTCTATAGATGTATTCATGAAGAATGTATTTTAATTTTTAGTAGTCTCTTGGTGTTATGGTGACCTCATAAGGTCATAAAGGGATGTGTTGGAATGTTTCTAATAATATGAATATGACCAATTTTTTGAAGATGACATATTTTGAGTCATCTCAAATAGGGTTTTGACTGTGTGTTATCTGAAAAGTTGACTTTTGGTGTTTGGATCCTTGTTGGCTTAAGGTTCTTAGACAGAAAGATGATTGAAGGCATAAGGAGTTTTTAGAATTTGTTTCTTGTATTTTCATATTGATCCAAGAAGATATAATGTTTGAAAGAGTTGTTTACAAAACTAAAGGAGACATGTTGAATATGTCAAGACACATGTAGAATATGGATTTAGGGGGAGATAACTCAAATGGCTTGAGATACTTGAAGAGATGTGCATGATGTGAGGGGTATCATATGTGTGGTGTTCTAGTCATGATGGATATATGAAGAAGTCTTCTATAGAAATGAATTCAAGAAGTTTGCATGATGACCTAATCAAACCAAGTCATGTGTTTTTTACTACATATTAAATCTTCATGCATGGACAAAGGGGGAGTTGTGTAAAAGTATAGGTCCTAAGATCATATGACTATGTAGATGAAATTGAGAGGAGAATATGTCCACTTTTTCAATAATGGAAAAGGGGGAGAAGCAGAATAAGAGGTTTCCATCAATGATAAAGGGTGTGATTGTTGGCAAATGTGTTGTCATTGATGTCAAGAGTAATGTCAAAGTGGTGATGTCATAGTATGATCAATGTCATTTATGTCAAATAAGGATAAGCAAGGTCAAAGAGAGAAGATAAGTATGTGAGTAGTGTGTTGGCATAGGCTTGATAGCCTTGTGAAGTGGCATAGACTTGGTAACCTAGTACGTTGAGCATGTTGAGGCTAGGGAAAATAAGGTTGGAAACTAAGGATCATGGCATGAGTGCATATTACATGTTGATGATTATTTGAGATTATTACAAGAAGGTTTCAAGTGCTTTCTATATCCAAGTTTAACTTGCAGTCTTAGACCTAATATGCATAGTGACCTAGTGAGGTCAAAATGGAGGGTCAAGGTGAGATTCCAAGATGGTATATCTCATGTAATAATGGAATGAGGTGTGATATTTTAGTTCAAATGTTTTTACCAAGTTTAAGTTCTTGAGGAGGAAGATAAATCAATAAACTATGTTAGAAGGACACTTGTGCATGTAGAATGAAGGTTTCCAAGCTTGAGAAAATGTTTGTGATGCTCATTGGCACATGCAGACCTTGCATGGTGACCTAATCCTTTTGGTAGAGGTGTTAAATGTACCTAATAATTTTTTCCAAGTATTTTATAGTGGTTTTAGTTACAAATCTTTATAAATATTTGTTAAGAATGTAAATTGGTCATAAACCCTCATAGTAGAGTGATTGGAAAGAAATTGATAGAAAAGACTCAGAATGGATTGGTTGACCAAGTTTGGCTATTTCATGGTGTAGAGGACTTATCCAATTGTTTCTAAGTTGTAGTGGTGTGTTAGGGTAGTAATTAGAAGGTACATATATATACTTATTTCAAGAGATTTTGGTGCTACAAATAGGGTTGACTGAGTCAACATATGAGAGTCATTGGTGCTTGAAGGTCAAGACTTTATATTGATTTCTATGGAGTAATTTGGTAAATTATGTTATCTATTTCAATCATCTAGGTCAATAAATTTGTCTTATCGCTAATCTGCCAAATAGTGGAAATAGTGACAAAAAGCCAGTCAGAGTGAATGAGTTTAGGGAAGAGTTCTAGGTGAGTAGAGATGGATATAATGAATTGAGGTATTTATTTTATACCTATGATTATTAATTCCTTGGTTTTAAATTTATTTTTATGCCTATACACATGCAATAATAATCCTTCAAAGTGGCATGTCTCTTAGAATGATCTGTATGTTCCTTATTTACCATTAGACATCCATATATTAGTGATTGTATTTTATATTAATGTGTCTAAGGATCTCATGAATAAATTTTTAGGTCAATTTAGTGATCCTACATGTGTTATGAATCTAGTTCATCATGATTGTGTTTTGAGTCAAGATGACTGCTACAGGCATGATGAAGGAAGTGAAGTGTTTGAGGTCTTATGACAAATGGTGATACTTCAAATGGAAATATTTATGTTTTTTGAGACATTATTGATATATTAAATCTTTTTGGAAGCTATAGATATAGTTTGAGGAGTTAAACCATGAAAGACAAAAGGGCATGTCTAACTATGTGCGCACAATGTGAGATTGGTCTAACGAATTGGTCTATTAGACCAATGAATGATGATATAAAAAGAGATATAGATATTGGAGTTTGATGTAAATTTATTATAAAAACTATTAATGTGGATTAGTAATTTTGAAAGTATCCTTTAAAGTGCAAACAACAAGTTGATTCATGATTCTACTTTGACTGTGTGTAAGCAGTCTGAGTGATCACTTTGAAGAAGTAAGTTGGAAGGGTTATTGGAAAATTTGAAGAAATAAATGACTTTGGTAATGTTTCTAAGGTCACTAATGATATATCCATGTTATTTATTCATGTGTTTATTTGATAAATTCATCTATGTGTTTCAGTTTCTTGAGACAGTGTTTTTTATGTATGAAGGCCTAAAGAGTGGGGAGAACTAATTGTTAGGTTCAAGGTGTGAGTTTGATTTATAGGTTATATGGACCCATGTGGGAGTAATATAGGGTATATTTAAGGCAATATTTATGTGTTTTAAGCATTTATGTAATTCAAATATGGTCCAAAGAGATGAAGTGTAATGTGTGCCTTAGAGAAGGCATAATTCCTTTAGGTCTCAACTAGGCCTAATGGAGGATTTGGGTCTTAAGGACATTGGATGACATATGGAATGGAGTTTATCACCCATGTAATGTGGTTTTATACCTATTAAAAGTGTAAAAAAAGTGTGTGAATCATCTTGGTTGATCAATATGGGTTAGACCAAAAGAGTGGTATAAGTATATGGCCCAATTGGCCTATTAGTGTGAGTTGTGTAAGTGTGGATCAAAGTGACAGAGATAACCTTTAAGAGAGAAGGTACAGGAATTGTAGGGCTATCAAATAGTGAATAATATTATTCATGTTTGTCTAATCAAGTTGATGTAGGTGGACACATAGGTCATTGGACCTAATAATCCTAGAAGAGGCACATTGAGTGAGTGAGCCCTAGAGGATGTTTGAGTGCGAGAGAAGGGTGAAGTGTGCAAGAAAAAGAGGTAATCATCAATTGAATAGAAATAAATAGGTTTTCAAGATGATCAGATATCAAAGGTATCTTATTTGGTCTTTGGTTTCCTAGGAGGTTATAGCCTCCTTGCTAATTGGAGCTAGTTAAAGGTCAAGTTGGTACTTGACTAAATTAAGGGGTGGGTGCTCCATGATCAGTTAGTACTTGTCTAAATTTGGATCTTTTCATTATAGTAATATATTCCATATTTAAAGGTTTAGTGGTTTTTATTCCCCTTGAGGGTTTCCCACATAATATCTTATGTCATCTTATGATTTGCTTATGTGATTGTTTGCTTATGCATTATTTGATTTAGTTAAATGTATGCTTCATGAAATAGGAAATAAAATTGAATATACATTTTTGTCTATTGGTTCACCCTAACCCTCTAAGTATATACTTCTAATAATTGGTATCAGAGTTATACCATTGGAGGAGACTTGACATCCTACAAGTGATCCTAGGTATCTTAAGGTGTGATGAGGATAATGTTCATCATGTTTGTAATGATGGATGAGTTTGTGAACATCATGGTTGAGGTCTACATGGAAGTATACATAATGGTGTTATAAAGGTTAAAGAAGAATTACTAT
This sequence comes from Torreya grandis, assembly GCA_037957365.1. Classification (NCBI taxonomy): domain Eukaryota; kingdom Viridiplantae; phylum Streptophyta; class Pinopsida; order Cupressales; family Taxaceae; genus Torreya; species Torreya grandis. The sequence goes on from JARHVA010000355.1 coordinate 2,188,188, forward strand.
ACTTAAGCTAAGTCCAATATCAAACCTATTTTGAATGGTAGAGTTTATTAAAGATGGTCTCTTGATCAGCTAATATGAAAGAAGAAAGATAGGCAGTGGTTTAATTAGAAGCTTGGAATATGATAAATAATTGAGGTCTATCTGAATATTATATAAGTACAAATGTATGAGCATGTTTTCCTATTTGTATTTTTTTGAGTTGACAATATTCAATGGAGGAGATCTGAATACAACATGAGGTCATGTCTTATTTGCATAGATAAAGAAGTCAAGAGGATGTTTTGTGAGTGTATGACAGTAGTACAAGTATTTGAGGGTATGGAGGATGATATGAGAGGTCATATGAGGTGTCAAGAGTGCTTGTGGAACTTATGGAAGTCAAATAAATTCATTAGATAAGTTTTATGAAGATCTAGGATAGCCTAGTCACCTTGGCAAATCTTTCTGAGTAAGCATATTGATGATGTCAACATTTGCACATGTGAAGGTGTCAAAAGAAAATGGTGACATGGATTTGTTTAAGTTTTTTCCTAATTCATATGTTTTAAAATTTAGGTCTTGAAATGAATCCTGTCAAAATTTATGGTGGTTCAAATTTGGCCTTCCAGGCATATTTCATTGTTTTCCATACTTAGCCAATTTTGTGTGAAAATATGACCGTTAGAATTTGAAAATTCAAATTTTTCAAAGGAAACCAGTTTTTAAAGAATGGATTATAGTATCCATGGATGAAATAAAATAAAGATAAGGTAAGAATAAAATTTTAAGAGGATTTCGTGTAGAATACCCTCTAAGTGGTGGTTTGTTTTAGGTGTTCGTATAGGTGTAATAATTATAGTTCAAAGTTGACTGTTACGGTCTGTGTTTGAAATGGTGAACCCGATTTGAGGAAAAGAGGATTAGAACTCATATAATGATCTATTTTTGATGTTATAATAATTGTATGATTATTTTAACTCATCATGGTACTTATCCATGCTCTAAGAGAGATCTGAATGTGTTCATTTGAGCAAGAAAAACTTCATGGAAGGTGACTGTGTGTGAAGGAATTTGTTGTTGGTAGACTTATGTGTCAAGGTGAGTTGTTTGTTGTTATTAGAGACTCAAGAATATTTTCTTGAGTGGTTGGATAGGTTCTCAATATCTTTAAGATCCTGTAGATGCTCTTTGTTTGGTAAATTTGTTGCTTGAATGGAAGAACAAGCTTAAGAGGTGAAAATCTATGTCTAGAGGGATTGATGTCTATAAACCCTAAGGTGTGTGTTCATGGTGATAATGACTCAATTTTGTCATATAAATCTCAATTATATTTTGATATATAATATGCAATGATTCATACATTGGTTTTCATGCTTGTGACACTTGTTTGAATGCATGATGAAGGTCTTAGTTGTCAAGATTTGAACAAGGTGTGAAAGTTAAAGATTGGTCTTTTAAGACCAAAGACATTATGATAATGAGATGTTGTTCATTTGTTTTAAAGAATAGAGGTGATATAATAATTATTTTATTATATATTTAAACTTTTATTTGTATATCTAAAGATGTCAAAGTGTATCAGAGGTTCTTCAAAATGAATAAGATCTCTCAGACCTAGTATTGACTGCATGTTGTCTGTAAGGATGATTAGTAGTGTTTTGAATCTTGATGGATTGTAAAGTATAAAGGTAAGTGGTTGATATTTTAAGGAACTTATGTAATTTATTCTCATCTATGTGAGGTGGTCCTATTGGATCAAGAAGGGAGCTAAAATATAAGATGCAGAATAGTGGAATGAAGTTTGAAGAACATTGACAAATAGTGATACATGTTATAATTTGCTAAGAAGATGAATGGTTCTATGAGAAGTAGAAATATCTGAGAATCAGTGAGTGCTTGGAAACTTGTTGGTTTTCTCATGTTTGAAGATCATAAAGAAGATTGGTTATGACAAAAGCTCTATTGTAGTGAAGTATATACTCATAGACTTGTATGATTGTGTTTTAATAAGTTTTGTTTCATGAAGGCTTGATGACTATTGTGGTTGACTGGAGAGCTCATATGTGTTGTTATAAGAGTGATTTGACATGTTGTATATTCCCTAAGGGTGTTCATAATTTTTTTATAATGATCATTTCCATGTAGCATCACAAGGTTTTTGTATTCTTGAAGAGGAGTCTACAAATGTATCCGTGAAGAATGTGTTTTGATTTGTAGTAGTCTCTTGGTGTTATGGTGACATCATAAGGTCATAAGGGGATGTTTTGACATGTTTATAATAATATGAATATGATCAATTTTATTAATATGACATATTTTAAGTCATCTAAAGTAGGGGTCTGACTATGTGTTATTCGAGAAGTTACCTTGTGGTGTTTGGAGCCTTGTTGGCTTAAGGTTCTTGGAGAAAGACATGCTTGAAGGCATAAGGAGTTTTTATAATTTGTTTCTTGTATGTTCATATTGATCCAATAAGATATAATGTTTGAAATAGTTGTTTATAGACCTAAAGGAGACCTATTAAAGATGTCAAAATAGGTAGAATATGGATTTAGGGGGAGCTAACTCAAATGGATTGAGAGTCTTGAATATATGTGCATGATGTGAGGGGGATCATATGTGTGGTTTTCCAATCATGATGGATATATGGATAAGTCTACTACAAATATGAATTTAAGAAGTTTGCATGATGACTTGATCAAACCTAGTCATGTGTTTCTTAATATGTATTAAATCTTCATGCATGGATAAATGGGGAATTGTATAAAAGGATATGTCCTAAGATCATAGGACTGTGTACATGAACCTGAGAGTAGCATATGTCCACTTTGTCATTAATGAAAAAGGGGGAAAAAGAGAAGAGGTTTCCATCAATGACAAATGGGGAGATTGTTGGCAAGTGTGTTGTCATTGATGTCATGTATGCATTGATGTCAAGAGTAATGACAAAGTGGTGATGTCATAGTATGATCAGTGTCATTGATGTCAAATAAGACTAAGAAATTTCAAGGAGAGAAGATAAGTATGTGAACAGTGTGTTGGCATAGGCTTGATAGCCTTGTGAAGTGACATAGACTTGATAGCCTAGTATGCAGAGCATGTTGAGGATAGAGAGAAGAAGGTTGGAAGGTTATGATCATGTCATGAGTGCATATGACATGTTGATGATGATTTGATATTAGTATAAGAAGTTTCCAAGTGCTTTCTATATCCAAGTTTGACTTGCAGTCTTAGACCTAATGTGCATAGTGACCTAATGAAGTCCAAACGGAGGGTCAAGGTGAGATTCTAAGATGAAAAATCTCATAAAAGCATGGATTAAGGTGTGATAGGTTTGTTCAAAGGTGTTGACCAAGTTTTAGGTCCTGAGGAGGAAGATAAAGTAAGAAACTATGTTGGAAGGACACTTGTGTATGCAGAATGAAGGTTTCCAAGGCTAAGAAGAAGTTTGTGATGCTCATTGGCATGTGTATACTTTGCATGGTGACTTGATCCTTTTGGGAGAGGTTTAAAATGGACATAAGAAGGTTTTATAAGTATTTTTTAGTGGTTTTAGGTACAAATCTTTATGAACACGTTAAGAATGTAAATTGGTCATAACCCTCATAGTAGAGCAATTGGAAAGAACTTGTTAGAAAGGACCCATAATGGATTGGTTGAGAATTTTTTACTTTGGGATGGTGTAGATTAATACTCTATTTTTTTCTAGGTGGTAGTGGTGTATTATGGATGTAAGTATAAGGTACATAAATATGCTTATTTCTAGATATTTTTATGCTACAAGAAGGGTTGACTGAGTCAACGCATGAGATTCATTGATGATTGAAGGTAAAAATTTGGTATTTAGGTCTATTGAGTCAATTTTTAAATTTATTTTATTTGTGTTGATCATCTAGGTCAATAAATTTATCCTATCTCTAATCTACCAAATAATGGAAATAGTGACAAAAAGCCAGTGAGAGTGACTATGAGTTTAGGGAAGAGTTACAGGTGGATAAGGATGGATATAATGAATTTAGGTCCTTGTTTGATACCTATGCCTCTTAATACCTTGGTTTTAAAGTGATGTTGATGCCTATACACATGTAATAATAAGCCTTAAAAGTGGTTTGTCTACGTAATGAAGACAATGAAGGTGTATGTCTCTTATAATGATTTGTGTGTTCCTTGTTTACCATTAGACATACATATATTAGTGATTTTAGTTGCTCTCAAGGTGTCTAAGGATATCATGAATACATTTTGATGTAAAGATAGTGATCCTATATGTGTTAGGAATATTGTTCATCGTGACTTTGTTCTGAGTCAAGATGACTGCTACAGGCATGTTGAAGGAAGTGAAGTGTTTGAGGTCTTATGACAAATGGTGATGCATCAAATTGGAATATTGATGTTTTTCAAGACCTGATTTATCTAATCAATATTTTTGGAATATAGAGAGACATGTTGAGGATTTTAACCATGAAAGACAAAAAGGCATGTCTAACTATGTGTGCACAGTGTGAGATTGGTCTAAGGAATTGGTTTGTTAAACCAATGAATGATGCTAGAACAAGAGATATAGATATTGGAGGTATATGTAAAGGTATTATAGAAACTATTCATGTGGATTAGGAATGTTAAAATTATCCTTTCAAGAATAAATAACAAGTTGATTCTTGATTGTACTTTGACTATGTGTAAGTAATTTGAGTGATCACTTTGCAAATGTAAGTTGGAATAGTTCTTGGAAGATTTGAAGAAAAAATGAGTTTTGTGATGTTTTTAAGGTCATTAATGATCTATCCATGTGACTTGTTTATGTGTTTTATTGATAAAATCATCTGTGTGCTTCTATTTCTTGAGATATTGTTTTATGTGTATGAAAGCCTAAAGAGCAAGGAGACCTAATTGTTAGGTTCAAGGTGTGAGTTTGAGTTCCAAGTGATATGGACTCATGTGTGAGTAATCTAGGGTCTATTTAAGGCAAAATTTATTTTTTTTAATCATTAATGTAAGTTAAATATTGTCCAAGGATATGAAGTGTAACATGTGCCTTAGAGAAGGCCTAATTCCTTTAGGTCTCAACTAGGCCTAATGGAGGATTTGGGTATTAAGGACATTGGCTAACCTATGGATTGGAGTGTCTCACCCATTTAACATGTGTGGAGACATATTCCAAGTTTAATACAAGTGTGTGAAGCATTTTGGCTGATCAAGATGGGTTAGACCAAGAGAGTGGTATAATTATAAGGCCTAATTGGCCTATTTGTGCGAGTTGTGTAAGTGTGGAGCCAAACAAAGGAGATAACCTTTTAAAGAGAAGGTACAAGTCATTGAGGAACATTAGAGAGTGAAGAGGATCATTCATGTTTATCTAATCAAGTTTATGTAGGTGGACACATAGGTCATTAGACCTAATAAGCCTAGAAGAGGCACATTGAGCGAGTGAGCCCTGGAGGCTATTTGAGTGTGAGTGAAGGATGAAGTGTGAAAACAAAAGAGGTCATCATCAGTCAAAGAAAAAGTAATAGTTTTTAAATATGATCAGAGGTTAGAGGTATCTGAGTTAGTTCTTGGTTTCCTTTGGGGTTGTAACCTCCTTGCTAATTGGATCTAGCTAAAGCTCAAGTGGGTGCTTGACTAAATTAAGGGGTGGGTGTTCTTTGATCAGTTGGTGTTGGTCTAAATTTGGATCTTGTCATTATAGGATTGTATTCCATCTTGTAGTGTTTAGTGGTTTTTATTCCCCTTGAAGGTTTTCCACATAATCTCTTATGTCATCTTGTGATTTACTTATGTGATAGTTTACTTATGCATTACTTGATCTTAGTTGAATGTATGCTTCATGAAATGGGAAATGGAATTGAATATGCATTGTTGTCTATTGATTCAGCCCTCTCTCAATAGATAATTCCAATAGTATGTGGACAATGGATCATGTATACACATTACCTTCAATAAGGAGGATTTCATCAAACTTTAATAAAAAAATGTTGGCATACATGTGATTTGGGCATACATGTGAGTTGGGCAATGATGCCACATATCAAGTTAATAGAATGGGATTTGTCTCCTTTTACATGCCATGATGTAATGTCCTTGAGTTTGATGATGTCTTATATGTTCTTAGTATTTAAGTATATTTTATGAGTGTCATAGATCATAAATCTTAGGTGTCTGGTTTAATTTTATGATCAGTAAGCTATTATCAAATATCACAACTATGAGCATGGTTGAGTTTTGGCCCAAGGTGTGTGAGGAGGTATCCTATACATGTTATTTTTTATCCAGTGAAGCATGATGATTTAGTGCATGATAATGACACTTTGTGTGAGCTATGGCATAAGCAATTAGGTTACCTGCACTATGGAACATTACCTATCTTGAAGTACATGGTGAAAGGATTGTCAAACTTAAATGTTTTAAAATAAAGGAGTGTTTTATATTTTTGGACTAAGAAAACATGCCAATTTTTTTTCTGAATTAGTGAACATCAATCAACAAATATTCTTGATCTAATTCATTAGACATGTGTGCATCAATGACTTAAAACTCTTTATTAGGTAATCTATACATGTCTCTTTCATTGAAGATTTTTCTAGACAATCCTATATTTATTCTACGAAGACTAAGGATCAAGTGTTCCTAAGTTTCAAGAGTTCAAGGCCTTAGTTAAGAATTAGAAAAATAAGAATATCAAAGTGTTGAGACATGAAAATGTTAGATTACTCCTAGATCTCTGAACGTCATAGATTACACAAAAACCCTAGGAGTAGGTGATAACAAGAAGCAAAAAAAAGTGAACTCCATTAATATTTATTAGCTGATTAGCCAAAAAGTACAAAAGAGGTACATTATATAGTGAGAGATTAGGTCACCATAAAGGTAACAACTTAACTCACAATTAGAAAACACATAAAGTGTATTTCTCTTAATGACTTTAATAACCCTAAGCAAGTTGATTAACAACCAAGTAGATAAAATCAAAAGTGATAAAAAGCCTACACTAACACCTCTGAAGTGTAGCTTAGGTGGGTAGAAGAATTGAGTCCCGACAACAAGGCCTGATGAGGTACCCAAGCACAATGCAACTCCCACAAATTAAGAAAGGGAGAAAACCCATAAGACAAAACTCATCTTTAAAAGAGAGTAAAATAATAGAAAGTGCATGCTCTAAGGATGTCAGACATAGTGTACAATGTGTCCATAAGTACGATCAAACAAGCACATAGAGAGGAAAACTAAGAAGTCCCCATAGAAGATAATGAAGTTACCTACACTAGAGTTCACAAAATGATAAATGTCATTGATGAGATCCTTTGTTTTAAGACTAAATAAGCTCCATCTGCATCAAATAATATTTCTTCATTTTACCAAAGGAAGAACACAAATGGTGTACTAGAAGTCTGCACATTCCAAAATAGAATATGGAGGTAGTATTACATATAACTTTAAGTAGGGTCCAAAGCAGAAATGTGGCATAGGTCTGACAAGATCATGCACAAGAACTAAATGTAGTGAACCTATCAAAGGTAGGTGCAATGAAGAGTGTATCTCCCTAGAAAAGTGAATGGGTCCACCAAGTGCTTGATAGAACTCCAACCAAATAACTATACTCCTCATACATAGTAAGAGGGCTAACTACTCTATGCAATAATGGTGCAATATAATCAGAGGCTAAAATGGATTGTATAATGCCTTGTACCTATGGAATAGACTACCCAATGTCATATGAGTCATGAATTAGTATACTTACACCCTATAATGTTAAAAGTGGGCAAGAGGTAGGTGGATAAATAAATAACTCCTCAATATCTAGAAGGTGACAAGGATATGGTAGAGGCGTGTCCCCATCACTATTGTAGTTGTCTATATTAGAAGAAGAGCCATCAATATCAGAAGATTACTCAGGCTCAGAAATGTCATCAAGTTAAGGTGAGTCTGAAGAATAAGAATGGCATGGAACATTCATAGAAAGAATGTCCATATGAAGTGAAGAGCACAACTCAACAACCCTCAAGGCTGAAGAAAAGACTGCAAATGAATCACATGGATCCGTAGACTGAATATCCATAAGAAGAGAAGATTCATCAATACTCTCACAAGGTGTACTCTAATTGAAAATAGTAGAGTCCTTTAAAGCACCAATTTGTGATGGCTTTAGATGAACAACATCATGCACAGGAATGAAAGTAGAATCTATAATAGGACAACTAAGGTTAGGTAGGATATTATTTTGTAGTGGTAGCTCGATAGAAGGAAGAACATAGTCCACCATAGATGTGTCTTCATAGGAAATAGGAGTAGGAAGAGAGAGTACAATAGTCTCTAAAGAGACAATAGGAATAGGAGTATTAGGAGTGATATAAATCTCAGTAGGATATATGAAAAGAGACTGAAGAATGTTCCAAATAGTGTAGGGACACACTGTATGTTCCACATGGCAATGAAGATCCATGGAAACATGTAACATTAAGGTACCAACAACCTTGTCACAAGTGTTAGCACTTATTTAACTAAACATGATCATTGGGAGCAGGAATCTATCCATATAGGAATGGAATATAATTTTTTATTTTGACCAAGTGTTCCATATAAGCACACCAAGAAGCATAGTTTCCTTTTCCAAGAAGAACCACTAGTGTAAAATCAAATCTCCCCCATAAATATCTCTCAAGTCAAGTCAACACGACTGAGATAAGACACTAATAAGTGCACAACTACACAAAATAGCTACAATGACACCTACTTATAATAATAATGCATGCTCATGAAGAGGATTTCAAGAACAACCAAGAATGCATCCAAATGAGTAGTAAGTATAGGAATCAACACAATGCAAAAAATGAGAATGTACAGAAGAAACACCAAAAAATACATAACACCACACAATACCCTTTCATAAGTATTAGCAACGACCCCCTGTTAAAATTTCATATACAAGCATATTTGTATATACATCTGACTTAGCCAAGAATACGTCTTGAGCAAATGTATGTATGAAAAAATTGGAAGGACGTCAGAATCAGTCGATAATGTGTCCAAGAGTGTAAAATAGTTAGTTTGAATAGATCCTAAAAATGTAACCAATGCCTAGAGTATGAAAAAATAAGTAATTTTGAAGAAGATGGCACTCAAATCTGAGTTACCAATCAAAATTTATAGTCATTTGAAAATCTTAGCTCACATGAAAAATTTGGGTGTAAATAGGTGGAAAAATATTTTTGATCAACTTCCTCAAAAAAACTTAAATCTTTTTGGAACAAAATCTCTTAAAATTTTGGGAAGCAATTTCCTCAATAAAAACTTATGCCTCCATGGAGTCAGAGTTAAGCATTTTTGGGTTGGAAGTGGACATGGGCTTAATTTTCATATGACCAAAGCCTGAGCGTAAGTTGGGTGCTTACCTCATATGACCACACCATATGACCAAGAGGCTAAGGCTTATTGTGGGTCACACATGTCATAGGGTGTAAGAGAAGGTTATAGAGTTCTATGTGTGCTTCTTCAAATAGTAGAGTCTGATAGGCATGCTTGCAAGGTTGGTAGAACTTGGCAGTGCTACTAACACGTCAGTCAAAACCTGACAATGGTGATTGAAAGAGGATCAAAACCTGATGGGTTTTCATACAAGATCATCAGAACTAGATAGAGTTGATGGCAGGGTCCATGGATTCCAATGATGGTGTATACAAGGGTCATGGGACTCGATGGTCATGCAGGCAGGGACCATGGGATCTGATGAAGGTGCAAGCAAGGGTCGTAGTACCTAATGGGGCTACCAACAAGGGGGTTGAAACCTAATGATGCTATCATTAAGATGCCCAAAACTCGATGAGGTTGCATATAGGGACCATGGAACTTGATGAACATGCAAGCAAGGGTTCAAATGTCTATTGAAGGGTGAAAACCTAATAAAGTGTTTTTAGGGGTGAAAAACAATGTCAAGTTGGAAAATCACCTAGATCTACAAATTTGGTAAGGCTTTCACAAAATCCAAAAATAATCCACTTGAAAACTCATAAAACCCAAAAAAACATAGAAATTTTTTCCTGATTTGAGAATCTCATTGTACGTAAATATGTAAAATGCCTAAAAATGCCTCAAAACCCTCCAAAAATGATAAAAAATCAGTCACAGATCTAGGTCAAGTGTATAGCTGATCTTAGGGTTTTGATGTCTTCTAAATTTGATGGTGTTGTCCATTTTGCAATAGAAGACTCAAGCTATAAATTTTGCATGGATTTTCATGAGAACCCATCAAACCTGTGTGTTGTTCCCAAAATCTATCACTCATTTTTTGGGACAACATATGAACTATTTTGGTCCTACAAGCCAAAATCCTCTCTTCCCTTCTCAAAAAATTATTCTGAGCATTCAAATTCTTCATTATTCAAGCTTTTTCAGTTAAGAGATTAGCAGGTTCAATAGGTTCATCGACTTCAACAGGCGAGCTCTCACAATGGAACAAGTTTCCAACACTTAGGCAATTTCAAGGTTGGTTCAATGCTTCAGTTCAACTAAAAATGTCCATTGGCAAGCTTCTAAAGCAAAGGAATGAACCGTTGAACCTTAAACCAAAAAATTTCAATGGGTTCAAAGGTTCAACGAGATTGGTTCAAAAAAATTGGTTCAACGAGCAGTTGGTTCAACGTGGTTGGTTCAAGCAGTCAATTGAATGAGCGGGATACAAGATTGAATCATTGAACCATTGAACCAAAGTTGGTTCAATCAGTTGGTTCAATCGGCCGGTTCAAAGGAGTGCCCCAAAGCCAAAAGACAAAGTGCCCTTATGGAGGGCAAAAAACCAAAGGCGAGTACCCTTGCAGAGGGCACTTAGGAGCCAAAAAGACCTTTGTGACTTTTCTGAAAGGCAATTTTGGAGATCAAACAGCCCTTGCAGAGGGCAAGTGATGAGCAAAATGGACCATTGCAAAACGTTGAAAGAGTAAGGTTTTTTATTCAAAAAAGTGAACAAGGTAGAAAAGAGATACCCTTCAAAAAGATTTTCTGTGGTAAAAAGTCCGAAGGAATTCCTTCGGACAAAAAGGAATTTTCTCAAAGAAGAAAGCCCGACCGAAAGGAAAGTCCCCCGAAGACCAAGGAGCGTGAAGGACCCCGAAGGGTAGGTACCCTTGCGGGGGGCTCTTAGCGACTAGGAAATAGACCTTCTCAAGGCCCGAAAGGACACCTTCCCTTTGGGAGGTTTCAAAGACATTAAACCAAAGGACTGTTTCTACGGACTCTGCAGACCCGTTTCTACGAACTGATTTCTACGGACTCTGCAGGCTTGAATCTAGGGAGTCTGTAGGCTTATTTCTATGGACTCTATAGGCCTATTTCTACAGACTCCAAAGGAATGTTTCTACAGACTCTGCAGGCTTAGTTCTATTGACTCTGCATGATTTGAAGAAGAAGGCTTGGTTTCGATGGACTCTGTAGGTTAGTTCTACGAACTTGTTTCTACGGACTCCACAAGTTTGTTTCTACGGACTCTGCAAGCCTATTTTCTATGGACTCTATAGACATATTTCTACAGACTCTTCCAAAGCTTGAGAGACTTAGAGAAAACAAAGGCTTCTAAGGAAGAAGATGAACTGTTGAACCTTGAACCAAATTGGTTCAAAGGTTCAATGAGTTCAATAGTTCAAAGAAAGCTCTGAGCACAGGGAAGAGGCGGAAGATTCCAGAGACCAGTTCAAAGAGATGGTTCAACCAATGAGAAAAAAAGTGAATAAACTAAAAAATTGATGGAACCAAGGAGCCAATAAGGCCACCCAAACCATTGAAATAGTGAACCAATGACGTCCCCACATACGTCAAATTTAGGGTAATGAAATATCTGTTGATTTTCAAACGTGACGTGGAATTTGAAAATCAACTCAGTGACTAGCTGAAGAAGGAGCTGAAAGAACTAGTAGAAAGGGGAAGAGATATATTGAGAGCTCAAATTGCAACATGAAAGAGGGAAAGACCAAAAATATCTATGTAAGAGTTATTTCTAGTAGGTGGAACAGTCCACCAAGTATATATTTGAACTTGCAAACATTATAAGCACATCCTATTTTTCTCCTTGGAATAAAGGTGAAGTGGACAGCTGCGTAGACATCAAGAAAAGGACCATATGACCTAGGCCCAGGAGAAGACCTTTGAGATGAATCGACATGCCACGGTTAAAGCAGTCACCATGTTCTAGCATGGCCCTCTTTGACAAAACTAAAAATGCATTCAAGGCATTGAATGCAGTATGGGTCATTCCATGAAACAAAGGGCCAAGCCTTTCTTGGCTACTATATCTTGTAAACTCTTATTCTATACAAGGGAGATCTCTCTGATATAGAAGCAAAACTCTACCAAAATTGAAAGATGATTACTGAGACTTTGAGCTCAGGTTGTTAATCATATTTCTTTGTTTGAATGAGAAAGCAAGTTAATTTTAGACTTTGTGATGTTATAGCTTGTGTCATTTTAATAGACTGTTCTTATGTTTGTTTCTTGAATGTGTTCTTTCTATTTTATTGAAATAAGTAGAACTAGTGGAAGTAATTAGGAAGGTGTCCTGAAGCCAAATGTGGAGAGACTTTGTGCTACCACAATTGTCTTTAGTGTATTTTTTTATTTTCTATTCTTGTGTAAAGGACCTTGGGACGACTTTGTGCCCTCATTATCCTTCATATTTCACTCTTGGGCAATTGAGGTGGAGACTTTGTGCTACATCTCAGTTTATTGGTTACTAGGCCCCTTTGTTACCAGTTACTTATTACCTACTAGAAAGAACTCTGGTTGTTTGTTGTAAGACTACCTCTGAAAGAAGAGAAGTGACTCCAATGTTTTCAGCTTAGATTTCTCCTTTGCTTGTGAAAATCATCTCTAAAAAAAGAGAGATGGATGGTGTTATCCTACCCTTGAGTGTTATTTTATGCATATATATATAGTATATAGCTCCTCCTATTTATAGGGAACCTCCCCTTGATGAGAGGAGATATTTGTCCCCTTTTGATGTGGTAAACCTATACATTTAACCGACCAAACTCCCTATGCTGTGGTTAAAGAGACCTATTTTTCCCATTAGTTAGCTGGTGACAAATTATTCACCCAACAGTTTTTGGTGACTCCGCTAGAGAATGATCGAGCAGTTCCTACCCTTATCCATTATATACTATGGTCTGTGTCTTACCCATTATCATTATAGCCTTACCATTTTCCCCCAGCGTCATGCAATAATTTTTGGTGACTACACTGGAGAATGAACAAATAGTTCCTACCCTTATTCATTATATACTTTGGTCTGTGTCTTACCCATTATCATTATAGCCTTACCATTTTCCCCCCAGCTTCGTGCAACAGTTTTTGGTGACTCCACTAGGGAAGAACAAGTAGTTTGAAGCCTCAAGCTACAAGTTGAAGCAGGGCTAGTTATTTTTTATTTTTATTCTACAATCTGGCAACTCCATACTATACAAGAAGCCAGAGAGCCCAAGGTGTTGTTGGCCATATTTTTGAGTTAGTGCAGCAAGAAAATTTTGATTTGTTTTCTCCACAACTTCAAGTTCAACAAACTAGGAGGCTCCCTCTTACCAATACCAGGTCACCAACACAAGGCAGAGCTTCCTTTTCTACTGTTAGCAGAGCTTTGCCTATACATACTCCACCTAGATTTGTTATCTCCACTTTCTATAATCAAATCATGGTAGTTCAAGGCCCCTGGGGAAAATCTTTTGGCCCACTCAATTTAACTCCACCTCTACATGAGCTACTACTCAATTCAAGGAAGAATTTCTTCAAATTCTTTGGTGATGGGAGAGTTCTTGATAAATATATTTCAGCCTTCAGCATAGCCTATGGTGTGATAGGCATGGAGTATGAGGATGTCGCAGTTAGGCTATTTGTAGAAACATTGTAAGGTGCTACTGCAGACTAGTTCTATCATCTACAGGCCTAGACTGTGACTGACTGGAACACTCTTAAAGCTAAATTTGAAGCTAGGTTCAAGCCTGTAGAAGATGTGCATGCCCTGCTGGCCCAACTCACACAAATGAAGAAGGAACCTCATGAACCTATGAGGGACTTCATATCTAAATTTGACAAGCTAAGAAACAAGATCCCTACAATTGCTCAGCCAACCGCTAAGAATCTCAAATGCTTCTTCATCAACTCATAGCTGCCTGAAGTGAGTTTTTTGCTGAGATGTGCTGGCCACATAAACCTTGCATCAGCTCAAGATTTGGTCACTGAGGTAGAATATGACCTTATCTTAGCAGGAAAGATAAGGAGAGATCCTAATAGAGGTAAATCATCTTCATCTTTTGAACACTCACCTACAGGAACCACTAATCCAATGGTGCAGAAGCTGGCAAATGAGTTGTTAGCTCTTAAAAAGCAAGTGGCCCAAGGTATGTATGCTCCTCCTTATCGAGATATGCCAAGGAAGACATTTCAAAACCAATCATATCAAGGCAATGCTGCCAAAAGTCAAGGGCAACCAAATCGTCTGCCTCGCCCATAGGGGAAACTTGTTATTGAAGCAACACCAGCCAACTCAGTCGTTAGATATCTGGAAATAGAACATGATTTCTATTTTTAACCTGAGTTTGATCAAGAAAATGATGTTGATCTCTTTGTAGTAGACCAAGAAGAATCAGCTGGTGACTCCAACATTAGTTTTTTGAATTACCAGGATGAATCCAGAAGTGAAGGTAAAGCAGTTGAGGGATCATATGCTGTGTTCACTTGGTCCAAGAATCAGTCAGCCCAGCAAGTTGATAAAAAAATAGAGTGACCTCAACCTACAATTTCAATTACCAAATGAGGAACTTCTCTGCCTTTCCAGCCAAAGGACTCGGTGATTGCTAAAAAAGTAAGTACCTCAAATGTTTCTACACCTTCAACTTCAATTTCACAGATCAGTCCTCCCCCTCTAAAAAACTAAAAGGATGAACTACATTCTCCTATTCATAATTCATTTTAGATATTTGACATAGTCGACCATGTCAAGAAAACTAAAATTCAAATGTCTGAATTTAAATTCTTGCAATCCAACCCTGAGCAATTGATAGGTTGGTTGAGTGTGTGAAGAATAAAGCCATCCCTATAAGACAAGATGTTAAGAAGGTAACTCATGATCCCTTAAGGAACATGTCTATCCCAAACAATTTTGTCATTACTCTTCCTACTTCCCCTAGAAAAATAGAGCCTTTCTATGTTTTCCTGTTGATAAATGGTCACAAGCTGAGCAATTGCATCATTGATTTCAGAGCTTCAAACAATGTCATTCCTGTCAAAGTGGCAGAATCTCTTGGTCTCACACTAACCAAGACATTTGGGAGATATTTCTCCATGAAGAACAAACAAGTGCCACTATTGGGACAAATCAAGGATGCCCAATTTGCATTTGCCACCTTTCCAGAAAAGAGAATCAAGATGACAGTCCTGGTGGTCGACATTTCAGCCTCATACGGCATCCTTCTTGGATGAAATTTTTACAAGGATGTTGGAGAGGAATTGAGCATGGACCTGTCTGAGGCGAGGATCCCTGTCAAAGGCATCATGAAGAGATTGATCCCTGAGGAGGCAAAATATGTTGTCACCCAAACGTTAGCGTCTGCAGCTCAGATTCTATTTGAGTCTTCAGGCAGGGGTAATTATCTTCTATCTACTAAAAATGTTCCTATTACAGAAAATGAAAACCCTATAAATGGCGATCCCAAAATTTATTCAAACAAGACATCAAAAGAATTGGTAGGGCATAGTACAGATGAAAAAAGATCTTCCCTCTCTAATGAAGACAAATCTGATAGAAGATGAGTTTTTGATGATGTTTGGATCTTGGAATTTGATGGTAGCAACTCTTCTACTGGTGTTAGAGCTGGGATTATTCTAATATCTTCACAAAGAGATATTTTTTCTTCTTCATATAAGTTGTAGTTCAGCAACACCAATAACACTGTCGAGTATAAATCTCTATTACTCGAGTTGAAGGCAGCTCAAAACAGAGGTGTTAAACTCCTTCATGCTAAAGGAGATGCTGCACTGATGGTTTGTCAAGTGAGGAACATGTGTCAAACTAAGAACAAAAGATTGTGCCATTATCGCCATCGGGTATGGGATCAAATTAAAAGTTTTCAATCTTTCAATAATTCTACAATGCCTAGAGGGCCTCATAATCATGCAAATTCATTGGTTGTCCCTGCAACCTTCATGGTTCCTCACCCTGATTTCAAAGATAATAAGTACACTATCAAATTGGTCTTTCAACCAAGTGTGCCTGATAAAGCTAACCATTGGTAGGATTTTGATGCTGACAATCAAATCATGTGATTCACTGAACTAAAAGAGCAATAAGCTATGGTAGTGGACCATACTGTTGCGCACCAAAGTCATAGAAAGAAAC
This sequence comes from Torreya grandis, assembly GCA_037957365.1. Taxonomy (NCBI): domain Eukaryota; kingdom Viridiplantae; phylum Streptophyta; class Pinopsida; order Cupressales; family Taxaceae; genus Torreya; species Torreya grandis. The sequence continues at coordinate 2,204,539 of JARHVA010000355.1, forward strand.
TCTTTGCCAAGAGAGCAAGAATTTATGGTTTTCAGATTGGAGACCACATCTTGCCATGGGGCAAGAAGAGAGAACCAAAAGGAGTGCACATAAAATGTGATTCTTGGTGAAAAGTTTCATTCGCCCATCACCGACTTTGAGGAGAAAATGGTTTCTTACTGGTTTATCAGGATGGAATGCCATTTTCACTATTTCACAGTGGGTGGCATCTGAAGCGCTTCAATTCTTGAAGCATCAGATAAGATCATCTGTACATATAAATATTTGTATAGTCTTTAGTTCTATTTTGTACTTTTCATTTTCATTTTTGGTGCCTTTCTTTTTGGTAGCATGACTCTGTAGCCCAATGGCATACTTGAAGGCACTGGAGATTCTGGTTTCTACTCCCCTCAGCTATTTCAAAATTTCAACTAAAGGAAGTTCCCCAACTGGAGCCAGTTGTTGTTCCCAAAATTTGTCACTCATTTTTTGGGACAACATATGAACTATTTTGGTCCTACAGGCCAAAATCCTCTCTTCCCTTCTCAAAAAATTGTTTTGAGCATTCAAATTCTTCATTATTCAATCTTTTTCAGTTAAGAGATTAGTAGGTTCAACAAGTTCATCGACTTCAACAGGTGAGCTTTCACAATGGAACAAATTTCTAACACTTAGGCAATTTCAAAGTTGGTTCAACGCTTCGGTTCAACTAAAAATGTCCATCGGCAAGCTTCTAAATCAAAGGAATGAACCATTAAACCTTGAACCAAAAAGGTTCAACGGGTTCAAAGGTTCAATGAGATTAGTTCAACAAAATTGGTTCAATGAGTTTGGTTCAACGAGCGGTTGGTTCAAGTGGTCAATTGAATGAGCGGGACACAAGATTGAACCGTTGAACCAAAGTTGGTTCAATTGGTCGGTTCAAAGGAGTGCCCCAAAGCGAAAAAACCAAGTGCCCTTGTAGAGGGCAGTGAACCAAAGGTGAGTACTCTTGTAGAGGGAACTTAGGAGCCAAAAGGAGCTTTGTGAATTTTTTGAAAGGCAATTTTGGAGATCAAACAACCCTTGCGGAGGGCAAGTGATGAGCAAAATGGACCATTGCAAAAGGCCAAAAGAGTAAGGTTTTTCTTCAAAAAAGTGAACAAGGCAAAAAAGAGATGCCCTTCGAAAAGATTTTCTATGGAAAAATGTTAAGGCAATTCCTTCAGACAAAAATTCTGAAAGAGTTCCTTCAAACTTTTGTCTGAAGGAATTTGCCCAAAGAAGAAAGCCTGACCGAAAGGAAAGTCGCTAGAAGACTAAGGAGCCCGAAGGACCCCAAAGGGCAAGTACCCTTGCGGGGGGATCTTAGCAACCAGGAAATAGACCTTCTCAAGGCCCGAAGGGACACCTTCCCTTTGCGAGGTTCCAAAGACATTAAACTGAAGGAATGTTTCTATGGACATTGCAGACCCATTTTTACGAACTGGTTTCTACGGACTCTATAGGCTTGAATCTATGAACTCTGTAGGCTTATTTCTATGGACTCTATAGGCCTATTTATATGGACTCCAAAGGAATGTTTCTACAGACTCTATAGGATTGGTTCTATAGACTTCACATGATTTGAAGAAGGCTTGGTTTCTACGGACTCCGTAGGTTGGTTCCATGAACTTGTTTCTATGGACTCTACAGGTTTGTTTCTACGGACTCTGCAGGCATATTTCTACAGACTCTTCCAAAGCTCAAGAGACTTAGAGAAAACAAAGGCTTCTAAGGAAGAAGATGAACCGTTGAACCTTGAACCAAATTGGTTCAAAGGTTCAACGAGTTCAACAGTTCAAAGAAAGCTCTGAGCACAGGGAAGAGACGGAAGATTCCAGAGACCAGTTCAAGGAAATGGTTCAACCAATGAGCAAAAAAGTGATGAACCAAAGAAGTGATAGGACCAAGTAGCTAAGAAGGCCACTCGAACCATTGAAAAAGTGAACCAATGACATCCCCACAGATGTCAAATTCAGGGTAATGAAATTTCCATTGATTTTTAAACATGGCACAGAATTTGAAAACCAACTCAGCGACCAACTGAAGGAGCTAAAAGAACCAGTAGAAAGGGGAAGAGATAGACTGAGAGCTCAAATTGCAATAGGAAAGAGGGAAAGACTATAAATATCTACGTAGGAGTTATTTCTAGTAGGTGGAACAGTCCACCAAGTAGATATTTGAACTTGTAAACATTAAAAGCACGGCCTATTTTTATCCTTTGGAATAAAGGTGAAGTGGACAGCTGTGTAGACATCAAGAAAAGGACTAGATGACCTAGGCTCAGGAGAAGACATTTGAGATGAATTGACACGTCATAGTTAAGGCAACCACCCTGTTCTAGCATGACCCTCTTTGATAAAACTAAAAATGCATTCAAGGCATTGAATGCAGTATGGACCATTCTATGAAACAAAGTGCCAAGACTTTCTTGGCTACTATATATTGTAAACTCTTATTCTATGCAAGGGAGACCTCTCTGATATAGAAGCAAAACTCTGCGAAAATTGAAAGGCAATTACTGAGACTTTGAGCTCAGGTTGTTAATCATATTTCTTTATTTGAATGAAAAAACAAGTTACTTTCAGACTTTGTGTTATTATAGCTTGTGTCATTTTATGAGATTGTTCTTATATCTATTTCCTCAATGTGTTCTTGTCAATTTATTGAAATAAACAGAACTAGTGGAAGTAATCAGGAAGGTGTCATGAAGCCAACTATGGAGAGACTTTGTGCTGCCACAATTGCCTTTAGTGTGTTTATCTATTTTTCGTTCCTATGTAAAGGACCTTGGGATGACTTTGTGCCCTCATTGTCCTTCGTATTTCACTCTTGGGCAGTCAAGGTGGAGACTTTGTGCTACATCTCAGTCTACTGGTTACTACGCCCCTTTGTTACCAGTTACTTATTACCTACCAAAAAGAACTCTGACTGTTTGCTGTAAGACCACTTTTGAAAGAAGAGAAGTGACTCCAGTGTTTCCAGCCTGGATTTCTCCTTTGCTTCTGAACATCATCTCTAAAAAAAGAGAGATGGATGGTGTTATCCTACCCCTGAGTGTTATTTTTTGCATATATATATATATATATATATATATGTATGTATGTATGTATGTATGTATGTATGTATGTATGTATATAGCTCCTCCTATTTACAGGGAACCTCCCCCTTGATGAGAGGAGAGATTTGTCCCTTTTTGATGTGGTAAACCTGCACATCTAACTGACCGATCTCCCTATGTTGTGGTTGAAGAGACCTATTTTTCCCATCAGTTAGCTGGTGACAAAATATTCACCCAACACTATGAAAATCAAAAAATGAAGAAAACTACTAGGAATACATGCATGTAAAAGATCTCACCAAAGATTTTAAAATGGTGAGGCAACCATCAAATCAGAGCTCTGATACTATGTTTAATTATTCCAATATATATGAATATCACAGATTGCACAAAAAACCTAGAATTAGGTGAGAACAAGATGCAAAGCAAAAGTGAATTTCATTCATGTATATTAGTTGATTAGCCAAAAAGTATAAAGGAGGTACATTATATAGTGAGAGATTGGGTTACCATAAAGGTAAAAACTCAACTCACATTTAGAAAACACATAAAGTGTATTTTCCCTAACGATGTTAACAACCCTAATCAAGCTCACTAACAACCGTGTAGATAAAATTAGAACTGAGAAAAAGCCTACACTAATAGAAAATGGAGGAGAGTTCACCTCCAAGGCCTTCAATGTTTTTTCAAAGACACAAGGATCAATAAGGATTTAACTATAGAAAACAACCCAAAATAAAATGGAATTGCAAAGAGGAAGAACAAGTATATCATTGAGACAACCAAAGCCATGATTCATGACATTGATTTTCCCGTAGGTGTCTTCAAATGGTTTTGAAAGACAAAACACCAAAAGAAGAATTCACATGTGAGAAGGCTCAGTTATCATACTTTCATGTTTTTTGGTGTCATATTTATATTCATTTACTATATGAGAAGATGATTAAATATAAACCCTCAAACATAAAGGGTTATTTTTTTTTGTCCTGGTGAGACCTCCAAGGCTCATCGCCTTTACATTCTAACATAAAAGAAGACAATAGTGAGCCAAGATGTGATATTTGAATATGATGGATGGTCATCTAAGTCTCATGAGCCTCCTAAGGAGGTTGAGGGATAAAATATTGATGCCCCAAGTGTTGATTTACATGTTACATAAAAATCATATTTAGATCAACAAGGTTCCGATGAAGGAACAAATGCCACTTAACCATCCAGTTTAGCCAAGAAGCCTAAGTGGATTACCCAAAAATTACAGGTCATAAATAAGCAATTATAAGTGCAAAATATATTTTTGGGGTGAGTCATACCTTGAATAAAACTCCTACTTATGTTGTATTTATGTCTTCTATTATTTATGTAGAGCCTTTTGGTTATGAGGAGTTTACAATTAGGAGTGCCCCTAAGTTGGCCTAATGGTGAAGAACATGTGCTCTTGGAAGGGAGGTCACAGGTTCAAATCTTGCAGGGGGTAAGGATTGCATGCCTCATATTCATAGCACAGTAAGGTACCTCCCCACGATGGGAGTAGGAGGTGGTCCCATATGTTGTAAGTTTCCTTGCAAACCATAACCAAGACGCTACTTGGCATCGCGGAACTTAAAAACTTTATTATTATTGTTGTTGTTGTTGTTGTTGTTGTTGTTGTTGTTATACTGAGATGCCATGACATAGGAGTTAACTCCATTTTGAAAAAATATTTCTAGGAGATTTTGTGGAGACTAGTTAGGAAATTAGTGATTACTAATAGGTGGTTGTACAAGATCAACCATGTCGTTAATGAAAGCATTGAGAAGTACAAGGCAAAAAAAATAGTAAGAGCATTTTCCCAAAGAGAGGGAGTTGACTATGATAAAGACCTTTATTCTAATTTATAGATATATTTTTATCATGTCCATCATGACTTTTGCATGAGTTTTTAATTAGCTTTTATACTAGATGGATGTAAATGATATTTTTTTTAATGATCTAACTAAATAAGCTCACTTTAATCAATCAAGGGGTTTTGAGGTGGATGGGCAAGATACACATGTGTGAAAATTAAATAAGGTCTTTATGTGATGAATCAAACACCAAATGCTTGGTACTGATGAATTGATGAGTACTTGTTAAATTTGGGCTTCACCAAAAATTCTATAGATACTAATCTTCATTATTTATATGACAAATCTGATCTTCTTGTTTTGGTCTTGTACATAGATGATTTGATCATTATAGGCAACTATGAGAAGCTCATCGCATGGAGCAAGTAAATGTTGGCTAGCGAATTTGACATGAAGGACATCAGTGTTATGCATTATTACTTGGGTATACATGTTTGGTAGGGTATGGGTGAGGTTTTCCTTGGATAGGCAAGTACACTAGAGAAATTGAAGAGATTTCAGATGTTGGATTGTAAACCCCTGGCCATTCTTATGGTTCCAAATTTGAAATTTTCTATTGATTCAGATTCATATTTGGTAGATCCTTATTTATTTATGAAATTTATTGGTTCCCTTATGGATCTTGTGAATATCAAGCCAAATATTTGTTTTAAATTAAATGCCTTGAGCCAGTTCATGGTTAAATAAATGTAGATTCATTAGAATGCTACAAATAGTGTTCTCTAATACTTGAAGGCCATAGTTCATTACGGCATGAGGTATGTGGGAGATGATGAGTTTGTGTTGCATAGTTTTAATGATTATGATTGGGGAGTTAATGCAAGTAATAATAATAACACATCAATAAAAAAATTTAGCTTTGGCGCATACATGATTTCCTGGTTCAATAGGAAGCAATCATCAATTACAATTAATTTGGTAGAGCTAGAGCATATGGCAGCCTCATATGTTGGTTTTGAGGCCATATGGATTTGCATGTTGATATCAGAATTGACCAACAAGAAATTGGAGCTTATAATTATCTATTATGACAATCAGAGTTGCATCAAGCTCTCTAAAATCCAATGTTTCATGGTCGCTCCAAGCATATCGATATTCGATACCATTTTCTCAAATATGATCCTTGAGTATGTTACTTCATATTTTTAGGGGAAAAATATTTTGATGAAGCCTTTGGCTAAGGGGAAGTTTGAGATTGTTGATGGAAAGACTCGACTTAGTAAATAAAACCTTCCTCATAAATAGAAAGTGTTAAACTTTTAATTGTGATCTCCCAATTGTTGTTATCCTCAGTAAATTGAAAATAATGTTTTAATAAGCATATAGTGTTATTATTAGACATGTTATATTTAGAATAGTTGTTATTATTAGATGTGTAGACACATAAAATTAATATTTTATGCTTGGCAATATTTATTCTTGGCATCCTCACCCTTGATTGGTTTATTCTTCATTTTGCTAACTTGCAAATTGTAAGAGAACCCTCACCATATTGTAAACACTAAAAATATCATATAGGCATCCCTATTTCAACTGCATTCATCCCTATTTAGCCCACATGATCTTGTTAGAACTATCCCAACAGTCTCATGTGTTCTAGGACAAGTTTACACTGGTTGGATAGGGCCACATTGCAACCTTATCCCCTAGTGTGGCTTTGTCTACGGCATTATAATGGTCACTTTATCAAATTGAGGCATTACACAATGGGTATCGTGCATGTCTTGTCAGTCAGTTAGTGAAATTATTCTAAATATTATACTTTCAACTCTACAACATTCTAATAGTCAATAGCCATGTATGAATAGTGTTCATTGCATGTTAAGGGAATATATCGTCAAGCATCTATTTTAATCATCTAACTAAAGCATTCTAATGGCATCACCATGGATCACGATCAATTGAGGAGGGAGAACTATATCACCTTGAGGCCCATTTGGGCTATGTATGCAGCCCTTATCTATAGGGGGTTTCTAAGGCTAACTCATATATTCCTTTAACCTTATTCCCCCATTCTTTGTTATTTAATTTCTATTAGTGCATGTGCAGGAATAAGTTTTGCTAATTGCACATTATCCATGAATCAATTCAACACATAGAGATCTAAAGTTAGTCCTCAGAAGTGATTGCATAGACCTAGATCGATAGATTCATAATACAATCATCAAGGATGTGGCTGCATCAAATAGGCAAGGCCATGGTGTGCCCTTATTTGCATCCCGCAGACTTGCCCCAGTAAATTGTGAAGCATTGTTTTTAATTTAAACATATCTATAGGGAAAATTAACACAATTTTCATATACTAAAAGTTTATGCATTTATATCTATTATTGTTTTGAGGGGCACTCTTTGATTCTAGCTTAATTTACTATTTTTAGCAATGTTTCTGATTTTGAAAAAAATGTAGCTTATTGTATTTTCATATTAGATCAGTACATATCAACATTTCAATTTCAAAGGTTTAGTTCATTTAGTTTAAGACATTCTTAAATTAAAAAGGGTTAAACATTCTGGTGAATCCACTAATTTTAGAATATTGTTTGCTTGTTGAATGTTGATTTTTGTCCTAGGGTTTCATTAAATTTATGTAAATTCGTAACATTGAAATAAAACAACGTTCAACCTTGGATATAAATCCAAAACATAATGATTCAACTTATTCAATCTTAGATTATTCCAACACTGAAGAATTTTTTTTTATTGCCTCGGATAAAATGTAACATTAAAGTTCTTTCTTTTGACCCCGGGTTGAACTTTATTGTCATCTATACACACAAATATTTCACTTTTCATTTTTCACCTTATTTTTCATTTGTTTTTGCTAGTCTTGGAAAATTTGCTTCAGAAATTTTCAATCTACTTAGTGATTTTCATAAAGGGCTATGCGATGTTTTATCTATAGACATCATGGTGTGAGGGATTTACCCCAATACTCAGCCACATTATAAAACTAAACATGGAGTTTAGTTTCATTGTACCTCACGATATATCAAAAACACCTAGTGTCTCTTGTTTACACCAATAAGAAGCCTCTTTTATCCATTTTATTTGTGGTGCCCCTAAGAGGAACATATCACCTTAAGAAGTTGCACTCAACTTACCCTTAAAATAGGGTTAGTCAACTATAGGCGTGGTTCTACCTTTATAGTTACTGCTCTAAAACATTGGTCTGACACTAATCAATGAACAAGCAAGTATATCTAAGAGCCTACAAATCATCCAAACCCTTACATAGATCACCTTCATACTATTGATTTTTTCTTATTTTGTATTCATAGGCCTTAACATTGCTTGTTTCATCTTGCATTGTATTTATTAGCTTCTTTCTACATACTAGATTACTTGTTTATAAAAGCATTTTATTTATTGCACATATATCATGTCTAGTCAAATTCAATATGTTAATGGTGTACATCCTCTATATCTATTATTTTCTTCTCATGCTAAGCCTTTTTCTTATGATCCTGAATGGACAACTAGTAGAGAAGATGATCCTGGTAATGATTATATCGATGCATCTGACTTTTCTAACCCTTGTCCACAAGTGTTCACTTAACCACATACATCTATTGATTCCTTCTTGGAATCTCATAAATATTCTGCTTTGGAATCTTCTATAAAATCTTCTTTGGTTACACCTCCAAATCCCTCATTGAAGGTATCTTTACCTTTACCTTTAAATTTCCCCTTAGTAATACTGCTAGTTTCTCCTTTGGTTCCTTTCCTACTCCCTACTTGGAAGTTACCTATTGTTATACCCCTAAATCTTCTTTGGATCCCCTTTTGGATTTTTCTTTAGATTTCACCTTGGAGTCTTCTTTAGAGTCCTCTTTGCTTGCCCCTTTAGTTTCCCCTTTGGATTCTTCTCTAGATTCCACCTTGGAGTCTTTTTTAGAGTCCTCTTTGCTCACCCCTTTAGATTCCGCTTTGGATTATTCTCTACATTCCACCTTGGAGTCTTCTTTAGATTCCTCTTTGCTCACATCTTTAGTTCCCCCTTTGGAATCTCCCTTGGACGTTCATTTAATATCAACTATAAATGTCCCATTAAAGCACATAACACCTCCCAATGATGATTATTTATTATCTCTTAGATTACAAACTCATCTCCACAAGGAGGAATCTTATCCTTGCACACCTAATTTTTCTATCCATTTTTATACCGCATTACATTCTCTTTGCACTTATAAATTGAAATCACGTAAGATATGCTTAAATAAGGATAGTAAACCTACAATCAATTATACTTCTCTTCCCTCATTGAAAAAATAGCAATCTTACCATTTCAAATGTTCCAAATGAAAATTGTAGTAATCATAATGAGGAAAATGCTTTTAGTAATTCAAACATAGCTTCTTAATTATTTTCCCCTCTTGTTCATAATATGTTATGCGATGATAAAGTGCTTGTTAATGATGTTATTACATATCATGTTGATATTTCTAGTTCCCCTTTGAAAAGCAAAATGTGTGAACATGATCATAATGTTAGTTCTATTCTAGTAGAAATGATATATCTTTACAAAATAATAATACATTAAATGTTAAATAACCTCCTCATCCACTAGAGGAGCTTATGCCTCTTCCTTCTCCTATTATTACTAGTGTACCCATGGCTAAAATTAATAATATAGTAAAACCCTTAAATGAGTCCCTTAAGATCCTTAACATGCCTTCCCAAGAAGTTATATCCTTAGTGCATGTTGTCAGTGACTTGCAAGACAAATTTCACCAACTATCCTTAGAAAGTAAAGCATATCATGTTTGGGTTGACTCCAATGTTGTCTATGGTAACCCTATTGTGCATAACATTTTGTACGCACCCTTACCTTCTAACTTCAAAATGCCTGCATTTTCCACATTTGATGGAAGAGGAGACCCTTATTTTCATTTTAGAGCTTTTCGAGAAACCATGAATAGTTACAATGGTAGTGGCCTATTATTGCAACTATTTCCTAAAAGCCTAGAGGGATGTTCCCTTACATGGTTTCACTCACTCCCTAATGGATCCTTAACTACTTATCTAGTACTAGAAGAGGCATTTTAAATACTATATATTCAAAATGAATGACCTAGGGTCACTTATGAAAAATTACCCTCTTTGCACCAAGGCAAATACAAGCAAATATGTGATTTTATATTAAGATTTAAAATTACTATGCATCAATTAATTTATCAACCAATTGAATTAGAAGTTCAATATCTTTTTGGTAGAGGTCTAATTTATTCACTAAAAGATAAGTTACTTTATTATACTTGTGAATCATTTATTGCTCTTTGTTATGAGGCCTTAGCATTGGAAGAAGAACTTGGTTTTGTGCAAGTGTCAAATAAAATGGATGGGGACATTGAATTATATGAAGAAAATATAAATGCCGCAGTTCACTCAACTCATATTGATGCACACAATTCTAAACAAATGCAAGGAATAACTTATAATAGTGCCTCTCAAAGTATACACAATAAATTACTTTCTAACAAACGAACACACAAAAGTGTTAATCATCTCACACATAAGGTTTAATTCACTTCCAATAATATTAAAGTCTTACTTAAAGGAAAAGAATTTATTTCCATTCATATTAGTCATAATCATTCCTTCACATCATGAATAATGCACCCTTTACAATTTAATTCCAATGACCATCCAAAATGATATACTAAATACATTGTTAGATAAAAACCTAATCAAGTTACATCATGATTATCATCATCCACTGCATTGTTTGTAAAATATTAAGGGCAAAACATTTTGTACTTGTCATGGCATTAATGGACATTGTCAAACGATTGTTATGGATTACAAGTAAATGAATTATCTCATTTCAAAACCCTAATAATAAATTACACAAAGCACCATATACATCTCCAAAATCACACAATTCCTATACAAGATATTATGGTTCCAAAGAAGGGCATTAATGATAACACTTAGGGTAATCACACCATTATTAGCACTCAAGTTATGAATACTAGCAATGCTAAAACATTTACTCAAGAAGTTCCTAAAACACAACTAATACAAAATCTCAAAGAACCAAGTTACCTAAGCAGATATGGGTTCCTAAGCCAAAGCAATTACAAATGGAACATAATGAAATACATAGTCAACCAAATCCTACATATGCAAACAATCAAATAAATCCTTGTTCAACATTCATTTTTCCATCAAGTTGGCAATTCTCTTAAAGAAATTTTACACAAACTACATATACATATGCACAAATCAAAGTTGTCATATATATATAAAGTATTCATACATAACAAATGTGTCAATAAATAATATGCCACTGGGCCTAAATAGCTAATACATAATCAGTAGCAATATCTACATCTACATCATCTAACAATGTTGCTCAAGAGATTAGGGCATTGTCTGCATCTCATGGCCTCAATCTCACCCTCCTATCACAAGCCTCATATGTTTTCAAACACTCCTGAATGGTCACATGCTCACCCTAAAGTCGAGCATACTCCATAAAAATAATCACACCTAAGTATGATGTCCCCACAGGTGGAGGCATCTACTATTGGGTAAGCTAAACTCAGAGCTAATCTCACTCAATCACTAAAGCATCACGTTCCTAAATCAATGCATCTAACCTATCATTTCTTCGCACATATGTAATCGTCGTAATATAAATGCTATCAAACAAAGGGGCATGTGGCCCTGCCACATCTTATCTGTCCACAATCTATTAGAGCACAGCATTATTAGGCACATGTCGAATCAATACCCGTAATGTTGATTCTATGATAAGCGACCAATACTCATCACCACCTACATCAATCAAACAAATATAATCAACTACTCAATTTACTGAACATGTATCTTACTAAATTACACAACATATCTATACATACCACCTACTGCCCCATAAGCCTCTGGCATAGCTACTACTAGATCTGCTACTCCTACACCTAGAAACAAGTGTTGCCACCTATTTTAGGTCCACCACTGTATACGCTATTGTTCATCCCACATCATCTACATTTGGGATATCTAATATAACATCTCTCTCATCAGCTAAAGTAGGGGCTAGCTTGTCCATTGAATGTCAAGCTTGTTCCCCCTCTTGAATAGGTACCCTAATGGATCGTGGCCAAATCATTAGCACTAGGAGTACCCCTTGAACTACTCCAAACTAGCAATCACTCAATCCATCTAAAACTGCTCATAAACCCCAAAAAAAGGGTCATGGATCCAACAACTCACTTGAATATGTTGTAGCTCCACAACATTCATCACATTTGGAGCCTTTCATGATCACACTGCCTATCAATGCAGAACAATGTACTAATGTCGCGGTTACTCACCTACAAGAGGCTAATATTTGCAATACATCTCCGTTGCAATCTTAGATATGATACACAACATCTCAACCAAGTTACATCACTAAAGCATTGCATTGGGTCTCTCACATTACCAATCACTCTTGGGCTTAAATCATGTTTAACATTATTTCACATTGATCCTACTTTAGAACAATAGAATGTAATCCTTGGAAGATCATGGCAAAGATTGATGGGAGTCACCCTAAGTGCTAATTATGATTCTCTAACATTTCAACAAGATAGTGTGATGATCAAAGTTTCAAAGGAGAACATAATCACAACTCAAGAATCTAAACTCGAGCATCCTCTAACAAACATCTCTCATGTGATTGATATGCAATACAATGGATTAGATTGCTCTGCATAGTGACATCCTATCCCAATTAGTGTTTTATCACCAAACGAGGTAGGTAGATATACCCTTTATGTAGGAACTCCATGGGAACTCTCCTCCAATCAAGTAATTGGTTAAGTTATTTGCATATTTTTCACTTGTACATAGTTTCTTTGTTTTCTTGCTAATTCTTCTCTCCCCTATCCAAGCATTCTTCTAGTGTCTTGGTTTTATTTTTACCTTGGGTTCTGACCCTCTTACTTTTCAACTTGATTTGAATAATCTAAAAACAACTATCTCTATGGCACTCCACCTGTTTATTATTGCATATCTTACACCCTATGGCAATTACATACTCTGATATGGCTACTCTTTATGTGATCAAATTTAGTTTCTTTCCCATTTTTGAGGAGCATGTACATTCCTACATATTCTATATATTTGCACTACATGCTAATCACTCAAATTGACATTTACATTGGGGGCACCTTGCTTGCCTTCCCTCTTATCATACAATGTTTGTACACCTTGTTGATGATTCTTCGAATCCCTCCCACTTCCTCCATTCTAAAAACCTTGCTTCTTAGCACATCTTTTCAAATCTCTTTTAACATTCAAATATTTTTAAAAAAAATCAAAAAAATGCATATATTGTCTAAAAACAAACAAAAAGCTACATATATTTTTAAAAATTCAAAATCAAGACCTAAAGCATTTTCAAATGTTGCTAGTTTACTTCTTTTCGTATGTTGTTTATTCTATGTTAGGTAGATAGCATATTCCATATTTCAGTACACAATGCTTCTCACGAGGTACTTAAGTGTGATACAATATATGTTTTCACATGATTATTTGATGTCAAGGTTCCCTTATTACCCAACAACTTTGTTAAGTTGGGACAACTATTCATTCTCCGTGAACACTTCAACAATTTGTCTTTAACCACGACCTATTTACCATGTTGAGCTACATCCAATACAAATGTCTTGCTAAATCACTCCTATTTTTCAGATGTATTACATGAAATATGTTACTTGTAAACATTCATATTCATATATGATGGATATATGCTAGTCTCATTTGCTACATGCTTTGTTTTTCCTTCTTAAATGATAAGTTAGGTTTTTGCTTAATTATTTTGTGTGTGACTCTTGGCTTTTTGTGCTAAAATGTGTGTTCATATGGTATCATTATGTCATTTATGTATGGCCCTTGGCCTTGTGTGTTATGCGACATTTTACATGTCCTTTGTATGTGGCTTCTTTAGCCTTATCTGTGACATATTATGCAAACTATATGACATTAATCCAATGCTTGTTGCTTCTTACTATGATGCCATGATTCATATCATACACTTATCTATTTTACTATGGGGTCATGACTTGTCATGCATCACTTATATACTATACTCTTACTCTAGTGGCATGATGCATATCAGGCATGCTTGTTTCTATGTTTCCATGATATTTTTTTTTAACACATTCATATGCAAAATTCAATGTTATATTCAAATACTATGAATGCAATCAATATCCAATAGTCAAAGTGTTATATCTTTCACATACGATTTCTTTTGAAATAAGTGACTTGTAGGGTATGTCTCACATCTCAAAAAGAGGACATCACAATGGATTTGCTTGGAACATTCAAGTCTTGTAAGCAAAAAAAAATAGATTTATAGCAATATACAGTTTTCAATTTTCAAATTATGGGGGCATGTGCCATGCTTGTACACTCATTCCTACAATTGCAAAGTACAAAGTTTCAAATAATTTAAAAAGTTACAAAGTTGCAAAAGTTTCAAAAGTGGCAAAATTCAAAAGCTTCAAAGTGTAAAGTTTCAATTATAGTTTCAAATAGCATTTCAATAGAATACAAATATATGAAGCATGATATTCATTCATGTTCAAGTTTCTACTTTAGCATTTTGAAAATTCTCAAGATTCAAGTTTCAAAGTTGCAAAGTTACAGATGGAATCTAGATCCATCTGCAACGGGGTGATGTATCTCAATGAAAAGTGGACCACGTTAGAGTTTAATGACACTCAATGTCTATGATTACATTTTTTCAATATGTAGTGAGCTACAGTTCGTGGTTCCACCCCTTCAAATATTTTACAGATATTCTATATACTCAAAGGAGAGTTGAAGCATTACAATCTTTCCAACTCAAGGTCATTCAAGGGTTTTCAAATTGAGACTTGATCCCTCTCGATTCGCCATGGTTCAGCACTTCTCCAAATGTCCCAAGGGGCATGTGCACTTTGCCTTCTCCAAAGTTACAAGGCAATTTGATATATTTGCTCTCTTTTCAAGTTTTAAAAAGATAATTTCAAATTTTCAATTTTCAATATGAGCAAATACTACTTGCAATGGCATTGTTACAAAAAAATTTGCATTATAGCATCTTGCACAATCAACATTCACATTCAAAGACAAGGTGTGTATACACACTTACAGAAGTAATTTCACTTTGTGCATCACTAGAATAAAGTAAGGGAAAATGTAAACATAGAATTAATTTTTAATGCTTGGCAATATTTATTCTTGGCATCCTTACCCTTATTTGGTTTATTCATCATTTCGTTAACTCACAATCTGTAAGAGAGCCCTCACTATCTTGTAAACACGGCAAATATCATACAAATATCTCTATTTTAGTTGCATTCATCCCTATTCAATCCACATGTCCCAACAATCTATGGTCTTCTATCACACGTCTGCACTAATCGAACAGGGCCGCACTACAACTTTTTCTCCTAGTGTGACCTTATCTACCACACTCCAATGATCACTTTTTCAAATTGAGATGTTACACAACAACTCATCTACTCGTCTCGTCAAGTTGGTTAGTGAAATTATTCTAAATATTATTCTATAAAAGCACATCAAGACTACTCATTCTACCCCCACTGGATCTTTCTAGTAAAATCATTGCACACCAAGCAAAAGAGTGTTATTTTCTCATATTTCAGCTCTGTAGCATTCTAACAGTTTATAGCCAACTCTAAATAGTGTTTATTGCAAGTCAAGGGCATCTATTGTCAAGCATTCATATTAATCATCTAGCTAAAGCATTCTAATTGCATCACACAATCACTCTAAGAGGAAGAACTACATCGGCCTGAGACACATTTAGGTTATGTAGACAATGCTAAGTTACAATGAATTTTTTAGGTCAGCTCAGTTATTCCCTTAACTCTTTTCCCCCCCTTCTTTGTCATCAAATTGCATGCTATTTGCAAGTCATATCAACACAAAGATCTATAATCAATCTTCACAAGCAATCGCACAGACCCAGATCGACATATTCGTAATACATTCATCAAGGATGCAGATGCAGTAGCCAGACAAGGCCGTAGTATTCATGATTTCACTATTTTGAACTTTTCAATTAAATGGAATGTTTTCACTTGATCCAAAAATCAGATATGGTATGTTAGCCATGTGAGCTAACTATTTCCACTATCCTCATTTATGTAATAGATGCTTGTAACACGTCTCGAAGATAGTTCACATAAAAATCTCAATTGAAAATGTACACAAGGAGTTTTTGGAGGTAGGGAAAGTCTCGAAGTAATTCGAACACTTTGGAACATCTTATTTTGACACCAAGTTGATGCCACAACTTTTTAAAGAAACCCACAGTGACGTACCTTTTTTTATAAAAACTGAAAATTGTGCAACTTGCGTTCAAACAATTGTTGCATGTGGCTTGTTTTTTACTTTCTAACTGTTCAATTCATCTCCTAGGCTATCCATGTACCTCTTATTGTTGAGTTTTTGTATAAAACAAGTCTTTGGGATACGCAGAGGCAATGAATGGAAGTTGTGTTCACTAGTGTAGTTGCAAGTTTGAGTCCATGAATTTTCTTTACAGTGTTGTCCATGAAGGCCCCTTGATGGTAATACCTTGTACTTAAGAATGATATAGTGGAACGAGGAAGAATAAGCACTTCACTATGTTGAAGTTTTCTCATCAAACTTTTACAGGGTCAGTGACTGTGTTATCTTGCAGTGTGCTCTTTCTGCTTGCATCTTGTTTCAATTCATTTCTTGTACCGCACCATATACCTTTTTTTTTCTTAATCAAAGTAATGCACAATAGACAAACGATCATGTATGTGTTAGGATTTGAATAGGATTCTTATTGATGAATTGTGTAGGGAATATCCACCAAATTAAGGATCAAATTGGTATCATAGTTGGTTTTCTTTTTTGTTGTAAAACGTTTGCTAACATATTTCCACAATTGGGTTAGATTGGTTCCATTGTGTGGTTTTTTGTGAATGACTTGTTTGTAGTTTTATGTTTGTCACCTAAGCAGCAAGTGCTAGTGGAGAATGTGACTTGGTACCTTTGCAACAAGAGATTTTCACAAGGAATTGGAATAAAGAAGTCAAAGGTATGGCCGATTCTAATGAAAAAGAATCTCATACAGTGGAAGAACAGCTCCACAAGTTGGAAGAGAATGTTGCCCACGTCTCTTTTTCCACGGGCAAGCTTGATAAATTGGAGTTCATTATGAGGTTTCTCATGGAAAAGCTAGGCATTCCTATGGAAGCTTTGAAGGTAGGGGAAGAGGTGAAAGCTTTCCATCATAGAGAGAAGCTTCATACTAGCCAAGCTCCACCTCCATTCAAAGTTAAAGAAACAATTGACATCTAGCTGTATGGAGAGGTGAATGTGTAAAAGCTCGACTATCACCTAGCTCAACTTGAGGTATACTTCAATTAACATCAAAGTAATGAGAATATGCAAATTTCTTTTGCAAGGTTAAAATTATCCAATCATGATTTACCTTTTTTGAAAGTTATGTTCATTCCTTTATTGTGAATGAAGTTACCACCAATTAGTAAATGGGATGAGTTTAAAGTTTTAAATAAAGACAATCCTATCATATTTTCTATGAAGAGGAGAGGTCTATTTTTTGGCAACATTCGAGGCAACAATAAGGACAGTGTGCAAGAGTATACCAACGAGATTGTAAGATGGTGGTCCAAGTGGGTAAATATACATTTGATCGGGACATCTTAAAGTATGTTGGAGGTTGACATGATCAATTGATGAGGCTCATGCTACTTGTCAAACCCAAAGTTATAGATGAGGCTCGTTCCCAAGCTCAGTATCTTGAGATGGACAGAGAAGAGTGTTTGTCTTCCCCTTAAAATGGTTCTAAAAAAAGGTGGGTTGAATGTTACCTCTATTTCTAACAAGTAATGTATAAAGCATTGAGGGCATTGTGATGTTGATGGTAATACAGACAAGACTTGTTGGAAGTTGCATCTCAAAAAGCATCCTTACACGATTACGAGGAAGAAGAAAGCCATGACCTTTGTTCAAGGAAAAAGGATGGGTATAGCTCTGATGTGGATGAAAGATTGTGTTTTACCTCCCTTCAAAAGAAGGTATGTTTGGGTAACCATGGTGGTCAAGAAAAAAGTCAACCTTCTAAACTTTTCCAAACAAAGTTTAGGTTAAGAAGACAAAGTTAGATGCCCTCCTTGATTCTTGCTCTCGAGCAGATTTAATAAACAAAACGTTAGTTGATAAACTTAGATTGGAAGTGTATAATCGTCATAATCCTTATGCTCCGAGATGGATGAAACAAGGAGTAGAGATAAAGGTTTCTAGGGAATGTAAGACCAATTTTTCAACAAGTGAACATTTCATTGAAGAATTTGTTGCAAATGTTGTACCTCTTGGTGTTTGTGACATAGTCTTTGACAAGCCCTACATGTATGTGCTCGATGCCATCATGAAAAGGGTGAATCCATACCAGCAGATCAAGGATGGGAAAAGCTACATTATCAAGCCCTCTGAAGGGAAATCTCAATTCTCTTTGGTAAGTACCACTCAAGATTATAGGTAGTTGAATGCTAGTGGCAAGTTCTCTTTTGTCCTTTTGAGAGATAAGGTGTATGCAATACTAAAAATGGCATATCTATTAAAAATGAGCAAAAGTTACTACCAGGTGTCCTCTCTTTTTTTTTCCATCTCCATTAATGTTTGTTGATGGAAGTCAAGAAACCCCACAAAGGGAATGAAACGGTGAACACAAGTGTTCACAAGGTTGGAAAATTTTATCCAACGTCTACACATCTAAGAGAGGGTAGGAAAGTGAGGAAGAAATTTCTTCATTTACAAAGTTCCTAAAGCTTTTGGGGACAAAAGTCTCTAATTGGGAAGACGTGATCCAAAAAATTGGATCTTGTGCATTAGCCATGTGAGCTACCTATTCCACTATCCTCATCTATGTAATAGATACTTGTAACTATTCCACTATCCTCATCTATGTAATAGATACTTGTATCACGTCTTGAAGACAATTCAGGTAAAAATCTCAGTTGGAAAGGTGCATAAAGAGTTTTCAGAGGAAGGGAAGTCTCGGAGTGATCCAAACGCTATGTGATCATCTCGTTATTTGAACGTAGAGTTGGCAGTGCAGGTTCTCAGAGAAACCCACTACGTTTTTTAAAAAAACAGAAAATCCCTTCAATCAAAACAAAAACTGAAAATCGTGTGCCCTAAGTTCAAGCAAGTAATGATTGCAAACATGGCTTGCTTTTGGACATTCTAACAATCTAGTTAATCTCCTAGGCGATCCGTGTACCTCTTGTCGCTAAGTTTTTGTATTAATACCAACCTTTGGGATACGCAGAGGCAGTAATGGAAGTTGAATTTAATAGTGAAATTGCAAGTTTGAGTCCATGAAATTTATTTCCATTGTTCTCCTAGCAAGTGTAAATTGTTGGGTGTTGTGAGATTATCTAAGAAGTGTTGTAAAAAGAAAAGCATTGTAAGGTTTTGGCAATTGCAAATTGTAATGTTGTCCATGAAGGCCACCTTATGGCAGTACACTATACTTGAGAATGATATAGTGAAGAGGACTGAGCACCTCACTCTGCTGGAATTTTCTCATATTGAGTTTCTCCAAGCCAACTTGCATTATGTGTTTTTTTTAACCTGCACCTTGTTTCAGCTCATTTCATTTACCACACCTTATAACTATGTTTTCTTAAGCAAAATAATGCATAACAGTAGACAAAAAATTATGTATGTGTTAAGGTGTTTAATAGAATTTGTACTGATGAGTTGTGTGTGCAATATCAACCAAATTATGCATCAGTACTTGTGAATTCTCACTCCAAATTTACAAGTTTAAAAGTACAATTTTGAGAGGTGTTTAGTTAAGGTTTTGTTCTCTGTAAGTACAGATTTGCACACAAGGAATTAACAATTAATAGGAAGAACATTGTTGAAGTGTTGATAATATTTTGAGGCCTCAACAAGGCAAGTTAGCTTGTAATTTTGCAAAGAGATGGTGGGCATGTAAATGTACGGCCTTACTCTTCTGTCCTTTTGGCACACTAGGTTTCTCAAGGGTAACCTCGGGTTGAGCTCTGTTTTTCTGTGTGTTCCAGTTGTTACTTGTTTTTCATTTCAAGAATGCAAACTACCTACAGTAATTCTCGAACTTATAAAGATGTTTTTGTTTATTTTTTCCTCTTTCCTTTCTTTCTTAAGCAAACCACAAAGGGAACAGCAACAATGATTGATGAATTCTCATACGTGAAGATTCATGTTAGCGAATTAGCTGTGTAATATCTATATGCTACAATTATGGATCACATATAGAGAATTTTGTTTGTTTTCAATCATTGACCTTGGCTGGATGGTACTTGGCAAGCCTCAGTGCATGATCTTACATTGGATCGTTGAACATGCACCGATATTATCCCAACATCCATATCAAGTTTAACTTCGTTTACATGAAAATATGTTGTTCAAGCATCCACAAATACAAGAACATGTCCAATCTTGATGGAGCAAAGGTGATTCAGTTAAGGGGTATCATATGTATTGACTGGCCTCTAAGCTAAAATTGTCAAGTACCAATTAAACGCTTGGTAAAAACAATCTTTTTTAAATATCTTTGATGGCTCGCACTGAACACTGCAAGAATTTGTAGACCTGCAAAGCAAAGCAAAGCTCGCACACATGGATATACTTCTCAGCTTAAGGGATTTTAGTTCATAGAAAAGCATGCTGGGTACAAATGTGAGAAGAGCTCTTTATGAAGCAGAAATCACATTTATCCTATCACACAAAGGAAGATCATAATACATATTCTTCTATTAACTGCAATTTGCTTTGGTGACATATTAAGCATAGGACTCATATTACAAAAAGGTCTTAGAAGACTCCTCTTAATCTTAAACCTGCTTCTCAGTTGGGGATTATTAAGGGATATGCCTCACTTTCTGTTTTGGAGTATCAATGCTTTCAGATGCATTTCCAAGATATTCCTGTGAAGATGCAACTTTTAAAAAACCATTAACTCCACTAGTATTTATAGGTTTGAGAGGGTGCCGACTATCTTTCTCCCATGTATGATCCATTGCAAACAGAGAATCCCCCAGTGCACTGTCCAATCTGAGTTTCCAGCCCAACCTCTTCCTCTTGAGAGCGTCTTTAGAACCATTTTTCATCTCCATACTCAGGTTAATGGATGATGTTGGAGTGGGCCAAGAGAGAGACTCCTATTTAGATCCCTTTTCCTTTGTCTCCCTGACGTAAATTTTGAGCCTGATTGATAAGGTAACCTTTTCAGTTTTTTAGCTCTTTAGCGGTGTTTGTACAGCATTATGAGATTGAATATTTTTGTATTCCATGTTTTTTTTTGTGCTACTATGTTTCTTCCCTCTTGGCATGGGCATTGATTAGCTAGGGTGGAAAATTGTCCCACATAATGATCAACTCCAAACATATACCCTAAGTTCTGTCACTAATGTTTGAATACAGTGATGTTTATCTATCTTCAGGATGGCATTTTCATTGAGTGTATGTACTTAAGGCAAGTATAATTTTTTGTTGGTTGTTTGAGAAACTACCTCTTATCTGGGGTTGTGACAGAATCTGCATAGATTGGCATTTTTGTGCAATCTCGACATTATCAATATAGTTTTTACTTTTGCCTCTCAGATAAAATTCAAGTTGTGTGGAAATTGTCCAAAGTTAGCATTCTAAACCCTCCAAAAGAAATATATCATAATTATTTCTATGCATTGATATTCATTTCTGAAATATTCCATGCACAAATTCCTGATTCATTAATCTCTATCTAAAGACGAGAGATATCAAACCAGTAACACATTATCCTGGCAATTAACAGTTCTGATCCAAATTCTGAATTATATACTAAACTATCTTATCGTTACATAATTGAAGTGGTCAAACTCACATTGATCATTTTCTATAATTTTATCTTGGATTGAAAAATGACTTGGAGTATCTTATTAGATTGGAACTTCTGTTCCTCCAATATTTATCTATGAACATTGCATTCGATACCACACTTCATGCAAGCCAGCAGATAGAAAAAGCAATTGTGGAAAGTAACCGTGTGTAAAATAAGATTATGCAAGACTCCCTCGGCTTACATGAGGTGAAAAAATGGGTGTTCCATACCATCCAACAGAAAAAAGCACGTCCTATTTGGAATTCCAGTTTCCTATTCAATAGCACTTGCTAAAGGATGCCAACAAAAGCAGCGGGTAATAAATTAGGTGAAGATTCGTGTACAATTATATAGGATTGCTTAGAACCATAGACAAATGTAATTTTGATACAATAGCATTTTAACTAAATAATCAAAGGTGTTAAAATAACCTTCAAATGACTGAGGTAACAGAATTGCATTTTATTCACTCTGATTGTGAGTGTCTGGAAACATTATTTCCGTTGTTCATACGCGCACGAGCCTCTGCAAACATTCTTTGTTGTTCAACTAAAGCTTCCTCTTCTGTCATTTCTAGTTTCTCTTTACTCCATTTAGTTCCTGCTTTTGGACAATCCTGTTACATATATTTTCAAATTTTAGAAGGTAAGCACAGCCTAAGCACAAATCCAATTAATAATACTGTAACTTATCCAAGTCAGCTTTGAGTTCTCTAGGTTAAAATTTCTTCTACACTGCAAAGAGAGCTCATACCCAAGATTCAATTCTGTGCTGCTCATAAGCAGCATGAACCTCCCTAATATAGCTCCCAAAGCCAAGAACCTGAAAATCACATATGAAAATATACATGATGTGGGCAGAGCATGGTTGCTTCAAGAGACAAAAATTTGGGAAAGAATGAAAGATGAAACAAATTATTGCCAAAAAATGGCTTTTGCCTTCCTCTGATCATTCTGAAATTGATCACTTTTCATAGTATTAAAATTTTGGAGAATTGAAGCCATGAACTTTCAGGCCAAAAAAATGCGGAATGCGGAATTTTTGAAAAAGTTAGAAAAAAAATCTAGTAAAATCTGGTTTGGAAAAAAAAAAATATATATATATATATATATTTCAATCTATTAAGGATATTAATATTAATATCTACTATTAAAATAAAATAAGTAAAATACATAGTTGCCACAAGACGGGTACAGGTATGCCTTTTTTTGAAAAATAGGAGATGGGTATGGGGAGACGGCAACATATATTTATATATATAATATTTACTATGAAAAATATATATATAAAATAAAAAATATAAAAATATAGCCATATAAACAAAATTAACAACATAATATGCATAGAGGAAACAAAATAAGTTAAATAAAAGCTTCCATATGATGTCCATAGCTGTATTTTAAAGTCTAAAAGTGAACAAGAGGGAACAAATGTGCAATGTGTTAGGAGGTGAAGTGAATATCCACACCTCCAACAGTTGTAATGGTGTAAGGTCTTGTAATGCCCTTGGCAATATTATTTGTTGTACGACAAGCCATCCAGCATGAGGGGAGTTGCAGATGTCTCTAGGCACAGGTGACGTCGCCCTACCCGTCTCCTGTACCCGAAACGCATCTGAAACCCGAGACACGTCCCGAACCCAGGACGTGTCCCACGTGTAGGGAGACACGTCTCCCTGCAACACTACCTAAAATAAAAAATAGAACTAAAATACATAAATCAAACCATAAAGCTAAACAAAAATAAAAAACAAATAATTATATAAAATTAATATATATATCAAAAACTTTTAAAAAATTTAAAAATAAAACAAAAAATATATATATATAGAATTATATATATATATATATATATATATATAAATAACAAATAAATAATAATAATAATAAAAATAAAAACGATAAAATAAAAGTTAAAAAAAATATATAAAAATAACAAATAAATAATAATAATAATAATAAAACTAAAACTAAAAATAAAAAAGATAAAATAAAAGTTAAAAAATATTTTAAAAAAACTAAAAAAAATCAATCAGACCATAAAATAAACAAAAATAAAAAACAAAAGACTTACCTCCTTGTCCGCTCCACACACCGGCAATCAATGCACAACACCAAAGAAAATTTACGGCATAGCCCAACACACAAATGCGCAGGTCACAGCACAGCGCAGCAGACAAATGCGCGGACCACAACACAAAACAGAAAAAAATGCATGGTAGACACCTCACACAGCCAGCCACGCACGTGAACAGTCCAGTCGTGCAGAGCACAGTATAAACCGCATGCTAGGGCACGCTCCTTTGCAAAACATGGTAAAATACACAGCTAGGGCACACTCCTTCGCACTGAAAATTAATATCATACATTAAAAAAATGACAATAGCCCAAAAAAAAACATTAAAAAATAGCCTGAACCGAACGCATTAATCCAGAAGGCCAAAACATTACAGAAATTTCTGGATTTTGCCCAGATGCGGCCGACCCTGGTAACTATGATTAGAATAGCCAAACATACAGACATGCTAATAATTTTTCAGAAATGCTTTCATCCGGTATTTATGAAATGCAAAATACATCAAAATAGAGGCAACAATTACATCTATTAAGCAAAGTATTTGACATTTTCATCATGATAGTTCGGCAAAAATTATGATGCTTACAATAGATGCCAGGTACAGCTTTTCATAAAAGTAGTTCTGGCATGTTATAAGGTTATATCACAGTGCTCAACAGTTGAATGGTTCATGGTACAGGTTCTGATATGTTGTAGCAAATTCACGGAAACTTTCAGTCTGTTTCTTTGAAAACTGCTTGAAGGATCATGGAGTAGTTTTAAACTGAGGAAAGTTTGTGAAAGACAACAAACCAATGACAAGCAATAAATCTTGAATGGTTTGAGGACGGTGCCTAAAAATGCCCTTGGCTTGAGGATAATTTTTTATAGAGTGCAAAACATAAATCCCAGAAGCTTTGGGGACAACACATAACTGTATTCAAAAGAAAATTAATCACAACATTGCATCAGCTAGAAAGAGCAAGCTAAATGCATTAAGGGTTATAGCCACGTATGACCCACAAACATTACGGGGTTTTGACAGTCCACCCCAAACTAAACTTTCCAACAAGGTGCCACACAGGATTTGATACATTAAAAACTCCAGCAGTCAGTAAGAGTCAAATGGTTCACTGACACAAAAGTTGAATTTGCCACCTAGAATACTGCTGTGATCAGACAACTAAGGTGGTTAATTACCTCACCATAGTTTCAAGTAACCAGAGTCGGACACAATTAGCTAAGATCATCATAACTGTTTGTTGATCAAAGGAATTTCGCTAGTTGTTCATTGAGATGCCAATTTTCTTAGTAAAGGGAAGCGGACAAGTTTGAGCAGTGGCTTGTTGATGCACCAATTCACCAACTACATGAACAGGCCAAGTCTGAGCATTGGCTCACCAAGGTTCCAAATTTCTAAATGAAGGAAATCAGCCAAGCCCAAGTGTTGGTTTTCGGAGGAGAAAAGTTTCAGAGCCTAAGTAGCTCACCGAGGTGCCAAGTTTCTGAGTGAAATCGTTCACTACATAGATAATCAACGTGCCAGATTTCCGAGTGAAATTGTTGACTATGTAGATAATCAAGGCACCAAGTTTCCGAGAAAAAAAGAATTAGTAAAGTCCCCATTAGGGAGGGATCTTGGACCCAACACAATATTTGGGTGATCAACGACATGTGGAATTGTTAAATGACTTGCAAAAGTTTCAACCCAACACCCAAAAGATTTGAGTGACCAGTGACAATTGTAAATGGTTTGGTGGCCCACAAGTTTTCAAGTTGTTGAGTGAAGGAGAAGATAGCAACAACCATTGACATTCAATAAGTGGTTGGTGGATCATCAAGGTCCCTAGTTGCCGAGTGTAATAGTAAAAAAAGTCATTCAAATTTCAACTACCCATTCAGGTCAAGTTTCCGAGTGAAATTGTTGACTATGTAGATAATCAAGGCACCAAGTTTCCGAGAAAAAAATAATTAGCAAAGTCCCCATTAGGGAGTCATCTTGGACCCAACACAAAATATTTGGGTGATCAATGACATGTTGAATTGTTCGGTGACTTGCAAAAGTTTCGACCCAACACCCAAAAGATTTGAGTGACCAGTGACAATTGTAAATGGTTTAGTGGCCCACAGGGTTTCAAGTTGTCAAGTGAAGGAGAAGATAGCGACAACCACTAACATTTAAGAAGTGGTTGGTGGATTATCAAGGTCCCTAGTTGCCGAGTGTAATAGTAAAAATTGTCATTCAAATTTCAACTACCCATTTGGGTCAATTTCCATTGATTTTCATTGTTCTATTTTTTGTGATGCTCTATGTAACTCCCCAACCCAATGGACAAGGCAACGCCACAAGAAAATCCAAATGAAATGAATTTTAAAGATGATGTTCATGGGCCCAAGCTAGTAATTAAATGACTTATTTAAATTATTAATTCTTTTAAAAGTAAATAATTTATTTAAAATCATAAAATAACGTCAAAAAGAGTGCCAAGGGGTTAAAAGGAGCGCCGAGAAGACATGCCAAGGAAAAGTGCCTTAAAAAAGCTATGTATTTGGAGTCATTAAGTGGATTAATTCTTTTTAGAATTAATTATGTTGCAAAATCACAATTGCATTTAATTTTGTAAAAAATGCCCAAATAATAAAATCAAACATGGGCAAACTCTCATTAGAGAAAAATTAGCTCTAGGTTGAGTTAGAGCAATGAATGGCTTTCCAACTTCCTTTGTGGATAGAAAGACTATCCAGAAAAGAAATTCCGGATCATGGAAAAGAGGGTTCTTTCTTTCAAGCTCTTGGAGAAGGGCTCGCCGCAACTTTGTGTGTGCTATGTATTTTTCTAGATTTGGACAATGGAATACAAGCAAGTGGGTGAGATCATTCTTGGGCTTTGTGGGTTTTAATGCTTTTTATTTATAAAAATTTAATTGTTGTTCGTAGATAGAGAAGCCATTAAAATTCTGCAATTTTCATGATTGTGTGCAACTCATGGTGTTTCCAAATTGTGTTGAAAACCACGTGTAGGGACTTTGTACCAAGTGTACCCAATTTGAAATTTGAAGAGACTTTGTGCTTCCAGGGAAGCCTTTTATTTCATTTACATATGTTGCTCCTACTTTTATTTGTATGTGAGAGGAAGAATTTCCAACCACTTCATTTAAAATTAAATCTGAGTTATTTAGAGGATTCTCTAAGTTTGTTCCGCATTAGGTTTCTCACCTTCACCTCCATTTCCATTTTTTCTTTTTTTTGTGATTTCGAGTTAAAAGTACACAAAAACAAAAACCAATATCCTACGAAGGAGCTGCCCCTTTCAAACACAAAGGAAAATCACCTTTCCCATGGTGATTTATCCAAATGTTGCAAAATTGTGTCACTGCTCATTGGGCAAGTCAATAAAACCAAGAAAAACACAAGTAATACAAAATTTGCTAAGATACCAATCCTTCCAGAATAGCAGAAGAGCCTAGCCTGGGGATGTACCCGATTCGGGTGCAGGTTCGGTTCCTCTGAAGAACAGCCCTGGTTCGTCCTAGACGACTCGAGTTCATCTAGGGTCTTCTACAGAAGAATCTGAACGAACCCAAGTTGCTCAAGACGAACCTAGATAGAACCCAAGAAAAACCTAGGCAAAATCTAAATGTAATTTTTTTATTTTATTTTTTTCGAATTTTGAAATAAAACAACAATTAAAAATAACAAAAAACACATTGCAAACCATAAAAA
Organism: Torreya grandis; assembly: GCA_037957365.1. Classification (NCBI taxonomy): domain Eukaryota; kingdom Viridiplantae; phylum Streptophyta; class Pinopsida; order Cupressales; family Taxaceae; genus Torreya; species Torreya grandis. The sequence goes on from JARHVA010000355.1 coordinate 2,232,170, forward strand.
TTAAGTGAAAAACAAAAACATAAAATAAAAGAACACAAATGATAAAAACAAAATACAAAAGCAAAAACACTTACCTCTCATTTTCTCATTGATACTTACCTTCAATTGTTGATCTAGGGTTGAAGCTTCATCAAGCAACATTATAATCATTTTCCTAGGTTGATTGAGGAGCCCATTTGCTGCCAAGCTATGAATTTAAATTTTTAAGTCAACATTTTTTTTCCTAACATTTTTCTACAACTTGTTGCCCCAAAGTTTGTTTTTAATTTTTTTTTTTTGTAATTTTGTGTTGGTTTTTTAACTTGCAGTTAAATATACTACAATGTCAACAAGTTTTGTCTCTATGAGTTGAACCGAATTCAAAATTGATGCACAATCACCGCTTTGGAAGTATGTGACGATGATAGAGTAGGTTCCACATGGTGGGAGATATATTTGAAAATGCAATTCTTGTGATAATATGTTAGCTCATACAATCGAATATATAGAGTAGGTCCACCATCGAATCCATTGAGGCAGTGGGAATTCAAAATGTTATCCAGGTTATAACAGATAACACAAAAAATTGAAGGGATGTTGGTGAAGACGAGGTATGGGCACATTTTTTGGACACCTTGTGTTGTCTACTTGCGCAACCTCATGCTGCAAAAAATGAGAAAAATCTTTGAGGAGATCAAGCAAGTGTATGCCGAGGCTAAGGAGATTCAGAGGTTTGTCACCAACCATCACCTCTCCCAAGCCCTCTTTAAATCCTTCTCAACTTTGGAGCTGTTAAAGGTACTTATAGATTTTAATTTTATTTTTATTTTCATTTTTAAATTCTAACTTTGTTAATTTAGTACTTGTATATTTTCACAAGTTTTTTAATTTTTTTAATTTTAACTTTCTAATAGGTTGTTGAGACTAGATTTGCCTCTCACAATCGTCTTGAGACAACTTGTGAAGATACGAGAGGCACTCAATAGTATAGCCATCAACCAGTGGAGTGTATGGAGGGAGTCAAGCAAAGTGCAAGCCCAAAGAGTGAAAAATATGATCCTAGATGATGATTGGTGGGCCCGTATAAATTATTTTTTAAGTTTCATAAAAACCATTATGAATATGACCCGTTTCGCTGACATAGATCAGCCATGTCTTGAAGCAATATATGATGGCATTGACTCAATGATTGAGAAGTTGAAAACCACTATTAATGTAAAAGAACAAGATCCCAAGGAGATATTTTTCAAACAAGTGCATTCAAACCTTGTTCAGCAATGGAACAAAATGACCACTCGGTTACATCTCCTTGCCTTTGTATTGACTCCTTGGTTCTATAGCACAAACATCTATTCTTTGTCGAGGAAGGTGCCCCCTGTAATGACCCTCACTAGTAGGATCATTAAACACTGATGTTGCGCTATGGAATTTTGTCAAACAGTTGGTAGGATCACTAAAAAAAATACTAATATTGCCTTATAGATTTTCGTTAAACAGTTGTCAAACAATTAAACTGCTGTAATTGTAACTAGATATGAAATTAATCCACTCAGCTCAATCAGTGCCAATATATTTATTCAAGGAAATATGGATCCTTTTATAATAAATTTCGACCTTCAGATTTCAACAAATATGGACAGAATAATATCTTTTCTAAGCCAAATACAAAACTTGGCACATAAGTGAATATATATATATATATATATATGCAAGTGTAAATAGAGCCTTACATGACTTTGTTGATGATAAAACCTGGTCTATGGACTATTCTGGAATTTATAGCATTGTTAGTAAGCGCCCAGGTTTTCTGTAGAAGCCACACCTCTCCAGGATATAAACGCATTCCTCCATGAGACTCGTCGAGTGCAGCAAGCCTCTCTACAAGAGGAGGATGGGAGTAATGAGATGCAGAATACTAGGGATATAAGACCTACCCGGAGATAAGAACCTTGACTTTGCAAAGGCCTCGGCCCGCCAAATCGCAGAAGTGTAAGAACCAGGACTGCAAATAGTCAAAGAACCCTGACAAAAATGATGTCCGTACACTGCAATTTTAATATTAAAATTTAGTCTTCACTGGTACGTTCTGTTATGGACGCCTAAGTTGGGCTATCACATTTTATTCTTCCAGCCAAATATAAGAAACCGCAATATGTTGGGGAGTGCCAAACCCTGCCGTACAATCCTGCAGGTACAGGCCGTACCTATACGGACTGTAGAGTAGAAATAATATTATATCTTTGGGAATTCTTCAAGTTGGTCAATGATGCAATCGCTTCACCAAGGGACGCCAAAATTATTCCATTCTCGAAATTGAACCTGAATACTCAATGAAATTCAACATGAAATGGCCGAAGACCACTTCCAATGTGCAACCCTTCAGAGGATCTTCCACTTCCTCAGTTATGCAATCTCTTGAGAGGTATCGTTCTCAAGGATTTAGCTGAATATTTGCAGACTATCAAGCCTTACAAATGCTCAAGAAGATTCAAATGATCAAAATAAACTGGAATGCCAAATGAGAGACCCATGGGGTCTATTTATGCACTTTTTGGAAACTTTTAGAAGTTTCCGTAATACATCTTGTAAAACCTTTTTGTATTTTTTTTTTAAATAAAATAAAAGTGACTTTATAAAAAGTAACTTTATAAAATAAAAGTGCATTTTAAAACATGTAACATTTTTAGCCCCAAATAAATACATATAATGTCTCCGAGAGCATTATGAGCCATCCAATCGACAAATAAACTCAAAAATGACTCTCTCATCACCACCATCTGCCTATGAGAGTCCATGATAGGCAAATCCGGCATGCTAAACGATGTCAGCCAGAATGGGGACATGACAGTCCGCCCTTCCTGAAATTGCTTGTCCCCAAGCAATCGCTGAACAATAAACCAATCAATCCACCTGGATCCCAAATGTAGTCATGATCTATACTGCTGTCAATCAACGCAAGCTCCTACAATATCCTCTGAAATATAATCAAGAGGAATCCATAATCAAACTGGGAAATACAACTCAACCAAACTCCAAAATCACAACTGCCACAATTAGGAACCCATGAGAAACAAACTCTCGAAATATCATAACCCAAGTAGAGTGGACATCCCAAACTGCCAACACCGTAAATACCATCAAAGCATCCCACTGGCCTATGCGGAATGTACAATCCAACTCTGCAACAATGGTGAACACTCCCGAATGAAATTGTACCAAGTATGGAGAATCCACACACTGTACAACTCCTACAGTCAACACAACTCTGCAGATCACCGGCCATTGTCTCATCCACATGTCTCTCCTCGTCCTGTAACGCCAATGGAGTACTCACCAAAGAGGCTCGAGTGTCCTCAAACTTTCAAGAAACCTTGCCAACTTCCTCCTCCTTCCTCCTCAAGGCATCTAAATAGTCTCCGGCAAGGCTAAGAAGATGGTCACGATCCGAAAGAAGATGTAAATAACTCATCTTCATCGCTCCCATTTCTTCCCTAATCGCCTGTAAGTCAACACAAGAAGATTCTGCGCGGACTCCCTTGTGTCTACCCTGTAACTGAATCATCCGGATGTGTTCCTCTATTATATCCCGCATCCTATCATGATGAGATAATGAAGTCACAATACTATCTTTGCTCACCTTCAGCTGGTTGGACAAATCATGTGAAGTACTACCAGCGTCAACCTCATGTGACGAAGCTTCTAACTGTGCCTGATACTCTCTCTCAGCAAAGTTATGAATGCTCAATGTTTGCTCATCTCTACCAGGTATCTCACCATCGTGCACAACAATATCCTCATAATCATCCCCTGTACCCACTACGCCGTAGTCACTGCTTGTAACCAAACCATCCTGAGTACTTGTGATATCACTCTCAGGGAACATGTATACGACTGTCTCAACTTGCGAATCAATTTGACAATTAATGTCCATCAGCGTAATATCCTTTACCACTTCCTCCTGTGGCTGAGTAGAAACTGAATCTTCTGCCTGGCTACTGATCTGTTTTTCAAACTCCTCATGCAAGTTCCTGGTAACTGTATCAGTGGATCTCTTGTCATATCTTGGAGCATAGTGATCATTCCTTCCTCCTCTCCTATTTCTTTGATTCATGAATTGATCAAATGTCCATATTTCTCTCATATCAGGCGGGAGAGTGGTATACTCCAAGTAGACCTGTCTAGCTTCATCTCCAAAAGAAGCAGCTAGAGCAGCATGTGGTTGTTCTTCTCTTGGTGTAAAGGTAGGAAAAAGAGGCCTAGAGGTGTATCCTCTAGTGTTTTTAGCGCGATGTATAGCTCTTTCCTCATCTCCACTTTGTTCAGCTATGTGTTGATGATTTTTATTTTGAGTGGCTTGCTGATCCATTTTTGCTAATAAGCGTGACATCATATCAAGCATGGTATCAAATTTCCTTTTAGCTCTTGCCTCCCTATCATCTTCTGCCATATTTTGGACTATTTTGCCGGTATCTCTTTCTCTCAATACTTCTGAGAACGTATCCCCTTCCCCCTGAGGATTCTGATTTTGTTGTCTCCGTTGTTCCCTGATGTAATACCTGATTTCTCTCTCACTCATCTGTTGTTTGACTGATCACAAGATGGCAGGATGAAAGCTCTGATACCACTGTAATGACCCTCACTAGTAGGATCATTAAACACTGATGTTGCGCTGTGAAATTTTGTCAAACAGTTGGTAGGATCACCAAAAAAAAATACTAATATTGCCTTATAGATTTTCATTAAACAGTTGTCAAACAATTAAACTGTTGTAATTGTAACTAGATATGAAATTAATCCACTCAGCTCAATCAGTGCCAATATATTTATTCAAGGAGATATAGATCCTTTTATAATAAATTTCGATCTTCAAATTTCAACAAATATGGACAGAATAATATCTTTTCTAAGCCGAATACAAAACTTGGCACATAAGTGAATATATATATATATATGCAAGTGTAAATAGAGCCTTACATGACTTTGTTGATGATAAAACCTAGTCTATGGACTATTCTGGAATTTATAGCATTGTTAGTAAGCGCCTAGGTTTTCTGTAGAAGCCACGCTTCTCCAGGATATATACGCATTCCTCCAAGAGACTCGTCGAGTGCAGCAAGCCTCTCTACAAGAGGAGGATGGGAGTAATGAGACGCAGAATACTAGGGATATAAGACCTGCCCGGAGATAAGAACCTTGACTTTGCAAAGGCCTCGGCCCGCCAAATCGCAAAAGTGTAAGACCCAGGACTGCAAATAGTCAAAGAACCCTGACAAAAATGATGTCCGTACACTGCAATTTTAATATTAAAATTTAGTCTTCACTGGTAAGTTTTGTTATGGACGCCTAAGCTGGGCTATCACATTTTATTCTTCCAGCCAAATATAAGAAACCACAATATACTGGGGAGCGCCAAACCCTGCCATACGATCCTGCAGGTACAGGCCGTACCTATACAGACTGTAGAGTAGAAATAATATTATATATTTGGGAATTCTTCAAGTTGGTCAATGATGCAATCGCTTCACCAAGGGACGCCAAAATTATTCCATTCTCGAAACTGAACCTGAATACTCAATGAAATTCAACATGAAATGGCCGAAGACCACTTCCAATGTGCAACCTTTCAGAGGATCTTCCACTTCCTCAGTTATGCAATCTCTTGAGAGGTATCGTTCTCAAGGATTTAGCTGAATATTTGCAGACTATCAAGCCTTACAAATGCTCAAAAAGATTCAAATGATCAAAATAAACTGGGATGCCAAATGAGAGACCCATGGGGTCTATTTATGCACTTTTTGGAAACTTTTAGAAGTTTTCCTAATACATCTTGTAAAACCTCTTTGTATTTTTTTTTAAAATAAAATAAAAGTGACTTTATAAAAAGTAACTTTATAAAATAAAAGTGCATTTTAAAAAATATAACATTTTTAGCCCCAAATAAATACATATATGTCTCCGAGAGCATTATGAGCCATCCAATCGACAAATAAACGCAAAAATGACTCTCTCATCACCACCATCTGCCTATGAGAGTCCATGATAGGCAAATCCGGCATGCTAAACGATGTCAGCCAGAATGGGGACATGACACCACCATACTGGGATGTCGAAGTAGTTGAAGGGTATAAGTTGGCATTCTTTTAGGGTCTTCTCCGATCCCGAGATAGAAGACATGGTGCTGAATGAGTTTGGGGGTCTCATTACCTCCCAAGGTCATAGACTTGGTGCTCTTCAAAACAAATACAAGAAGGATGTTCATATGTGGTGGTACCTCCATGACCCAGAATCACCGAACCTGTAGCCTCTTGCAATCAAGGTCTTGTCACGGGTAAGTTTATTTTTTTAGTATTTAAATTTTTGATTCTTTCTTTTTGTTTTAAAATTTATGTTTAACACTTGAGTTTAAACTTTTTATATAAATTTGAATAGAGGTTGCGATTTCATCTTCTTCTAAGCGGAATTGAAGCACATACAACATCATCCACTCATAAAAGCGCAACAATCTCAAGGCTAAAAACACTGAGGAGTTGGTCTACATACACTCCAATTTGCACTTTCTATCACACAAGAACCCAAAGTACAAGGAGGGGACGACAAAGCAATGGGATATAAATCCAGAGGTCATTGACTTGGATGCTTCACTTTCCACCACTCATTAATTGAGATTGACACTTCTTTGGTGACACATAACTTAGCTAGCGGGGGTGGTAGGAGTGGTAGGAGTGATAGTCCTTGCGGTTCTAATTAATCACATCATGATGTTGATGTTGATGTTGTCGATGAAGAGCAACGTAACTCTAAATATTAATTTTGATGTCATTAATTATTATTGATATTTATAATTAACATGACATTTGGCATTTGGTTAGTACTTTGTGGTTATCTTCATATTTTATGTTTTATATGCATACTATGTGATTAATCTCATTGATTTCCTATTTATTAGTCTAGAATTTATATATTTTTCATTTTTTATATATTTTTGGTACAGCTGAACCCAAGCCATACCCAAGGCAAACAAAAAATCACCATACAAGTGAACCCGGTTCTTCGAACCCGAACTCGAACCAAACCCGAATCAGACTTAGAAAATGTTATCTGTTTTTTTGCACCTTCGTTGGGGATCGTACGGTGCATTTGATTTATAAAATCTGAAAGGAATCTTCTCCTTTCAAACAAATATTGGCGACACTATTGAAACGAAACCTAGAAATGATAGAACACAGCCCATCCTTATGATATTTTAAATTTCACTACTATTGCCAAAGGTCTGATTTTTGGTTGAAACATTGATATAATGAAGAAATTCCAGCTGAATTTAGAATATGCTGACCTTGCAAATAGTCAGTGGCAAAGAAATAAATAAACAAGAAAAAAATCATAGAGCAACCCGAACTAAAGGCATCTGATTGGATTCTTGTAGGTGATGAAGCAGAGAGAAATGTTTTCCTTTTTATATCTGGGTTTAAATAAAATCCAATTCGTAAGATTGTTGATGATCCCAAAAGAGTGCAGTTTTTAGAAAACTCCTATGGAGTTGTGCAAATCAAGTGAAGAGAAATGTGCACACTTCAAAACCTTCACAATGTGGAGCAAATATAAAATTTAATCCTTCGTGTTAGGCATGAAAATGACAGTTTAAGTTCCACCATGGTGGACACTTTTGTAGTGGAATCAGCTTCATTCAATGCTCCAAAAAAGACGTTGATATTGCAGTCCAAGAGAGAGGTCACAAAAGAATGCACTGAAAAGCCATTTTCAGCCTCCTTCCTAGAACATGAGATGAATCATGAACATAGATGGATAGATAGATAGAGATTTTAATAACGTCCACGACCAAAAATAGTCTATGAGACCCCAAACCAACAAAAACATAGCCCAGAGGAGTGAAGAAACCATCGGAAAAAAAAGAATAGACTTTAGTTGTTGGAGCCTAGTTCACAAGCCTACCGCCGTTATGCCTTTGAAAGTTCGCTCTCCTATTGTGGATCTTGATCAAAAATTCTCTATTTCTATTAATATTCTCAACCTCAAATATATTGAACATAGATACTCCATGTAGGCTGCCCAAGTATTTAGCTCAGATGTCATCATAGGCAGAGCATTCCATGAGATAATGCTATTCCGTCTCAACCATACCTGATGTCCACATAGGACAAATCCTTTCTTTCCACTTTTTACTTGAGATCTTCCACCTACCCATCTCACATCGAAGTTGATGTGACCCAGTTCTCAATTGGGCTTATGAGCATCTTCATTCTCCATTTAATTTTTGCCTCTATGTAGGTTTTTAGGTCATGCTCATAAGTGGGGTTGAACATGGTCATGTAGTACTGCTTTTTCCTCCCTATTTGCTTTGTCCACATGTTTATTTTAAACTTTCCCTCACATAGCTCTTTATCTCTTGATTGGTCTCTGGGCACTCATATATGTTAATATCCCACTTTTCCATCCAAATTTTGTTTTGTTTCATCCACATCCTCTTTCGTTTGTTCAACTCTTCTTTTATTACCACCTTTGGCCACCATCCGCTTCCATGTCCTCTACTTTCTTTATGTATTATAGAAGACGTATCATAGTTGCAACTTTTATTGGGAAAGCCCCTGTTTCTGCAAGAATTATCTCATATGGAACAGACGCTTTAATCTTAAAGATGCTTGTGATTAGAAGCTTTTGAATTCCCTCAAATTGCCTCCATTTTAACTTTGACATACCGCTGGCCAAAACTTCGCATCCATAGAGTACCACTGGAACTACTAGTAGCCCGAACAAGACCCTCATGTTTTCCAATCCCACAAATCAGCATCTTTGCACTTGTTTTGAAGAGAGTAAAGCACTCTCCATCCTCCTTGGATTCTCTTCATTATGCATGCATCCCAACTGAGCTTGTTGGTGAAATCAAGTCCTAGATACTTGTACTCTAAGACTATCCCAAGTGGGTTACCCTCAAACATGAAACTTGCATGCCTCTTTTCTTTTCGACGTAAGATCAAAATCTTAGTTTTGCTCTCTTTACAAAAAAGCTCTAAGGTTTTCAAATGCTCTCTTAAGCTTTGAACTGTAGTTGTGATCAAAATAAGATCATCTTCATATAGGAGTTTTATCGCATAACTAGCTATGTGAACTCCGCCACACCCTATTTTGTCTATCCATTCTTCCAACTTGCCAATATAGAGACCAAATAGAGTTGGAGATGAAGAACATCCTTGATTAACCCCTATGTCACTACTGAAACTTTCTAATAGACCTGTATGTAATCTGATCTTGGCTCTAACCTGCTTGTATAGCCGATAAAATGCTGCCTTGTACTCTTTTGAGACTCCAAGTTCCTCCTTCTAGCCCCATAACTTATCTCTAAGAACTGTGTCAAAGGCTTTCCTGAAATCAACGAAGCAACAAAAGACTTCTTCATCTTTGTCTTCCCATATTTTTTCAATTAAATGCCTAAGAGTGATATAACGATCTATAGTTGAGTGCTTTGGTCTAAAACCCGCTTGTCCTTTTGCTCTCTTCCCCTATTTTTCAGCCCATTCACTAATTTTGCGTTCAACCATGCTTCCAAACAATTTTGTCATGAGAGGATTGACCATAATAGTTTTGTAGTTAGATGGGTTATTGATCTCTCCACTCTTGAAGAGAGGTACGACTAGGCTAGTAGTCCACCCTGTGGGGAAACCTTCTAGGGCGATTTTGTTGAAGATGTTTCTTATGTGAGGTGTCCAGCTATCTATCCCCCGTTTTAAATATTCAGCCTGTTGACCATCTATATTTCATGCTTTGCCACTTGCTAGCCTGTTGATTCTTTTTAACCTCTTTTATGGTAAACAACTTCACTTGTGTGTTGATTATTGGGGGGTTGTCCTTGTCTTCTCCACATTCATATAGTAATCTCGTGTACTCTAACCATTGCACTGGTGTAATATTGTTCTTTGTTTGCTTTTTACTTGTTTGAAGCTCTTTCCAAAAACGTTTAGGGTCATATTTTCCGAGCCAAATCAGCTCTTCTTGCCTTGTTTTCATGTATTCCTCCTTTGTTTTCACCAATTGCATGTACATTTTTTTGTCTAATTTCTTCCCTATTTCCTTGAGTTTTTTTCTTTGTTGCCTTACATTCTTTGTTGAACCAAATATTTGCCGAAGAACTGACTTTTCTCACTTTCTTGTGATCTTTTGCATTTGTTTAATGCTTCTTAGATTGTGTCCATTAACTTAATGTTGTTAATGTAACTCTTATGAGACCTATATTGTCCCCGTTCTACCTCTTGTAGGCTGATGTTCAGAGTTGTTCTAAATATTTCTTGATCATCTTGCATCATGCTTATGTTTCCCTTCCCTTGTTCTCCTTTTTGATTGTCTTGGGTCCGCTCATGTTGATTCTTGTGCCCTGGCATGCTGATTTTTAAGTATATTGAGTTGTGATCAAACTTAAGATCAATCGACGATTCCCCAATTTCCAACTCGACAATATTTTGTGTCAACTCGTGAGAGCAAATGATGTAATCTACCACACTTTGCCCATTATAAGTTTTGCAAGTATGCCCACCTAATATTGGCCATGCCTTCATGCCATTGCATATAAGAAGATTATGCATGCTGCATAGCCCTATCAGTTCTTCCCAAAAGTATGTTATGTTCTTTTGCCCGTCTTTTGACTTCCTTTCCCCCCTGTTGTTCTCTTTTCCATTAACCATAAAGGGTTGTCATTTGAATATCTGTTGTCCCTTAACGTACTAGCTTGTTTGTTTGTTGTCTTGGCATTGAAATCTCCCATTAAGATTTCCTCTCCCACTTGACTATAGGCTGAAATGTCCTTCCCTAAAGTTGCATATGGTTCTTCACAATTCATCTTCAATTTCTTATATATTTTTGACTGTTGCGGCGCAAAGTAGCATGCTGCTATGCTGATTGTACTTCCATTTTCAGTGATTTGAATCTAGATATACTGCTTATTCGGGTCTTTTTTCACTATTTTTATAGCTCTACACTAGTGAATATGTGGTAAAATTGAGCACAAGCACACAGATATTCTTGAGGAAAAGCCAAGCAGCAATCAGCAAGAAAGAATTTCTAGTAATTTTCAATACCATGAGGTTTTGATCCCAAGCCCACCTTTGAAGGCATCTAAGGAAGATTTGATTAAGCCATTTACAATAAAAAAGCCACAAGAGCAACCACAAAGCAAGGATTTTGGAGGCATGTCTCAAGTTGTTTGCATTCCAAATATCAATTTAAAGCATACTCCTCACATTCATGAGAATAATGTTTGTATCATATGTCTTTTTATGAATGTAAGTAATCTTTGAATTCTGGATGTCTATGCTTAAGTAGCTGAATCCATATTTGTCTTCCCTCCCATGCCTCATGTTTTTCCAAAGATGCAATTAAAACCATGTTGCAGTTGTTGCTCATGTCTTTGCAAGAGTTGTCCTTGTCTTGCCAAAAATTGTACCACAAGCGCTCATATTTTACCCAACCCATGAATGGTCAAGTCTAGTTCTGATGTTTTCCCTTCCCCTTTGCAGATAGTTTGCTTTCGCGTGCAATTTTAGCTTGTCTCTTTCCCTTTCTTATTTTGTTGTGCGTGTTCGTTTTCAAAAATTGCAGCAGTGTTGTGGTGTTTTCCCCTTCCCCGTATTGGACTCTTGTGCCCACAAAGTGTTTTGTTGATTGTGTTCTTGCCAGCAAACTTTTTGTTTCAGAACTCAATAGGCAGGCAGTTGGCAATCAAATGTTCGAGTATGAAATTGTTGAATAGTACAAAGAACCTACATTGATAATTATATTGCATCAATCTCATCTCCTTTTCAGTCATAGCTTAAGGCAAACCTTGAGACAAATCTTGAGGGTTCAGGTTTGAGATTGGTAGCACATCAAAAGTTTGGCTTTTCTCCTATAACCTCAACAAGCTTCCCATGACCAAAAGAGTGATTAAAGACAGGCTTCTTCAGATGCATGTAGTGCAGCTACACAGTCAAGGTTTCTTTCAGGATAATCAGCATAATCAGAAAGGTACCTGTAGTGCATGCCAAAGGAAGCTCAGACTCAATTAACTTCCATGCATAAGAAGTGTAATTTACAAGACGTATCTCAAATGTGCTAAGATGTAATTTACAAGATTCAAATGCAAACGATGCAATGAAATGGTCATTAATAGATACAGGTAAAGCTTCTAATATGAGTGACATTTGTTGTCTTCAACCTTGTTATCGGCACAGAATTGCAGTTGTTGCTGATGCAACCACAAAATCTGTCTTTGAGCTTCCACAGTCTGAACATTTGTTATATTCACCAAATGGGGATGCAGAAAAGGCATTTGTAGATTTCAAGTTCAAAGGTGCAGCTGAAAAACTTAGCTCGAATGAAAACCCATTAGCTGTCAATTCCAGCCTGCTGAAATCTCTTGATCATGGAGTCATGTCATGGAATTTTGGTCTCTGTTTGAAACAGAGCTATTTACATTTGCAACCTAAGGGGAAGAGAAGAAGCAAAATTCAGCATCAAAATGAGGTCCAAGTAAACAAGATAATCTTAGGCGAGGCAGGGAATTGGTAGCAAGTGGTTTGTGATGCATGGAAATTCTTTACATGGTTTTCTTTTTTTCTTTTCTTTTTTTCCTTATCATATAGCGTGCTCAAGTTGATCGGGAAGAAGGTAAGCAATTCCATGCTCATTTGTAAAGAGTGGATTTTAGTTATCTGTTGTGCAGCAAATGCACTTGTTGATATGTATGCTAAATGCGAATGCATACAGAATGCCTGCCATGTGTTTGATAAAGGTCCCAAAGGGATGAAATATGGGAGCCTCTGTATAATGAACATTGGGCGAAAATGGCTGATCTTCAACCATGAGCACAGTCATGCTAGGTTCTGCATTGCTAATCAAAAGAACTAAAATCCTCAGGCTAAAGGTTGCTCAATGATGTTTAAGTGAACCAGCAAGAATGCCAACATAGCGCATCCATAATCCAGGGAATGATCCAATAGCTGTACTCAATGCTGCTAGACTTGAACTGGGTACAAATTATCCAAGGGCAAGGCCAATTGTAGAGAAGGATCAGGTGATATGCTAGAGGTTCAAGGTACAGGTGGTCAATTACATTAAACAATGGTTGTTCCCAAGGCAGTCATAGCTGGTCATTTAGTCCGAAGTTTTGGAATGTAATTGATACAATGCACCAAAAGGATATTCATGGCTGGCTGTCAGGCTTCAGAAAAGCAAACTTCCGTCATATTCATAGTGTCAAGATTGTGTACTTGGAAAGGCAGTTATTTCAGATGCATCCACAGTGGAATTCTTAAAATCCTGCAACAGAGATGTTCAAAGTTAGTAAAGCTATTAATTGCAAGTTCAGAAAACAGTTCAGGGCACCAAATTTAGTTTGGACATTTTGTCAAACAGATTGCTTGCCTCCAAATAATTGAGATGTTCTCGCATGGGATGTGATACGATACGAACAGAATCAGGCCCTTGAGCTGTTTGAAAAGGAAAGTGCAATTGACAGAGGTGAAGCCAATTCCACGGGCTTTGCCAACATCCTTCATGCCTGCGCAACGTGAGCATCAGAAACGTCCCATGCAGCCAGTTTTCAGAGGCATTTTGTCAAACAGTTCACGTGCCTGCAAAGTGGGCAACTGCGATTGTAGGAGGGCCACATTTTGGGTTTCAGCTTTGTTTGGTTGCTAGTTCTCTCCAATATGGTTGCTATTTTATGTCAATCCCTTGCATCTCATATTGGGGTGGTGGCAGGGAAGCATATTGCTCAGATTTGTGCTGAAGTGTACCCTCAACCTGTGTGTGTATTATTGTGGTTACAACGTGAGGCATTTGTCTTGGTTTTGAATTCAACAATGATTTTGGGAATTGCTGTTGGATTCAATCTTCTCCTGAATATGGTCTGTATGTGTAATAATAAGCATCGTTGATGCATTTATTTATGGGCAAGTGCCGGGCAGAAGTATTATCTGTAATCATAACAGAATTAATATTCTTTTCCATATTTGACACTTTATCTGCTGAAGAAAATGCTGCCTTTATCATGAAAGGAATGCTTCCAATAGTGAGGCTTGAAAGTCTGTATATGGCTGTGGGCTCTCTTGGTGTAAATATCATGCCTCACAACTTTTTTATCTTCATTCTTCTCATGTTCAAGAGCAAAGGAGATGGAAAGTCTGCCCATCGTAACCTTGTGTCACTATGATTTTTTGGAGATCACAATTGCATTCAGTGGAATTTTGTTAGTCAATCTTGCACTGTTGAGCTCCGCAATGACAGAATTTCATAATTCAGGATTTGATGTTTTAACTTTTCAGGATACACAACCACTAATTGAATAGCTATTTTAGAAAGTTTTCTTGGTGTTTGTCCACATGTCTGGTTTTTCCGTAGTTTAATCAAAGTGTCCTGGCCATGCTTTGCATATGGAATACAGAGGTTGCAGATATTTATTGGTTGTTGATATTCTCTCAGGTCATGTTAGCTATGCAACTTCCATCAGCTGGTTCATACAAGTTCAGCAGTGAAAGAATTTTTTAAAGAAAACAAACCAACATATATGCAAAGTCAGACAAATTGTCTTGGGAGATGAAGGCAACAGGTGGGGTTTTCGAAGCAATGACCTGACCCAATAGCACATGTTCATTCCCATAAGACTGGGATAGGCGAACTGCCTAGATCAGGACAGGCGAGTATATGCTACACGCTATCTACAAGGATCAACACGGTGGATAAGGCACCGGCCACCAATGAGTTATGGGATTCTCCTACATTCCACCATTGAATTCAGTCCCACAGTCAGAGCTAGTTGTTGTTGTGAAAATTTGTCATTCAAATTCCACTACCCATTCAAGCCATTTTCCATTAATTTTCATTGTTATATTTTCCGTGATGGTCTTATGTGACTCCACAACCCAATAAACAAGGCAACACCACAAACAAATCCACATGGAATGAATTTTGAAGATAATGTTTGTGGGCCCAAGCTGGTAATTAAATGACTTATTTAAATTATTAATTCGTTTAGAATTTATTTATTTATTTAAATCCATAAAAGACCATCAAAAAGAGCGTCGAGAAGCATCAAAAGGAGCGCCAAGGAAGAGCACCTAAAAAAAACTGTGTATTTCGAGTCATTGAGTAGACAAATTCTTTTTAGAATTAATTATGTTTGTTAAATGCAAAAGCACAATTGCATTTAATTTTGTAAAAAATGCCTCAAAATACCCAAATAATAAAACCAAATGTGGGCACTATAGTTAGAGAAAAATTAACTCTAGGTTGAGTTAGTGCAATAGATGACTTTCCAACTTCATTTGTGTGTAGAAAGATTGTATAAAAGAGAACATATGTATCAAGGAAAAGGGGTTTCTTCATTCTTTCAAGCTCTTGGAGAAAGGTTGGCTACAACTTTGTGTGTGTGCGCTATGTACTTTTCCAGATTTGAGCAATAGAATATAAGCAAGCGGGTGAGATCGTTCTTGGGCTTTGTGGGTTTTTTATTCTATTTATTTATGGAATTTGTATTGTTGTTCGTAGATAGAGAAGCCATTAAAACTCTGCACTTTTCATGACTGTGTGCAACTCGCGATGTTTCCAAACTTTGTGTTGAAAACCACGTGTATGGGCTTTGTACCAAATGTACCCAATCTGAATTTTGATGAGACTTTCTACATCCAAGAAAGTCTTTTGTTCCCTTTACATTCACTGCTCCTACTTCCATTTTTATGTGTGAGAAAAAATTTCATGCTACTTCATTTAAATCCAAGTTATTCAGGCAGTCCTCTCAGTTTATTTGGCCCTGAATTTCTCACCTTCACCTCCATCCTCTCCTCCATTTTTCTTCCATTTTCAACCTTCTTTATTTCCCATTTTTGTTTCCTTTTTGTGCTTTCCGGTTAAAAGTACACAAAAGCAAACTAAAAAACATAATTCCATGGAGGAGTTTCCCTCTCAAACGCAAAGGAAAATTACCTTTCCAATGGTAATTTATCCATTAGTTGCAAAATTGTGTTGTTGCTCATTGGGCGAATCAATAAAATCAAGAATAACATAAGCAGAATAAAATTTTGTCAACAATTTTTTGTGACTTCACTAGGGATCAAATAGTGCATTCAATTTCTAAAATCTGAAATGAATCTTCCCCTTTCAATCGAAGATTGGCGACTCTGTTGAAATTAATACTGAAATGATGAATCACGGCCCATCCTTCTGATATTCTTAATTTTGCTATCGCTGCTCAAGGTCTGATTTTTGGTTGCAAACATTGATAGTATGATGAAATTCCCACTGATTTCAGAATATGCCAATCTTGCAAATAGTGGTGGCAAAAAGAAGAAATAAACAAGAAAAAAATCATAGAGCAGCCCGAACTGAGCACTGATTGGATTGTTGCAAGTGATGATGTAGAGAAAATAAAAATCCTCTTTATGTCTGCCTTTAAAGAAAATCTGATTCATGAGATTATTCATGATCCCAAGAGAGTGCAGTTTTTAATAAATTTCTATGCAGTTATGCAAATCAAGCGAAAGGAAATGTGCCCAGTTCAAAACTTGCACAAGGTGGAGCAAATACAAAAAGAAGTCCCTGGTATTGGGCATGAAATGACATTTTGAGTTCCAACATGGTGAGTACTCCCATAGTGGAATTAGCTTCCTCCATTCAATGCTCCGAAGAAGATCTTGGTATTTCAGCCTAAGATAGAGAAGTCAAAGAAAAATGCATTGAAAATCCATTTTCAGCGTCCTTCCAAGAACATGAGATGAAATATGAACATAGTGAGCTTCACACTAATGAAAAGAAGAAATGTTGTGATATTGAGCACAAGTATGCAGAAATTTTTGAAGAAAAGTCAAGCAACAATTAGCAAGAAGAGGTTTCCAGTAATTTCAATGTCATGAGCTTTTGTTACCAAGCCCACCTTTGGAGGCATCTAAGGAGATTTCAGTTCACCCATTCACAATAGAAGAGCTACAAAGCAAGGATTTTGGAGGTATTTCTCATATTGTTTGCATTCCAAATATCAATTTGAAGCACACTCCTCGCATTCATGAGAATAATGTTTGTGTCATACGTCCTTTTATGAATGCAAGTAATCTTTGCATCCCGGATGTCCATAGTCAAGTAGTTGAATTCATATTTGTCTTCCCTCCCATGCCTCATGTTTCTCTTGAGGATGCAATTAAAACCATGTTGTGGTTGTTGCTCAAGTCTTCGCAAGAGCTGTCCTCATCTTGCCAAAAAAAATTATCACAAGGGCTCATATTTTTCCTAACTTGTGAATGGCCATGTTTAGTTTTGTTGTTTTTCCTTCCCCTTGTAGATATATTGTTTTCTTGTACAATTTTGGCTTGTGTGTTTCCCTTTCGTTTTTATGCTACGTTGTAGGGGTACGCCCTCCCCCCCAGCGCCCCCTGTTTGGAGACGCCTCCGGCACGGGGACGTCCCGGGTACTCCCAGAGGCGTCCCGGAGGCGTCCGTGGACATACCAGAAACGTCCGACACGACCACGGACGCCTCCGGGAGTACCCGGGACATCCCCGAGCGTGCCCGAGGGATTCCGGCATAAAAATGGTGAAAAAAATTTTAAAAAAAACCTCAGAAAATCTTTTAAAAAAAAACCCTAAAAACTAAGCAACCCTAAATGTAAATCCAGTCCGAACCCAACAGTATATAAATAAAATAAACATTTAAGTATAAGTTTAAACTTTAAGTTATATTTTATTTATATACTTTCAGGATGTTTGAGAGGGGTTTCGGACTGCTAGGAGCTATAATGCAAATTCTAGGTTTTGGAGGATCCTATCGTATTTCAGAGTTAGTCAGATTCCAGGGTTTCAGGGTTTCAAACTTAGCCATATTTCAGGGTTTCAAGATTTCAAGGTGACATCATAGGAGGTATGAACGCTGCATGAAGGGATGTATGCGTGATAGAATAGTATGAGAATATCTCTCGCAAAGTGCCACAAGCCGATCCCACCCCATTCCCTGTGCACCCCTTAAGGCATGCACTCGTGAGATTCAATGCACCGATGAGCCCTTGTGAGAGAAAGTGTCAGTAAATGATAAAGTTGAAAAATAATGGGAGTGGCATTCATGATTTTGTGGACAATCGAGATGATTTATTCTAGATTTGAATGTACATCTTGTCTTTGAAGTAATGAATGAATGAATATTATATATTTTTAAGTGTTTTATCATTTATAGACAAATATTTTCACACTATGTAGTTTCAAGTGTTTTACTAAAAAAATGAGTAATATACAATATATGTATACATATATATATATATATATATACACACACATAGACGTACCCACGACGTATCCAAATCAAGGTTTTTGAAAAATGACGTACCCGCGTACCCGATACATCCCCGTATCCGTACCCGTACCCATACCCAAACAACATAGTTTTTATGTTGTGTGTGTGTTTGTTTTCAATTATAGCAGCAGCATTGTGGTGTTTTCTCCTTCCCAGAGTTGGTCCCTTGTGCCCGCAAAGTGTTTTGTTGGTTGTGTTCTTGCCAACGAACTTTCTATTTCGAAACTCAATAGGCAGGCAGTTGGCAATCAAATACTTGAGTATGAAATTGTTGAATGGTACAAAGAACCTGCATTGATGAGTTCTATTGCATAAATTCCATCTCCTTTTCAGTCATAGGTTAAGGTATATCTTGAGGGTTAGGTTTGAGATTGGTAGCACATCAAAAGTTTGGCTTTTCTCCTAAAACCTCAACAAGCTTCCCATGACCAAAGGAGTGATCAAAGATGGGCTTCATTTTTATAGCTTAAGACAAATCTTGAGGGTTAGGTTTGAGATTGGTGCACATCAAAAGTTTGGCTCTTCTCCTAAAAACTCAACAAGCTTCCCACGACCAAAGGAGTGATCAAAGATGGGCTTCTTCAGATGCATGTAATACAGCTACATAGTCAAGTTTTCTTTCAAGATAATCAGCATAATCAGAAGTGTACCTGTAGTGTGTCTCAGTTATCTTTCATGCATCAGAAGTGTAATTTACAAGATGTATCTCGAATGTTCTCAGATTGTAATTTACAAGATGCAAATGTAAATGATGCAAAGATGTAGTCATTAATAGATACAGGTAAGGCTTCTAACATGAGTGACTTTTGTTGTCTTCAACCTCATTATCAGCACAAAATTGCAGTTGTAACTGATGCAACCATAGAATATGTCTTTGAGCTTCCACAATCTGAACATTTGTTCTAATCACCAAATGGGGATGTAGAAAAGGTATTTGTAGAATTCTAGTTCAAAGGTGTAGCTGAAGAAGTTAGCTCAAATGCAAACCGATCAACTGTCAATTCCAACCTGCTGAATTCTCTTGCTTGTGGAGTCATTATATGAAATTTTGGTCTCTGTTTGAAACAGATCTATGTATGTGTGCAGCCTAAGAGGAAGAGAAGAAGCAAATTTCAGCATCAAAATCAGGTCCAAGTAAACGAGATAATCTGAGACAGGGCAAGAATTTGGTTACAAGTGGTCTGTGATGCATGGAAATTCTGAGCATGGTTTTCTTTTTTCTTTTCTATTTTTCATATAATGTGCTCAGGTTGATTGGGAAGAAGGCAGGCAATTCCATGCTCATTTGATAAAGAGTGGACTTGAGTTCTCTGTTGTGCAGCAAATGCACTTGTTGATATGTATGCTAAATGTGAATGCATAAAGGATACCTGTCATGTGTTTGATAAAGGTACTGAAGTGATGAAATATGGGAGCCCCTGTATGATGAACGTCAGGGGAAAATCACTTGTCTTCAACCAGAAGCATGGTCATGCTGGGTTCTGCATTGCTAAGGAAAAGAGCTATAATCCTCTGGCTAAAAGTTGCTCGGTGATAGTTACCTGTGCTAGCAAGAATGCCAACATAGTGCATACATAATCCACGGAAACGCTCCAATAGTTGTACTCAACAGTCAACACTATTGGACTTGAACTGGGTACAAATTATCCAAGGCCAATTGTAAAGAAGGATCAGGTGATATGCTAGAATTTTGAGGTACAGGTGGATGATTACATGAAAAAAAGGTTGTTCCCAAGGCAGTCATAGTTGATCATTTGGTTCAAAGTTTTGGAATGTAATTGATCCACTGCACCGAAGTATAATCATGGCTGGCTGTCAGGCTTCAGCAAAGCAAACTTCTGTCATATGACATATTCATAGTGTCAAGATTGTGCACACGGAAAAGCAGTTATTTGAGATGCATCCACAGTGGGATTGTTAAAATCCTGCAACAGAGATGTCCAAAGGTAGTAGTAAAGCTATAACTGCAAGTTCAAGAAATAGTCCAGGGTGCCAAATTTGATTTGCGCATTTTGTCAAACGGTTCACGTGCCTCCAAATGAACAAGATGTTGTCTCATGGGATGCAATATGATGCGAACAAAATCAAGTCCTTGGGCTGGTAGAAAAGGAAAATGTGATTGACAAGATGAAGCCAAATTCCACAGCCTTTGCCAGCATCCTCCCTGCTTGCACCAACATGAGCATGGGAAATGTCCCATGCCAGCCAGTTTTCATTTTGGCATTCTGTCAAACAGTTCAAGTGCCTACAAAGTGGGCAACAGCGATTGAAGGAGGGCCACATTTTGGGTTTGAACCTGTGTGGTTTCTAGTTCTCTCCAATATAGTCTCTATTTTACGTCAATCCCTTGCATCTCATATTGGGGTGGTGATAGGGAAGCATCTTGGTCAGATTTGTTCTGAAGAGTACCCTCAACCTGTGTGGCTATTATTGTGGTTACAACGTGACGTGTTTGTCTTGGCTTTGAATTCAACAATGATTTTGGGAACTACTGTTGGATTCAATCTTCTCCTGGATTTGGATATGTTGGTGTGTGTGATAATAAGCATGGTTGATGCATTTATTTATCCAATGCTCTTTCCACCCCTGGGCAAGCGCTGGGTGGAAGTATTATCTGTAATCATAACAGGATTGATGTTCTTTTCCATACTTGACACTTTATCTGCTAAAGAGAATGCTACCTTTATCATGAAGAGAATGCTTGCAACAGTGAGGCGTGAAAGTCTGTATATAGTTGAAGGCTCACTTGGTGTAAATATCATGCCTTATTATTTTTTTATCTTCATTTTTCAGATGTTCAAGAGCAAAAGGAGGTGGAAAGTCTACCCATTGGGACCTTGAGTCACTACAATGTTTTGGAGATCACAATTGCATTTAGTAGAATTTTGTAAGTTAATCTTGCACTCTTGAACTCCACAGTGACAAAAATTCATAATTCAGGATTTGAAATTTTAACTTTTCAAGATACACAACCACTAATTGAATAGTTGCTTTGGATAGTTTTCTTGTTGTTCGTCCACATGTCTGGTTTCACCGTATTTTAATCAAAGTAGGCACCATTGCCCTAGCCATGCTTTGCTTATAGAATACAAAGGTTGCAGGTATTTATTGGCTGCTGATATTCTCTCAGGTCATGTTAGCTATGCACTCTTGAACTCCACAGTGATAAAAATTCATAATTCAGGATTTGAAATTTTGACTTTTCAAGATACACAACCACTAATTGAATAATTGCTTTGGATAGTTTTCTTCTTGTTCATCCACATGTCTGGTTTCACCGTATTTTAATCAAAGTAGGCACCATTGCCCTAGCCATGCTTTGCATATAGAATACAAAGGTTGCAGGTATTTATTGGTTGCTGATATTCTCTCAGGTCATGTTAGCTATGCAACTTCCATCAACTGGTTCATACAAATTCAGCAGTGACAATCCGAGAAAGCACATGAAGATATATGCATGTCAGATAAATTGTCTTTGGAGATGAAGGTAACAAGGGGAGTTTTAAAAAAAATGATCTAGCCCGACAGTGTGTGTTCATTCCCATACGATTGGGATAGTTGAACTGGCTGCCAATTGAATGGATCAGGATAGGCAAGTGTGTGCTACACGATATCTACAGGGATCTAGATGATGGATAAGGCATCGATCACCAATGAGTTTTGGAATTCTCCTACATTATGCTAGGGAATGCAATCCCACAATCAAATCCAGCTATTGTTGTGTAAATTTGTCATTCAAATTTCACTACCCATTCAGGTCAATTTCCTTTGATTTTGTTGTTCTATTTTCCGTGATGCTCTTATTTTTCCGTGATGCTCTTATATGAATCCACACCCCAATGGACAAGGCAATGCCACAGGTAAATTCGCATGGACTGAATTTTAAAGACGGTAATCGTGGGCCCAAGCTAGTAATTAAATGACTTCTTTAAACTGTTCATTATTTTAGAATCAATTAATTTATTGAAAGCCATAAAAAAAGGTCAAAAAGAGTGTTGTGGAAAAGCGTCAAAAGGAGCATCGAGGAGAAGCACCTAGAAAATGCTATGTATTTGGAGTCATTGAGTAAATTAATTCTTTTTGAAATTAATTATATTTTTTAAATAAAAAATCACAATTGCATTTAATTTTGTAAAAATGCCCAAATAATAAAATCAAACAGGGGCAAACTCTAGTTAGAGGAAAATTAGCTCTAGGTTGAGTTAGTGCAAAGGATGGCTTTCCAACTTCCTTTGTGGGTGGAAAGATTGTACAAAAGAGAAAACCCGGATCATGGAAAAGGGGATTCTTCTTTCTTTCAGCCTCTTAAAAAAGGATTGGCTGTAACTTTGTGTGCACTATGTACTTTTTAGGATTTGAGCAATGGAATACAAGCAAGTGGAAGGAGATCATTCTTGGGCTTTGTGGGTTTTAATGCTCTTTATCTATAGAATTTGTACTGTTGTTCGTAGATAGAGAAGCCATCAAAATTCTACACTTTTCATGATTGTAAGTAATTCACGGTGTTTCCAGACTTTGCATTTAAAATGACATGTATAACTTTTGTACCAAGTGGTACCCAATCTGAATTTTAAGGAGACTTTGTGCTTCCAGGCAAGCCTTTTGTTCCCTTTACATCTACTGCTTCTACTTCCATTTTTATGTGAGAGGAAGAATTTCCAGCCACTTCATTCAAATCCAAGTTATTCAGGCCCTCCTCTAAATTTACTTTGCCTTGGATTTGTCACCTTCACCTTCACGTCCATCCTCCATTCTTCTTCCCTTTTTTTTCCTTTTTGTACTTTCCGGTTAAAAGTAAACAAAACCAAAAAAACCCCATATCCTACAAGGGCGCTGCCCCTCTCAAACACAGAGGAAAATCACCTTTCCAACAGTGATTTATCCAATTGTTGCAAAATTGTGTCGTTGCTCATTAGGTAAGTCAATAAAACCAAGAAAAACACAAGCAACATAAAATTTTGCTGACATTGAGCAAAGGAAAAGGTTGTTTAGCAATAGGAAGATGTTCCCAATGGAAAAAACAAGTCGCACAAAAGGTCCAAAAATTTATATAATGAAGAATGGGTCAAACACTCCCAAAACAAACCCTTAGGTACATCAAACCAAAACAGTGACACTTCTAAATTATTAAGCATATTTTTATACTTATGTTTATACTGCATCTCCCCAAATTGTTTATATAGAGGAATGAATGATAAGTAAATATGTTGAGGACAAAAGGCTTCTATTAATATTTGTCCGAAGGACATTCGTTTTATGTCCTAATATGTTCTATGTTTCCTGTGGTGGGGTCGTGTTCCACCACCCCTTAGCATTGAATAGGTTATTCTACAGAAGATGGATGAAAAGAGCCTAAAACTAAGCATCTTTATTTCCCTTACATCAGATACGGATATTTTTACAATATAAAGCTTTTGCAAGCTTCTTCTACATATTGGTGTCTAATACATTTAGGGTGTTTCAAGTCTCTTCCTCAATTTTGCTATTCTTTGTGATATAGATTTTTTCAGCTCATAAACTGCATTAGAGGGTCTCTGAACAAGCCACCTTTGCCTATCAATTTTTATGGGCATCTATCCACTACATCTTAGTTATATTGGAGTTAGATACTCTTGTTGGGTATTTTCATAGTACCTCCCAAAAAAAAATACGGAGTCCCATCTAGTCCCATCTCCTGTTTAGTCCACTATCCTAAAGGATGCTTTCTGTAAATGTTTTTCTTGTTAGTCCTCCATTGTAGTTGTTAAGCGTATAGATTTATCTCAATGAATCTTATTGATCCAGCCAGGATCAAATCAAACTAGCACCACAAATATAATTTCTCAAACATTGTCCAATATTAAAAGAATCCTTAATGATTTCCATCTTGATCTTAGTCTTTTCCTTTTTATCTACAAGAGGGTGTTATAAACATATCCTTGAGTTTTTTAGCCTTGTCTTTGGCCGTAATTTTCAATAAACAAATTAGTTCTTCCTTAAGCCAATTTATTAAGAGAAATGAATAGTTTGTCAGTGTGGTATCAATGACAAAGTAAAGTACATTGCCAGAAGATTTGCCCCTAGCGAACCTGCTAAAACATCATTCAGCACCTGGTAGCAGTGTTACTTCTTGCCAAAAACTAATAGCCGACCAAATTTATGTTTTGATACCAACACCTATCACATTTCCTGCATTTGTTTTTATAAAATCAAACCAACTACCAATTCCCATGCATTGATTTCAAAAAAATATTTACTAGGAAACATCATGACATTCAATTTTAATGGAATGTAGCATCAAAATAATATCCAAAAGCTACTTTGCCAATGAGATGTTGGTGGGCTGGTTAAGTGCGCTGGTCGTGTCCATCCCTACCCAGGTCCAAATATCGTTGGGTGTTTGAGGCTGGTTGTGGCCATATGTGTTGAATTGTAGGAAACTGAATTCCTTGTTTGTGTAACGGCGGGAACTGACCGCGATTGTGGTCCATCCAGTTCATAGCTCCGGTCAAAAGCATTTACCAGACAAAAAAAATATCCAAAAGCTACTTCAGAATCTAGTCATATTAATGTTTTATTACAAGAAAAATGTAACATAGACAAAAAGTCAACAATTATATGCTGAATTAAATGTTGCAGTGTAATGTAACAAAGGTTTTATAGTCAATGGCTTAAAGTTCCAGTTTCCCATAACAGTGAATCGAATAAAACAATAATTTGTTATTCCCTCGTGTTGACTGGATTAAAGATTGGCGGGAATATAAGGACAATGTGAGGCCCAACTTTGAGGCTGCACAAAGAAAACCATTTCCCATATAAGAGAATATGCATTAGAATTAACTTCAAACGCCAAAATATATATATATATACAAGCCAACCTGTGATTAAACTACAATGAGAGAAGTCAAATACACAAAGGTTTCTTTCTTTATTTCCATGCTATACTTAAGCGGCAAAAGAGATGTGAACCAACCTTCAGAGACTCTAGAACATGCTCTGGAGCAATAGTCCGCTTCTCCTCTTTGTAGCATATTTCATTGGACTCCGAAGAGATTAGATTGATAAACTCTGTAGTCAAAACAAGTGCCTGAGACAAATAATTGTGTCAAGAAATATTATTCCTAAGAGAAAGTATTTCTATTAAATATGGAAAGCTCAAACCCATGAATAGGTCAAGGAACTGTTAAATTTGTTCATCTGGAAGGAAGTATAACAAAACTAGCACAATGATTGCAGAAACTGCCTCTGCACACAATGTATTAATATCTTAATCGGTACTTAAAACTCTTTAGTCATAAGACTGTACTTTATCAAGAAAATTTGAAGGCATGTGGAATCAACATTCACTAAAAAATCTCCCATTATTTTGCACAACTTAAGAAGATGTAGAGAGGCAAGCCTAATCAGAACATTTTACACCACGTGGAACTTACTACTCATTTACTTTGATTTAATAAAACAGGAGATCTGTCAACACAACACTGACAATCAACAAGAAAGACAATTCTAAATGATGATCTTAGCTTAGGATGTTGAAAATTGCCATGCCATGCAATATCAAACTATTAAAATCTACTGAAGCTAGTCTCTTGTGATTAATCATCCACAAAGGATCCTGTGAAAAGAAATTGCACCATAAATATAATTTTAAAATCCACTCCTGGTTTTATCAGATAAGCAGGATAAAGATGCATGTTTCGATGTCCAACTATGCTGAGATAGCCTTGTTTAGAAAACAATCAAATCTGAAGCAATAAATTACTATCGAGAAACAGATTAGTCGGGCTTCTGCCTTAAATCAGCTTCTGCAGGTTGTTCAACTACTAATTCATGTTCAAATAAAGACCATTTTATTTAAGGAGAACATTGGATAAATCATAAATGTTAGAAGGTTGAAAAATCAGTAGCAAGGGTGTGTGAAGGTGAGCATTATGCTTCAAGTTTACTGAAAGAAAAATATTTATGTCCAAGAATGACCAAAAGTAGGTCGATGGGACTCAATACTAAATTTAGACACAAAGGCAAAGGAGTAAAAAATGAGCTCCAACATATAAAAATAACATAAGGCTACAAGTTAAAAGCCACAACATAAGATTCTACTTAACTAGGGCTGTGAACATAAAACAGATAAACCCTACACATGTCAGAAACAACATTGTATGTTATAAACGACAAATAACAATGTGAGAGAGAGAATCGTCGTCAAAGAAGATAATGATAATGGAGACCATAGCTACAGGTGAAGGCTGATCTAATCTATATCATGAGAAAATGAAGGAGCGGCATCCTCATTGACCGTCATGAAGGAGCCAATATAAGAGCTGATAATATTCATCAAAGAATGGCCTGTTCTAAGTGGGCCCAGCTAGGCTATCTTGGGGATGCAAAGAACATCTTCTGGAAACTCTCCTATCATTCATGGCCGATTATCCTCTTGAAGTAGAGAGGAAGCTTGTGATGCATGTCTATAAAGATCTCCTTGAATGTGGATGACAAGGTGTAGCTGACCCCATATGCTCATGAGAGAGTTTTAGGCAGAGAGCATTAGATACATGTTAGAAAATAAGGTATCAGTAGTATGCTATGTGTCATTTTGTCATCATTAATAAGATATTTCATCATTCATGTATAAGGTATGTTATTTAAGTGGTTAGCGTTCAGATAAATAACATTCACAAAATCATGAATACGTAACCTGTTAGAAAAAGCTCACAAAATAGCACAGAGGATATTGGTGCAAAATTGCACCATGCCAAATTGCATTAAAATATCTGAATCAAAGCTTTACAGTCCATTTTTCTTCCTTGTATTCAAAACCAAGAAATTTCATGTTGTTTTATAAGAAAACCCGTGAGACCTAGTTAAGAATAAAACAGGAAAGCAATACCAAGAAACCTCGTGTTGTTTTATAAGAAAATCCATTAGCCCTAGTTAAGAATAAAACAAGAAAGCAATATAACAATAAAGCAAGCTTTGAAAGCTTCTTCAAGTTATGGCTTACACTCAACTTGTGATTACGATAAGAACAAACTTAAGGTTTTGTTACAATTTTAAAATACAGGTGCATAATTAATCAAAAACTAAACAGTAAATAATTAATATACAATAACACCCCCCATAAGATTAACTTGGAGAAGAGGGGAAGGAAGGAAGGAAGAACTACATGCTGTTCTCCATAGTGACAACTTCCTTCAGTATTTAACAAAGAACTCAAATGAAGAAACTTGGCCTCTGTTGAGGGCTTTAGTGAAGGTGTCTGCAACCTAATCCCAGGAAATGACAGTGAGGAGGTCAACATGGTAAATGTTGAAGCTAATGTGATCCAACAAAGATCATCTAAAGGCAAGAATGTTGAAGACCAACTAAAGTGCTTCGATGAAGAGTGGTGTTGGATAACCAGTCAAGCACTTTACAAAAGAAGTAACAACTAAATAGGTCACTCTTAACTGCCATGAGACATTCCTCTTTTGTTAACTGGGATTTTAAATGGCCAAACATGCTAAGAAATTATGAGTCTAAACAAAATTTGTCAATCTACTAACCCTCCAAGAAAAACTTCTAAATACAAGAGAGAGAATGAAAATCTCGATCTACAAAAGCTCCAAGCAAAACCATCTTTCCAATACAAGATTAAAGCACTCAAACAGCATCCTAAAGGTAAGGTCGCCTGTGAAAATGGAAGCAAACACCAAGAAACGCCATCAGAATGTCATCAGAAAATACTGCTCCATAAACAATGTGCGTCAATGACAGATGATCCATCACTGTGAGAGCAAAAAGTCCCACTATGCAGAGCAGCTGACATGGTGACCATGTATCTCAATTATGGTTGAAGAATGAGCATGTGATGCCTACAAACAGTGTTAAAGATTAGAGTACTCAAGCTTCCAGAATTGATGTCCATAAGTAGAATGAATGTTTCTGGAAAACCTGTGTGAGTATTTTGTGTTGGATCATGTTTCTGGAAACCCTATGAGAATTTTTGTCAAATCATTTCTGGAAAACCTGTGTGAGCATTTTTTTTTTTAATCATTCTAGTTAATGCTGAAGATGTCACTGTGACATCATCGATCCATCCACAAGAGATGGATGGTGGGAATCAAACCATGATTAAGTCTTTTTCATGAATTAATATTACAAATTACAATGCCAAGTATTAAAGACGTAAGGCTTTCACAGTCCATTAATTATATGAAAGAAGCTTCCAGAAAAACTATGTCAAAGATTTTAAGATGTACACAGTTTGTCCATTAGCTTTTTCTCATAAAATGCCAAGTATGTTGCCTAGGAAGTACTTCCCGATTTTGAGAGCTTGATTTCCCATTTGTAATAGGGCATGAAAACTCATCTTTTTTAAGTGAAGAACATAGAGACTCTGAAGATGGTTCAGAGTGAGTTATTCAAACATTAAATTTCTTATCTATTAATGCAAAGTCCCCACGATAACCAATGCCTTGTTGAAACAGCCAGAAAACATGTGCAATGGGATGAACAAACCCTTGTTCATGTTTACTAAGTCCAGCACCTTTGTACCCCAATTTACGGAGTGACTTAGACCCAAGACCCTAGGAATGTTGCTCAAAATTGATGAGGTATTTACCCCACATACAAAATCAAAATCACAAGAATTTGAAGAGGCATAAGACAAATTTGTATTACCTCCCAAACTTCATCAAAGGAATATTGATGAGTGCATGATTCAATTGAAATTGGAAGTCATGATGTTGTCTCTCTATTTGAATCATAAAGATTAAGCTGGGGATCTTTTTGGGATTGTGTGTCTTAAAGAAGGCTCTCATGGCAATCGACCTTGTCCTGCAGGATCTATAAGAGGTTGTCCTAAATGAACATTTGTTGTAAGGATGTGATTTGAAGACTTCAATGCTCCATTTTATAACACAAATTTAATAACATACTCCTGAAGTGAAAAGAACTCCTCATAGAACTTATCATTAGCCTTTTGCAAAGCGCTGTTAGTTTCCTCAGATGAGTGATTTTCCATAAAGAATCCATCAGTTTAAAATCTTAAATGTTTCAAAGATCAAAATCAAAATTTGATAAGGTAAATGAGGCTGAATCTGAACGTACCATGAGAGAATACACAAAATGATACACTTTCAAAAAAAAAACTGAAAAAAGACCGCAGACAGCTCAGAAATAGCCTATCCAAGTTACAGATCAGAAATTGTACGTGCAATGGCATGGGGTCCTCAAAAGTGCAATCTAGAGGTCAAATAATTTCTTGCAACAGAAGAGAACATTATAATGGAAAAAAATCAGGTCAAATAGAGAAATTTGACTTCTGGCCCATTTTATAGATGAGCCAAAACCACAATCTGGAAGCTGAATCGAATTTCAGTGCAGAAGTCAAACACGTTCAAGATATTCTCATCTCTCATCTATCTGCCCTAAAATTTCATGCCATTTGATTTATTTATTTATTTGCTTTTTTAAAATACAAAATTTAAAAAATTATATAAAGAGAAAAATAATTTACCAGAAAAGGCAGCCGAAACTGGCCATGGAATTTCATCTGAATCTGGAGCAAACTGAGGCCATTTTCCGTGACTGCTTTGGACACAACTGTGCCATCAAAGTTGCTCCAAAATGAACAGATTCTGCAGATCTAGAGCTAGCGTAGAAGTTGCTCTATTACTATGTCCAGATAAATAACAGTCAAAAGATTTTAAATATACAACCTAATAGAGTAAACTCACAAAATAACAGGGTATTGGTACAAAATTGCACCATGCCAAATGGCATTAATATCTCCAAACCAAAGCTTTACAATCCACCTCTCTTCCCTGCATATTCAAAACCAAAAGCATCATGTCTTTACATAAAGAATCCATGAGCCCTAGTTAAGAATAAAACAACAAAGACGGCTTTAGTAACTTCTTCAAGTTAAGCTTACACTCAACTTGAGACTAAGCTAAGGACAAACTCACCGTTTTATACAATTTAAAAATACAGTGCATAATTAATTAAATACTTAAAAGTAAATAATTAATATACACTAACAGTTAGTAGCCAGCATGAAACGTGGCAATCCAAATTCTCGTTGATGAAAATTTAGAGATGACATACCCCACCACCCCCCCCCCCCACCAACAGTAATCCATGGGTACAATGCCTTTCCCTATATGCTTTTATGGATATTTAAATAGATGTACTCAAAGTAGGATGTCTAATGTGAGTGGTACCAAATATCATTTCCATGCATCTCATTGTTCTCCATGATCCTCTCCTGTTAACAGAATTTGTCTATCATCATTTGCCAAATTTTGCCCTCTTAAATTCATTTTTCTACCTCCATTTCTTGCTGTTCCTTACCTCTGTGTATTGCATTCACCCTTTTCAAATCTTCGAGCATAAAAGCCACTAAAACAGCATTAACGTTGCACACCACCAAATTACTTTTCCTACTTGTTTAATTCCGCCCAAAATTTGCATTACTTAAAGCCAAAGTAAAAACACTTTTCGATGGCAAGCCTATATAATGGTTCTATAAGGTGTTTGTCGGCACTTGCAAATGAGCCAGAATAGAGATAAGAGATTGGAAACGAAATCAAATATTGGGAATACTTTCCCTGTGAGTGGCTGTGTTCTCTTAAGCATGAATAAGATCTTCCTTCGCAAAAATAGCATCTTGAACAGGCTGCAATCAACTCCTCAATGCCAGGGATGGTTACCTTCTCAGATGCATGCACCCAATTTTAAAATACAATGAAACTGGAAAAGCATTAGTAAAACATTGAGAAAGGCAACCTAGAGGTCTAGTGTGGAGGAAGAAACTACATCTGACGACTGGCATCTCTTATCATCCATTGCCATGAAGGCATTACTAATTTGTAACTTCAATAAACTTGTCTCCCTCACAAGTCCCAAAAAACAATTAAAAAACCAAAGACATACTACAAAGCTTGACCCTATCCCAGAACAAGGAAGCTCAATACTAAAGCCTGGCCCATCTCAGACTAGAAGCCTCAATACCAGGGCTTGGTTTGTCTAGGAAAAGGAGGCTTGTTACAATAGCCTCGCCCATTGTAGACAAAGAGGATCAATACGAGAATTTGATCCATCTAGTTCAAGGAGGCTCAATCCCAAATGAGTATCTCAGATCAA
Source organism: Torreya grandis (assembly GCA_037957365.1). Lineage (NCBI taxonomy): Eukaryota > Viridiplantae > Streptophyta > Pinopsida > Cupressales > Taxaceae > Torreya > Torreya grandis. The sequence continues at coordinate 2,263,568 of JARHVA010000355.1, forward strand.
TCTCAGGCAAGGGTATCAATATTCAATTCCAAAAGAGTACAGCAGCAATCACAAGAGAGCAGATTTATAAGTCACTTTTGGTCATTATAGTCAACAGAATTTATCAGATGTCAAGTACATTAAATACAGTCAAAATTAAGTCAACGTATCTTTCTGATGTCAGAACAGAGTTTGCTGATGTCGGCATTTCAACTACAGTCAAACAGCAAACTCATAGTATTTATCATAGTAAACTCAAATACATTTGGTCACTAGCATTTATTACAGGCTATGTCACAAGGTATGTCGAACTTTATTGAAAAAGTTCGAACTTCGCCGAACTTTATCCTCGTCGAACCAGAACTAGTTTAATCATTATTTTTACATGAGATGTTTTTGACATGCTTTTAAATTATTTTATAAATATGTGTGTATATATACATATACTGAATGTGAGCAAAGGAGGGAAAGCTATCTCCACTCTGTCCCTCTGACATTTATGCATTTTTTTAGAAAATAAAAATGACATAAAAATTCTTTTGTTCAAACTTAAAAACATTCTTTTTTTTAACTTTTATCAATTGGCACTTTACCCTCATCAAACATGAACTTGAACTTGAACCTTGTCACTTAGATTACACGTCAAGAACATTTATGGCAGTCAGCCAAGACAAATAAGAGTTGGAAGATTTTTAGTCAACAAATATACCAGCTGATATCATCAGTAAAATCAAGGTCAAAGGACAGTCTATTGTCAAAGAGGCACCCTGCTCACATCACCTAACACTTCACGGATCCCATGCATAGAATTCAAGGCAGATCCTCACTTCAGCAATCAATGCACGTTGCTGATCAACTAGTCTTATTCATATCTCGAATGTCAGAAATATATGTCATTAAAACTTGCATCTTGAAAGGTTGACCTAGTAAGCAACATATTATTTAAAATTATAAATTCCACTTTTTTATATTTTTTAGGTTAAATGTCGATGTCATAAATTGGATCATAACTGATGCTAATGATACTATAATGGTAATCGATGTTTCAAAGATGTCAACGATATTTTGTTAGGTCTTCATCTATCAGAACCTTACAATTTGTCTTTTTATGCTTCCAAACAGTCCACGAGTTTAAAGATGCAGTTAATCACTTCTATGTGAAGATTAAGTGTAGTACGGGCTATAACAGCACCCCCCTTCGAAAGAATCATCACCCACGATGCATCTGGACTATCTTACAAAGGCTGATGATTCCAAGCAGACTCTTCTTTAGGTTTATCACCCTTCCAAGAACTTTGTCAAATATTTCTTGAACGTTATCTTTTCAAGTTGCTACTTCAAGGATCAAGTTCCTTATTAGAAAGACTAGGAGTAGGGTTAAAACAATGATACTATAGACTTATATGACCAAGCAAGACACATACATTTTAACAAGAGGGAGTGCATTATCCTGAAGAACAATGGAAAATATTGTCATATAACTTGCAAATCAAGAATAACTTTCAAACACAAAGTCGTCGGGACCAAGGCATGATGGTCAATTCAAGGCTTGGTAAGGAAGGAGTAGGGTTAAAACAATGATACTATAGACTTATATGACCAAGCAAGACACATACATTTTAACAAGAGGGAGTGAATTATCCTGAAGAACAATGGAAAATATTGTCATATAACTTGCAAATCAAGAATAACTTTCAAACACAAAGTCTTTGGGACCAAGGCATGATGGTCAAATCAAGGCTTGGCAAGGAAGGCATATAAGTTTCTTTGTGCATGTTATCTGCAAGAGAGGAATCAATTGAACGTGTTTTCTGAAAATTTACATCTGCCAGGACTTTTGGAGCATGAATGCTGTTCAAAATCAACTATTTATTTATCACCCCTCTTTCTTTGGGGTATTCTCTTTTAGAGGATACGTGGATGCTCACAGATAATTGCAAAACATGATGTCATGCAATATGGCGTTCACTATTGGTTTCATTTGGACAACAAGATGCAAGGCAACCTTTCATGAGGAAAGTTCCCCGTCCATCTTAGGAGAATATTTTTGTTGGTGTAGGTGTGTTCACACTATGCTAGATATGGTCTTGGCCTACTTAGCTTGGTTATATGTTGGTTCACACTAGGAAAGAGGTTAAGCTTAATTTAGGGAGTTGTTTTCTATTGTTAGAGTTACATCTATTCAAGTGCATGCACAATTTGAGAGTGCATATATTTAGTTGATTCTCCTAACAAATAGTTTGTTCACTCCAACTACTTGGTTGTTGTGAAACAAACTTTCCATGATATATATTCCTAGGCTCCCTATTATTATATTATATTTTGGCGCATTGTAACTTCACATACCTGAGAAATACAGAGACATTGTGCGCATGATTGTATGTGATGGCTTTGGTTCTTTATTGTGGTGATGTCATGTTGATGAGATCCTAGTAGATGAGTGGTTATAACTCTGATATGGTATCAGAGCTACCTTTCTGCCATTTCTTAGTGCGTTTGACATTTTTTATAGAGCTTTAGAAGGAAGCTTTTTTGAATAATTTTTAGAGATGTTGTAGAAGCATTTATGGGCAAAACGAACAGCACCATTGAATTCAAAGCACCCCAAAGCATATAGAAGCACTGTCAAATTGTCCAAAACGGACAATTGTGAAAAAATCTCATTTTTTTTAGTTTGCACTGCACAGAACAAGTCGTACAGTTAGGAACAGAAAAAAAGTTTTTAAACAAACTGTAGCGTTTTTTATGCTTTTTTGTTTGAATTATTTTTAAAAAAATTAGAGCAAAGGTTGTACAGCTCTTGTATTTGTTAAAGCCTCCTCTGGCAGCAGTATGGCCCTTGCAGAGTCACATGCAGTGTTGAGATTGGTGTTTCAACAAGTCTTATTCTTAGGGTCTGTCCAGATGTACCTTGGCATTTATTATGGCATTGAAATTTATTTTAACATTAAACATTCACATTGGATATTGGAATTTGTTTTGACCAATGGGGAAGGCAGTGGTATAGGCATTGTGCGGTTTAACAGCCATCTTGTACGTTTTTGTTCACTTGACCCAACCACCTTCACCTCGTGCCGGATGTGGACTGTCCTCTCCACCGGTAACAGACCCATAGAAAACCTTTTACACCACACTCCCACCAACGGATCCACCACTTGACATCGACAATATATATTATTAATTGAAGCTTTGGCAAGTGCAATGTTTGCACCACCGGCATCAAACCTGTACCTGCCTTCACACAGCTCGGTAAAGACTCCACTGTCAACCACCAGCAAAACTTCCTACTACTGCGAGACTACGGATCCATATGGACTATCAACCACCTTCACATGCCTACAACCCAGACCTCCGACCAACCCTTGACCGTTGGCCTTGTTACAAGCAGTCACATCGCACAGCCAGTTGTCCACCAAAGGTATGTCGTTCCAACAAAGGTTTACTTAATTTTTAAATTTTAAAAATTTAAATTGAAGTTGACAATTCAAATATAAGTTTTTGCTCATATATGCTTAGGCTTATGCCATGGTGGATTGGCTAGTTAAATTTTGCTAAAAGCTTTGTATCATGGAGGTCTAGAGTTCGAATATCATTGAATAGATTTTTTGCAGAGTGAAACCTTTTACCATGCACCATTCACTTTCACAAATAGACCAACGAACTTTGTGACAACCGTTTTCCGCCCATCCAAAGACCTCAAAAGCTCAAATTTTTTTCACTGAACCTATTTTCTGCATTCTTTGCAGTAGTGCAATCAGATTTTCAATATGAGCAGTAAATTTTCTAGAAATTTCAGTTTTTTACAAAATTTGCTTCACCATCATAGATTTGTGGATCTTCAGACAGCCATATCTTTTGACAGGTAGCTCAAATTAAGGCATCGTTCTTTGCAGTTGTGCCAACATATTTGCTCCAATCTATTTTTAAATTGTACTTGCAAGCAAATTTTGCATATTTGTCACTGAAAAATCTGTTGTAAAAGCACTATGTATAAAGTGCCACGTTGTTTCAACTACGGGATCAGTTTTTCACATTGGTTGGTGCATACTATTGATTCTGGGAGGGATTTTTCCTTGTGCCAATCATTGTATTGAGCCCATCATTTTACAAAATTGTGTCTTTATAAGCAATTTAAGGGGTTTCATCTTTTTGAATGTTTTGTGTCTGAGGTTTGTCTTCTTGTAATGGCTTCTCTACTAGCACTTCAGGGAGACCCTGAAACTCAAGAAGCAAAAGTCTCTTCTGCGCTCCCTTAATCTCAGTAAGGACACCCTAATTCACTCCCTGCATAACAAAATTACACATTTGTAGCATAATATTTGATATATTGGACAAACATTCCCCTATTCGTAGTCCATCATGTAATTCACTCCCTGTACCTGAATCTGGTACGCATCCACTTGATGTGCTTTTAGACGGTGACTTACCAGATCCACCTACAATCACTGCTCCTGCACCTACTAACCCTAATTTGTCAATATTTGTGCCTGCTATTGTATATGCTTCTTCAGTTGCTACATCTTTTGCACATCCCACTATAGATCCGCCTACTTATTTGCCTGGTTCTTTTGAAAAGCACACTACTACTTTCAATTCCCACATATTTTGTTCCATGGATCACCTTGGCAAAGGCCTTGATATACGTTCACAAGGCATTGTTGCTCCCATCCACCCTGTTAACTAGGATTCTCACCACGACATTAGTTATGATACAAGAGTTGTATCTTCTATGGGATCATTTGATGACAACTCAACTCCATTTTTTGTTATCTCTAAGCTTCGTGAGGACAATGAGAAACACATGAGTTGCATTGCACCGTCACTCAAGCCTGAGAAGCCTAATATTGTTCCTATCATGTATGATTCTCCTAACACACTAACATATGTTTTTCACATGCTCCGTTTGTGCACTTTGCACCGCTAGTATCGTCTTCTTCCATCTGCATTCATAGGGGATGGACTTCAAATCAGTTGTGGTAGCATTGTGAGCATTCTTTGCGAGGGCTCTATAGGCAGGTACCTCCATCATTCAGCTTCTTACCCTGCAAGTTGCTCCTCCTGCCTTTTGATGCTCCCTTTATGAGTTGAGATCTCTTCTCTAGCAGTTGTTTTAGGAGTAACTCTCTTTGATGGCGTCTTCTACAAGATTGACAACATTCTGAAGTTCCTTGTGTCATTTGGTGGGTTTGTTTTTTGGGATTAGTTTTTAGTCGGATTGAGTTATAAAGTGCCATGGGGATTTTGATGCTTCAGTTTCATTTACCTTCATGCGTGTGTGCTCCATTTTGTGCACCTTTTTCATTATTTCAGTGGTTTAACTCTCCCATTACCACTAGGGCCATTTTCTTGAGAGATTTTTTGTCTATATCTTCGACATGCCAATAGTCTCCAACTTGCAATGGAGCTATTATGGTGTATCTAGTGTCAGCTTGTCCTCTTTTGTGTTCAAGTAGTTGGCTTCATCCACTCGTACAGATTTTTGTGTCATCCCACGCAGTCAGCAGTATGGGGGTGTGGTGTTGATCTTGCTTCTTTGGGTGTCATGTCCCTTGCTAACCCTTGGCACACCGCATCTTCTATTGATTGAATTCAATTTGGTGAACACTTTTGCACTTTCCACACCACTAACAATGTCTTTTTCGTAAGGAGCTATTATGTTGTCTACAATTAAAATGATTCCTCCCTAATCAGGTTACTGCCTTATAACCCAAAATCTGGGATCTAAATTTTCTCCTACCTAATTTGAGAAGGCGGGAGTAATATTTGCAAGAACTGCTTTCAACTTTTGCCAAAGCTGCATTGGCATTATCACTGCAGAATTTCAAAAAACTCCTAAAAGCACTCAGCACATTGTTGTAAAAAGTGTTCACTTGAGAGGTCAAACTGGTTATTCCATTTGAAAATAATCCCAACCTTCTGTTCACATTGATTCAGCTCACTCATTTTCCAAACTTATTTAACTTGGAGCATTTGAGACCTTATGTTGGAACACCTTGAACCGAATCATGGCATAATAAACTTCCTACATAAGCAAATTTTTCATCAATAAATTCATAAGCATTGTCTATGAATACTTGGGTATTCACCAATGATGCCTTTAAAGTTTATAGTATTCTACCTTCTCACGTGCAAGAGAAATGGTGAATGTTAGAGTAGTTAATTAAATCATAGTCTAACTTGAATATATTTGTAAGTGGTGTTATTTAAACACCTAAGTTGACTTCTAGGTTGGATTAGCTGGGATGCTAAAGACTAGAACAACTTGCATTCCTAAAATAAAAGTTGTTAGACTAGACTTTCTAAACTCTAGGATAGTTAGCTAATCTTTTATTTGTACAAATAATTCCATCCTTTCAATCAAAGAGCAAGCAAGCAATTCTAATATTACTAAGAATTGCCACGTCCTTTCCAAATTAAATGCTGGCCACAAGATTGTTGGCAGAACTGTGCAGATGCCTTCACCAAGTCTCTTGCACGTGAGAAGTTTGAGGCATTTTGAAATTATCTCTAACTAATAAACTATAAACTATAAAAGAGACTTAATGTATTCTATGCCATGCTCCATAGTACCTTGAATATATCTCGACATTCGCTTTACTGACTTCCAGTGACTCACCTTTGGTTCCTGCATGAACTACAAAAGATAATTGATAACATAGCTAATATATGGCCTATTGTAAGTCAAGTAAATCAGACTTCCAATCAACTGACGATAGACTGTGGCATTTACGTGGTGATGGATCAAAACGAGACAATTGAAGTCTTGTCTCCATGGGTGTTGCAATAGGCTTATAGTCCATCATCCAAAATTTCTCAAGCAAAGTCTTGGCATACTTCATTTGAGACCAATATGTGATGTCCCTTTTTCCATACCTCCAAACCAATACAGTGGTGCAGAAGCCCTAAATCTGTTATGTTGAACAATCACTTGAGATCATTCTTTGCTACATCAATCATCTTCATTGAGCTGTCAGTGATGACTAGACCATCAACATATACTATAAGAATCACAACCTCTCCCCCTTGCTCCTTGAGGTAGAGGTTTGGATCATATGGACTCTGCTGAAATCCATGTTATACGAGATGCTCATCAACTTGATGTACCAAGCTCGAAGAGTCTGTTTGAGACCATACAAAGACTTGATACGTCTACACACCTTTTGTTCTTGACCAAGTGTGACAAACTCTCTGGTTGGCTCATGTAGACTTCCTCTTGCAGATCTCCATTTAGGAAGGCACTTTTTACGTCCATTTGATGGACTTTCTATCCAAACTGAGCAGCCATAGCAAGGACCATTGTGATAGTCTTTATCTTGGTTGTGGGAGCAAAAGTCTCCTCATAGTCAATGCCTTCTGTATGTGAATAGTAGCCCTTTGCTACAGTCTTGCCTTGTACTTGTCAATGTTGGTGTATGCTTTGTACTTGGTCTTCAAGACCCAATTGCAACCGATAGGCTTCTTCCCTGTTGGAAGATCAACAAGTTGCCATGTATTATTCTTCATTAATGACTGATATTCAGCTTCCATGGCCTCTTTTCAAGGTTTCGACTCTTAGGCTTTATGAACTATTGAGGGCTCAAAATATTTTGCAATTGTGCTCATCAGGGTCAAATTCACCTCTTTACAAGCCATGCTACAAGTCCTCAGTCCTCAAGTGGAAGTGTCTAAGACTCCATCCAATTTTGCATCTCGAATAATACTAGAATACTACTTTGGGCATACAATAAATAGTACTTGTGGATGGTGGAGCTGGAGGACCCAGCCGACCATCATCACTGTCCTCACTACCACTATATTCAGCATTACAAATGTTTACAAGACAAATAATTGTATTAGGTGATTGTGTGGAAGGTGGATTGGACTCACCCTTTTCATCAAATACAACATCTCTATTGATGTATATCTTCTTTGTCTTAGTATCCATGAGTCGGTAAGGCTTCGACTCTTCACTATACCCAAGAAATATACATTCTAAGGATTTTTCATCCAGCTTTTTCCTCTTCTTAGGAATGTGCATGTGTTTTGCAATAAAAACATGAAGATAAGAGATAAAATGCTTGTAATTTGACCATGCTTCATTGGAGTGAAGCCATGGAGAGCTCTAGTGGGTACACAATTCAGCAAGTAAACCGATGTGCAAACTACTTCTACCCAATATGGACGTGTTAGGTGGACATATTTCAACATGCACCACATCAATTCAACAATGGCACGATCGCGTCACTCAACAACACCATTTTGCTATGGCGTGCAAGTAGTAGTGAGATGACGGCAAATGCCTTGTGCCTTTAGAATGCAAAGTGAACTCATTGTTGGAGCATCCATCAATGTGATACCATCGAGAGCTCTAATGGGTACACGGTTCAACAAGTAAAACAATGTGCAAATTGCTTCTACCCAATATGGATGTGTCGAGTGGACATCTTTCAACATGCACCGCATCAATTCAACAATGGTATAATTGTGTCACTCAACAACACCATTTTGCTATGGCATATAAGGAGCAATTAGCTGACGACAAATGTCATGTGCCTTCAGAAATGCAAAGAATTCATTGCTGGTGTATTCCTCCCTCAATCTGGGAGGACATGTATGTGATGACCAAACTATCATTCCATAAGAGATTTGAATTCTTTGAAAACTTGGAATGCTTGGTCCTTGTCTTCAAGCTGTATACCCATAGTTTTCATGAGTAATCATCAACAAAGAGCTAAAAATATTTATATCCATTGGCACTTGGAGTGAAATGTCTGCATAGATCAGTGTCCACTAGATCCAATGGACCAGTTGCTCGATACGTACTTGTGGCAAACGCAGCTCTATGTTGTTTTCCAGCAAAACAATTAAAGCAAAAATCAGTGGTCTTCTTTAATGAGGGAAGACCTCTCACCATGTTGTACCTATTGAGTGCAAGCAAGTACCCAAAACTGAGGTGTCCATATCTCATATGCCACATATCAGCTGAGCCTATATCTTGATTATCTTTGTAGACATCATCAAGCTACATTTTTCCTACACCAAAAGCTCTTGCAACAATTTTTTAGTTTCTAGACTTGTCTTGAATGAGACAACTTTTTGCCATTTTGTTGATCAAATTCAACCTTAAGGTTGTGATCAAACAATTGACTTACAGAAAACAGATTTTTTGTTAGTCTTGGAGCACAAAGGACTTCAGTTTACATGCATGATTACCATGTGATAAATAAATATCACCTATACCTTGGATGCTATTTAATGAATCATCTCCTAGAGATACATTGCCTCAATAGGATGAATGGTTCAAAGTGGTGAACCAATCCTTTCATCCAATCATGTGCCTTGTGGCACCAAAATCCACATACGAGAGTGCACTTGGAAGGGGATCTCCTCATTTGTCTGTGTAGCAAAGACAAAATCCTCATCTGAAGGATCGTTGTCTTCAGCAATGTTCGCATGTTGTTGCGGGGAAGTCTTCCTCTTCCAAGTGCATGTGTATTGTTGGCCTTTTCTTCAGTCCTTGTAGCGATTGCTGCTATGTTGGCTTCTTGTTATTAGACAAGCTATGTGTGAAAGCATTATACCAGCAATATTTCAGTTCATGGTCTGTCTTTCCACATATTAGACATATCTTTTAGGAACGGGGTTTGATCCCATGATGGTTCTGCTGACTTGTCTGCTTGAAAAAGTAATTTGAAGACTTCATGGGCTTATTGCTCTTCTAATGGATTGCTAGTAAATGATCCTCTCCAATGTCATCTGCTCCATGCATAGAATCTTCTTGCTGCCGCATATTAACCAACTTCTTAAAAGTTGGTTTCTTGTCTAAGATATTTAAAGCGGGGGGGGGCAGCACTCTCAGGACTATACATACAAGGGAGTTGTCTGACACTATCACCCAATGCTTGTAGCGAGGCCCGCAACTGCTGCAATATATCGAACAAAATTTTCAACTTTGTCCCGTCCTTTGGTTTGAGACAGTGAAGCTAGGTTTGAAGATGCAGGATTGTATTTTGGTTCTTGGCCTCGTAGACAGTACTAAGTTTATCCCATGCATCTTTGGCTGAATTTGCATCTTGCAAATGAGGTTGAACCTCATCTGATACCCTGAACATTATGATCAACTTCACTTTCTAGTTCGCTTTGTCGAACTTGCATTGCCGGTTAGCATCAAAGACGTGTCGGAGGTAATTGTCGTCAACAACCGGCCAGATGTCTTCAAACTCTAGGTGAGTTTTCACCTTTGTTTATCCATGCAGCATAATTTTTTAGGCATATTTGGTATTCGGCAAATTTATTTTTTTACATAAAATTCACCGAATGCAGAAAAATAGCCTAGGACACTGGTCATCAAACTTTGAAAGTGGGAAATTGAAAACTCAGTAATTTTTAAAAAAAGAGTTAAAATGGCCGGTATCCTTGGAAAGTGAGACTTCAACATTTCACAAATGCCACCTTTGAGAATTAAATATTTACACCATAATTTGATGCATATATGGGAACAAAATTTTCAACAAATAGACATATATCTTCAAAGACAAAATTTCCAAGGTGGCCCCAAAATTGGTTTTGGAAATAGTTGGGACAACAGGCTCTAATATCAGGAATCCCCATGCCTACTTGATCTCTTGGAAGAGTACAAAGGTATCAAACTACAAGATAAATTCTCTTCTTCCCTCTTTGGTTGCCCCAAAAACAAATCCTAATAATTTTTCTAACTTATATGTTGTGTGGGACAAGACAAGGCAAGAGGACTAGTACATATGACCTGCTGCACAACTTGTTTCAACAATTATACTATTTTCCTACAAGGAGATCACAGATACGCCAAATTTTCAACTTCTTCTAAAACTTGTCCATTATCCAGCATTATTGATCTGCAACAAAGAGCTGAATATCAAAGGGAATTCCCAGATAGCGAATGATCTCACCTGGTTTTATATCCTTCCATCTTTGGTTGTGGCAGGCCAAAGGTTCATATTGACCAATGACCAAAAAAGATTGCATCTTATATCTAGAGGAGGAGGCAGCTGTGAAGAACATGAAGAATGAGAAGTCCCTAGGTCTAGATAGTTTCCTAGTGAACAGGTCTATGTGAAGAATTTTCCCTAATGACACATTCTAGTAAACCAATTCATTGGTCTGCCTGGTTGAATCGGAAGACCGCATAACTACAAGTTTTGATCTTGTATTCTATTGCTAAGTCCTCCAGGAATAAGTCTCATTGCTTGGAAAAAGAATGTTTGGGGAGGAAATCGTGTGTGGTCCAAAGTAGCCGGTTTATACTCCCATCCATCTTTTAGCCGGTTTATACTCCCATCCATCTTTTATTGTACCAACTAAAACTCTTTAGGTGTTGCTCAACATTTTTTTATTATCTTCCTACAGCTTCAAATGGATCTCAAGCTTGGCAGTAGAATTTCACACGTCCTTCACTAGTTTTTTTCTCTTTCCAAAGACATTATTAAAGATTTATCCTACAAGCTAAATATGAAGGGAGAAGGCTTCGACACATTTCCATATACCCCATTTCCTTGATCACGATAGGGATTAAATGCGCTTACAAGTTACAAGAGTTGATAATGCCAATTCATACTCTTAATTTTACTTCTGCCTCCTATTGTGCTCAATTGTTTTCAATTTTTTTTCATGCTCCTTGATATTTCCTTATACCATGGTATATGTGGCTCCATGTATGTTCATATGCTACAAGCAAAGATAGGAGAAGCAAAAGATCTTCATTTCCTAAAGATGGAAATCATTTATAGCGACCTGATGCTTCAATTTCTTTTCCTTTTTGATAGTTGATAACACCTTGAGCTTGTTTTTGTCTAATTTAAACTTTGACATTTGTGCATGAAATCTTACACAACTTATTCACCTATTCTTGGAATCACTGATTGATTGGTACCAGGAGGATTAAATGTTTTGGGTGTCTTCAAACTCTAGTCCTGACCCTATAATGATCCTTCATTAGCCTATTTGTATGGCATGTGTTTTATTTACATTTCAGACTTCTTGCTCCTAGAGTTGTCTTTGGAATGCTCTTAAGACTTTTTCTTATTTACTTTCTTTTATCATCATCGCTTCTCCATCTCCTCTAGCACCTAGTACATAACTTAACTGTATCCCAGAATGCATTGGAGTTGGTTTGGCTTTGAGTGTCCTTTTTGTACCCTTTGGAATAGCCAAAAGATGCTTGTGAGAGTTGGAACTTCGAGGATGTACTTTCGGCATCCCGCAATTCCTTGGTTACCAATTCGCTTTGCTTTTTTCCTTTGTGGATCTAGGTTCAATTGCATGCTTCTTGACTTCAATGCTCTCCCATTGTACTATGCTACTCTTGATATAGATAGATTAGCAAGAGGGGATTTATTCCCAAGATTAGTCATAACTTGAAACCCAAAAGGTATAAAAGGTGAACTACATATATCCAGAAAAATGAAAAATCTCCTTCCTCCCAAGGGGAGGCCTCATACACCAAGACAACATGTTGGCTAGCCCAGGGCCTTCATCCAACCTTTTGTTTCGCTTCTCCATCATGATGCTTAGCCTTTACATCCCAATACTCTGCCTCAATGCTTGGCTGATCAGATTCAGATGAAGAGCCTATACATGCTTCTCCTTGAGAGAGAGCAAGAAACTACTCGTTTAGGAGAGGAAGGAGTCCCCCTCCTATTTCTTTGCACTTACTCGTATGATTGGGGGCCCAAGAGGAGACCCAGTGGGCAACCACACTTAACAGATTAAATGGGTTATTGCTGAAGCATATATTGAATGAGAGAGGCCAAATGATACATCAGAATGGAAGGAGCAAAAACGATAAAGGACACCAGACTAGAACTATAATTGCAAAGTTTTATTATGTAAATTTTTGTCCCATATCCAAGAGATTGAATGTATGATTCGGGGCCCAAGAGGAGACGCGGTGGACAACCACACTTAACGGATTATATGGGTTATTGCGGAAGCATATATTGAATGACGGAGGCCGAATGATATATCAAAGTGTTGTAAGCCAATGGAAGGAGCAAAAAAGATAAAGGACACCAGACTAAAACTATAATTGCGAAGTTTATTATGTAAAGTTCGTCCCAGATCCAAGAGGTCGAATGTATGATGTTTGCTTACTCCCTAACTTTCTTCTAACTACAAAGAATAGAAGTGTACATTAACATATAAAGGATCAAGATAAAGCATTGGTTGAATCATTTCAAGAGTTGGTAACAGCTGCTTTATAACCAATCATTAGTTTGTTGTCTTCTAGTAAAGCCGCTATAGTGTTGTGCATACAATACTTGCATTGTAGGAGTTGTGCAGCATTGCAGAAGAGGCGTTAGGAGTTTGTGTCATGCACAAGTGTGCTTGGGATGATGCTGAAGCTGCTGGTGAAGACAGAACATGCCGCAGGGCAACCCATATTGTCGCAAATCGATTGAAGGTTTGAATCCTTCTAGATCATTATAGCTCTTTGCATTCCTTGGCCTCTATTTGTTTGTGTTAGCGCGATGTACGACAGATGATGCTTGGCAAGATAATACCTAAATATCCTATCTTACACTCATGTGGTAACCCTATGAAGTTTGTTTCCGGTAATTCTTCTACACAAGCTTTGACATAAGAATATTGAGTGATATAGTATTCTCCCTCCATTATAGGAAACCTATACATCAACTTGATGTTTGATTGCATGGAGATTTTATGATGTATTGGTGCCACTGCCACCTATCAGACCATCTCACTCAAAATATTCAGTCTAATACATATATTGAGATTTATTATGTTAATATATGTATATTCTTTATCTAAGAACTAGTCTATACACCCTTAAGGGTTGTCTTTGTGTGCAGACTTGCTTGTACTGCATAATACAATGGCCCACTAAGTGTAATGCATGATGGCACAGTGAACCCTTTAAATTTGTAAGTAGAAATGGACCAAAAGATTTAAGATAGAAGCAAGACTAGCTTTAGCAATTAAAAAAATGTTGAACATATCAAATTCAAAACAACTTACACCTGCTGCTACAGCGGACCAAACTGGATTGGTGATCAAACAAAATAAAATGAAAAGCAACATTGAGTTATGGAGCAAGACTAATGTGATAGAAGCAAGACTAGTGTGATATATATAGTTCAGAGTTCAGAGAAAAGATAAATTTGAGGAAAAAACACACATTTTAGAGGGGAATGTTATAATTAATGGCCATTTTTCTTTAGGCAACGACCGCTGGATTTTTTTAAAAGGTCACATATGATGTTAGATATCACTAATAAGGACGTTTCATTTGTAAGGCAAGTTAAATAAGTAGTTAGTAACCACCATGCAATGTAGCATTCAAATAATTGTTGGTGGCAATTCAGCGATGGTGTCATATCTGTCTGTTTATATTCAAAATATGTTCTCATCTTTTCTACTTACCCATTCGTGTGTATTTACATGGCATGCAAAGTAGTATGTATGATGTGAGTAATAGACAATATCATTCCAGGCATATCTCATTTCTTTCATTGATCATCTCCTTGTTACCAGATTTTCTCTTTGCCAACTTCAGGAAGATATACTATAGGAAACAAAGAAATAGTTTGTTTTGTAAATTCAAAATACCTTTGAGCATGTAAATTCAAATCAATATCTGAAAGAAGATTGAGTTTAACAAAGACCTGGGTCATTTGCCTCTTCGGGATCAGGTAAACATGAAATGCTTCATCAATGACCTCAAATTAATGATTTTTTTATGTCCAAGATGATAGAAACTTCTATATCCAACAGCAGAATCGACATTAAGGATTTTACACAATAAATACATGAATAACTTACCCACACAGCACTCCACTAATAGATCCTGGGCATCTCTTGTTATACGAACATGTGCAGGTAACATCTCCTTGATGATCTTGGTCATGGTTGCTGAGAAGACGTAAATCAAAAATGTGAGTAAATTAAGATATGAACTCTTGCATAAACTACTCTAAGCTCGAGGCTTCCACAGTCCATAATATATAATAGATACCCTTCATGGGTGGGATATTTAATTTAAGCTTCCTAAATTAAAGTATATCCATGCTAGTTATCTGTCAAATAATATATTTATTGATCTACTATCTTATAATTAAAGTGAAATTTTCTGGCCATAACTTCTCAAACATTATAACTAAAAAGTATATTTAGTCATCCATCTTGTTGTGGATCAATCCCTAGAGGAAACCAAGAGGAGCTATAGGAGGATTCAAGAGGCTCCATAGAATAAATAGGCTAATGATGGACTCCCTACTAGGTGGAGTTAAAATGAGGATATGGAGATAGATCAGATGCACTTCCCTTTCTGACCATTGTGGCCTGACTTTGTGTGCTTAGAGACGGTTTTTGTGTTTGTGCACCTTGGATCTATCATGAATGGTCATCATTACCATTAGGATATCTTTTTATGCTTGAATTCATGGCATACTAAGTCCCTATGAAGATTAATCTATTTACTTGAAAAGTTTGGGGAGATTCTGAGGGAGGAAGACAGACCCTTTTTAGGCCCATTCTCCACAATGTTCATTCAGATATCCTTTTTTCTTCAAGTGAAGGCTATTGGTAGCTGATTATGGGCACTTATTAAGTTGTCCATTAAGAAACTATTATGTCACTGGTTACAAAGAACAACGCGGGGCTGAAAGTGGCATGGCCTCTTGGATAATCCATTTCATCATTACGTGGGGGTCAAACAGATGGCTCAATGTTGTTTGTTTACCCTGCTTACTGCCAGCACCATCTAGGATTTTCTTATGCTTAAGCTTGAAATGAATCAGTCAGTCATGTGCAACTTGGGATTAGGCATGTCCTATTCTTTCCCATTGCCAAGTGGCTTATTGTAAGGAACTTCAACATAGAGGAATATCAGCTGAGAAGCGTGGAAAAGTTGCAAGTTTTCACTCTATATATCGGACATTAACTACAGACATAAGAACTTTGTCACTAGATTAGTATGCTCAATGCAACAGAAAAAAGGAGAAAAGAAAGAACAGGCTAGGTTGAAGTGCCTCAATTCCAAATTCTAATATTCACATGGCCACCTTTGCAACCATGCAAGCCAGGTCAGTTCCAATAAAGAACGTTGAAACTAGCTTTGATCAGCTTCCCATTTCAACCTCTACATTGCTTGGGCAGATTCCGTACTAGCTTCCAACCTTCATTACAAGCTCAAGTCTCCCCCCTAGAGACCAAAGACTGAAGCTGAGCAATTACTAGGATTTAGAACCTTGTTCCTAAGCCTCTTGGAGATTTTGCAAGTATCTTATGGAGGAAGGAAGCAATTCACCATAAAACCAAGATAGTGTTTCTACTGAATTCTCGAGAAATGTTGTCCAAGGATAAGAACGCATAAGTAGATATTTCAGGATAATTTCCAGGAAATATTTCCATTGATAGGGTGCAATAACTGTAGGGAGTTGACTGAGACAGTTAGACAATGTAACTATTAACATTAAGCAATTTGTGTTAGAATAAACATATAGTTGCACTACACAGTGTACAGGAATGTCAATACATATGTTCCTAGTTAGCATGATTATATAAACGGTGTTTACTAGAAAAGGGTTTGTGTATATAAGTTTTAAGTATGAAGTATGTAAGATTGTGTGAGTACATACTGATTTGCCACTTCCAAATGAAAAGCTTCTTCCATGCCCTCCTCATTTTCAACTTCCTTAGTCTCGTTTTCATGTAGAATCCTCTCTTGTTCTTAGGAGTATGCTAGTGAATTGAGACAATGTCTTCATCCAAGTTGATCAAGGAACAATGTCTAAAGCTTCCATAGCTATGGCATGAAAATTAGAGAGCAAAACATTCGTATCCATAGTGACTTTAAAATCTTCAAATAGTTGGGCATGTTCACCATATATCTGTGTTTCCTTGATGTTCATTGCTTGGACCAATAACCACTTTTACAAATCTATAATATGATGAAGTTATACCTGCTACTAGGCTCTATAGAAATAATGATAGTATCCTGTTGCATACTTGCTGTATCTGCAACAGTGGAGATTCTTTTGATGGGAACACATATGTTTTGCTTCTTCCTTTCTGGTATTCTCAAATTTGGATATTCATTCCTTTCTTCTTCATAAAACACATACTTATCTTCAACATGCTTTGGGAAGATTCTCAGGTTCTGTTTTTTCTTATTTAGCTAAAAATGATTCTTTAGCAGTTTCCCAGGTGAATTTAATACTTCTTTTCAATGAATCATACATTGAGCACTTCCAACAAAACGTTCTCCTAAATCTACGACACCACTGTCTAGGGAAAATATTATCTTTAATTCTGCTCAAAAAGTTTCTATTATACCAATTCCCTTAATGCTCTCAAAATTTTCTTACAAATGCTACTAGTGTGACCTCAATCTGGTTCTCCAACAAAAAAGATACTCCGATCATAAGATAAAAAATATTCTGACAGAAATAAATTATAGCTCTATAAGATCAAATGTCCCCAATAATGCTAAGAGCTTCTATTATGGATTTGTCCTTGCCACAACAATGTGGCCCATATCTCCAACTAGTGATAGGTTGTGGTCTAATAATTATGGGTAAATTCTGTGACCCATATATGTGGTCGAAACTTACACCCTGGATGTTAAACGCACTCCATAACTTCATCTGAGATATACCAAGCAAAAAAACCTATCAGATGTGTCCATAGTAAATCCTTGACTAATAATTTAATCCTAAAGATTAGATATCTGTAAAACTCAAATTTAAAATACCCTGAGAAAATCCTTCACTGATGTGTCTCAAAATAGTTACCACCAAATTATAAAATTTAAACAGAAATCTCATAAAAATTTAAAATTTGAATACCAAATTTTAAAATGTAAACTGCAAGTTGTCAAAAACATTCATTAAAAATAATTTAACATGAACAGTAAATAAATCTATGCAAAAAGGTAAAAAATCCCACACTTCTCACAAATATAAACCGCAAACCCCTCATGTCCATATGGGGTCATGGCATAATGGTAAGCAGAGGCACTCATAATAGTGTAATAAGGCAGCCCATAACTCCAGCAAACATGCATTGAGGTTGTGGTGTAATGATTATGGGGGACATCAAAGTGCAACACATATTTACTGATCTGAAGAATCTGGTCCAAGCTTATCCCACACAACGTTAAAGACAGCCCATAACCTCACTCATGATTTATGAAGCAAAATCAACAAATTGCAATGGCAACACTCAATGACAACTCCATTTCAAATTTAGCAAAAAGGCTAAACACCCAATCCTGAAGTGTCGATAGCAGATCCTTCAATAATTATTTATCCCTAAAAATGATAATATGTAGCATCCAGTTAGATATTCCCTGAACAAATCCTTTACTAGTGTGTTCCAAAAATATGAATAGATACCACCAACTTGTAAAATCTTAAACCAATCATTAAAATTGTTCAAAATAATTTATTCAACCTTTTATTACATCAAAGCTAAATGTTGAATTAGCCGTAGTTATATGAGAATAAATCAAGACTTGTTATTTATATTCTCAACCCCTCAGCTCATTCAAGCGTACAAGAATACTTAGAAGTTTGATGCAGATGTCTAATTTATAACAATTTCACAACCAAAAACAGATCCATTCATTGGCTGAGATAAAGTCAGAATCATTAACACCTGATACTGTATACAACTAGTCCAAAACAAGTCTACATGATTCCAGAGTTTAAAATAACTATCTTAATCATCAATTTTCAATCCATATAATTGGAAGACATGATTACATCTAGAGGTTCTACAATATTCCCCTCAAACTCTGATCTCTAGTTTACATGAAGTTACCCAATGTAGACCTGATTATACTAGGCACACATGTCTAATCCAATGAACTTGGGTTTGATCACCTAGAGAGACCATATTACTGTGTTTGCAACTAAAGAAAAAAAGATTGCCATTTGTACGGGAAAATAATTCTTCAAACAGAAAGGCAATACCAAAAAATATTTTCCCTTCTGTGGCAGAATAATCAGTTCTTACAAAAAGAATGATGATGATGATAGTAAATTAATTTCTGGATATGACTGCATATAGGTTTTAAATTCCAGCATTTCGAGTCCTGAACCGGACCCATCATCAATGAGAAGAAGCCTATGATGATGATGGTGACGGTGATGATGAAGATCAAAGGGTTGCACCCAACCGTAAATGGGTGCATTTGTGTAAGAGTGGCCCAGGTGAAATTCCTACACCACAATAAGGAAGCACACAACCTGGATGAAATGCCTTGGAGGATGTTAAGTATTGATATATGGGTAAGTGAGGCTGAGGAGTAATGAAAACAGGTTACATTCAAAGTGTGTGACCCAGGTTCAACCCCACTCTGCAGTAAGGCGGCCTATGGTCTCACTCCACACAGCAGAAAGACTGCACACTACATGAGTGAGGCTGTGGAGCATTTTAAATAGGGTACTTTCAAAGTGTGTTGCCAAAATTAAACCCCACACCAGAGTAAGCTGGCCCACAGTATCACCCCCCACCTCCGTCCCCCGCCCACTTGTTGGTTAAACTTAACTTTGATAGTGCCTCTAAGAAAAATCCAGGTGTTGCAGATTTTGAGTGCTTGGCGTGGAATTCTGAAGGAAGATTGTTGGGGTATTATCAGTCTTTATTATGAAAGACACAAATAATGACACAGAAGCAATTGGATAGTTGAAGGCTTAAAGATGGCATTTCTTTAAGATGTGTTTGCCTCTTGGTAGAAGAGGAATCTCAAATTGTTAACAATGCCATGAAGAAAGGATGTGCCCCAAGCTGGAAGCTAGAAGGAATCCTAAAAGAAGCCCAAGATTTGATCCCAAAATGTGAGGTAATCACCTTTCAACATTGTTACAAGGAGGCTGATAGCCTGGCAGATCTCTTGGTTAAT
This sequence comes from Torreya grandis, assembly GCA_037957365.1. Classification (NCBI taxonomy): domain Eukaryota; kingdom Viridiplantae; phylum Streptophyta; class Pinopsida; order Cupressales; family Taxaceae; genus Torreya; species Torreya grandis. Next base: position 2,283,429 of record JARHVA010000355.1, read on the forward strand.
AAGGGGTTGATTCAAGATCCATTTAGCTTCATTTTTAGCTAGCTCTCTTTGTGAGGATTGGGACGGCTTAAAAACCCTTTAGATAAAGACAATCCTTCACACCATCTCAATTGATGATAAGTGCCTTAAAAGGGAAAGGCATTGATTATAACATCATTCAAAGCTGATATTCTCCTTAAAAGATCTACCTCTCCGTTCATAATAGAGCTCGTCATTAGAGAGGTTGGTGGCTGTAAGGAAGAGCCAATTTGAGTGTTGTGAAGGGTGAAATCAAATTCAACAAGGTGATATAACAGAGCTAAGCTACGATCCCCAATGAGTGTTCATAATGATTTACATAGGCACAATTTTCTACTTATAGCTATGAATTGGTATAACCACTTTACTTCATTCTTCAATATATTTATCTTGCTAATGCATCTGTTCGTTTGCGGTTGATTTTCATTCTGGTTGTATGGGCTTTGGATAGCTAAATGAGGGGATACTGCATTCAAAGGAGCTGTTTCAGATCAACATCTGAAGAAAATATTTAAGGTGGAGGAAGAGATTAACTTTGCCATGGTGAAGTCTGTGTTAGGAGCCCATGCTATCAGCAACATGGGAGAAAAGAGATCAAAACATTGATTGAAGCAGATGCAGTGAATAATGTTGCAGAGCTGGTGGTGGATGAGAAACTGCTGGAATGGATTCTAAAAAACACTCCAATCAGAGCTAAGTACTCAAAATTTAAGGCACTTTCGAATCCAAAACAAAAAGAAAATAACACATGGCAGCTCATCGAGAGTGATAATTTCATGAATGAAGGCGGAATCGGTATCTGCGATTGGCCGTTTTGAGGCCTTAAGGGCTCATAATGTTAATTTTGTGAAATATGTGCGGGATCTGAAGGTTGTCTCATCGGACGAAGAACACATTGTGTGCAGTTCTGGACCCCTGTCAGTGCTAAAACAGACAATTCCAAAGCCTGTTATGAAGAGACCTGTGAAATCCCCAAGCAAGCAGAAAAAGGGGAACCCTGTTGAAAGTTGAGGATTGATAGGGAAGGACATGATGGGGTGAAGCCAAAGGGTATACTGGATTTTCCTCGTAATGATGAAGAGATTGGTCTGTGGAACCATGCACCCCTCCTGCCGCCCTGATAGTGTCAGTTTTGCAGCATGATAGTTTCAGGCAATGAGCTCTGTTTTATTTGTGGGGATGGAGTGAAGGAAACTGTCAGAAGACCCCTGCTTCCTTCTGCGAACTCAGAGTTATGTTTCTGCATGATAAGCTGTTGCAGGAATATTGTAAATTGAAGTCTTAGGCCATGGGTGGTATAGCTTTTGGATGGTCTGTGTTTCAGGTGTGCTCAGATAGGCTGATTAGAAGATGGTCACCACAAGCATACCTAACTGTTCACTTCTTGTATCTGAAGGCTCTGTATAAAGTGATCATCAATGTAAACAAAAGTCGTGTTTCATATTTGAAAATTTGCCATATGGTTTCATAGTTTTAGCAGTTATGAGTAGGCGTTCCAAATATTTTGTTTGGGCTACACATTTCTGCTGTTTTCCATAATTTGAATGCTGTGGGATTCAATGGATTTTGAAGTTTCTTTATCTATCTTTAGCAGGGCAATGGTGCTCCTTTTTCAACGTTTCACTTATCAAACAGTAATAACTAGAGGCAAAGAAGAGGCGATGTCACAAAGATCAACGGTTCAATCGTTATCAAGGCTAGCTCTTCCATATTCAAGTTGGTCCACCGTTAATTGAGACCAAAAATGATTGGAGTCTGGTGCAAACCCCTAATGATTTTGACGGGGTAGAGTGCCCTCTTTCCATGGCTGGGCAGGTGGAATGGAGATCCGAATGGCACTCTGATTGACTTTATCGCAGGACTTGTCATTAATAGGATAGGTCGCTGGAGTTAATTTCCCATTAATCACTAATAATAATAATAAGTGCCACTGGCAACTGTGTTCTAAATTTAGAAAATTGGCTAAAACCCAATTCTTAAGTGCCAAAATCATCTCCTTCACTAATAACATCCCCAAAAAACGAAAATCAATAACCACAAAATTTTAAAAATCATGCAAATCCTTCGCTGATTTTTTCCAGAAATATGACAACAATTAACACCAAATTCTAAAACATTAACAGTAGATTCTTAAACCCAGTCATAACAGAATTTAGTAAGAAATTCTGAAATTCCAACTGCAAATCCTTCGATTCGATCATAAAAAAATCATTCAACCTAATATTTTAATTTTAACTACGAACCCCTCCATCAATTCATAAAAATTCACTCGACATAAAATGCTTCTACTGAATTCTCAAATTTCTACTGCAAATCCAAATTATCAACATAAATTTCAATGCCAAATTCTAAAATGTCAACTGCAAATCCTAAAATTCGTTCGTAAAAAATCACTACCCTAAACAGTAAACCAATCTGTGTCAACAACCACAAAAAGCAACTGCCAAATTCAAAAGTATTAACGACAAACCTTTCTTCAATAACCTTACATTCATTCAACCTTGAATCCATAAAATTTAACAGGGAATTAAATTACCTTTTGGCAGGGAAACATCTTCCTTCGCCTTTCCCACAATCTCCATTGAACAGAAAGCTCTGGCAAATCTTCACTGCCTTAAGAAAATTAACAGAATCTATTTCTCTACGCTACAAATCATCGAATTTCTGCAACATAGAATCGCATATTTTCACAACAATTTTCATGTTGAAAAACACGGAAATGAATTAAATTTTATAGGACTGCAATTTTCTTAAAATTGCGTAATAGTAATTTGCCAAGAATGATAATATAATTAATTGTTGGACAAGGTTTTAACATATATTAAAACTGAAATGCAAAATTATGTTAATGGCATTATATATGAGTTTAGGATAAAACTCTTGAGACGATCTTATCTACGAAACGTCATTCGAAGTGTTTTTTAGGGTATTCTTTATCTTATGATGGAAGATAAGATGTGGACAATTAGATGTTAAAGGTGGGAGCTTATATTTTTAAAATCTAAAGTCTTGTAGTTTGATGGATTAGGAAATGTGGGTCAGAGGAAATGTGGGTCAGAGTCACTCATAGCTTAGTGGTTAGAGTGGTAATTCTCTTTGGGGTTACAAAGTACGTTGGGAGGGATTGAATGAGAATGTAATGAGATATAAGATGTAATATATAATTGATTGTATTTGGGTCACTATTTTGATAGACTTCATTTATCATATTTTCACATTTTACATATTTATGTCACTTTTATCTTAGTGCTTTATTTCAAAAATATATGTAATTGGTTCTTAGATTATGGCATATGGATTATTATATCCATTGTCTTCATTTCTTATACACATTCACATAAAACATGTATTAAAATAGCATATATAAACTAATTAGGGCCTCGAAAAATATTCGCAATATCTTGCACATTGCACCATCCCACACATCCTTTTATCTTTTATCATAGTGCTTTGGTCATAGTGTGGACGTGATGGATTTATCAATTAGATATATAAATTATCGCATTTGTTTATTTTCCCTCCACACTCTTATCATTCAAACTCTTTATAAAATATTGTGTTGGCTCAAATGGGACCCATCAAATATACTTGGGTATCAGGGATCTAGCACTCCACTCATGGACGAAGATGAGATTTTAATATGGGGGTTAGCAAAACTATGATGGGACTTTTGAACTTGGGAATGTGGTGGGTGAGGTGCAGGAGGCTTATGGGGATTTTGAGAACTAGGCAGAGTTTGTTTGAACTTAGGGAATTTTGGTGAAATATGCATTAGGAACTTTGGGATGTGTGACTTTTTGGGACTTTATGAAATGTCGATGCATTTGAGAATTTTGGGTCTTGCACTTTGAGAAATAATAAACCAGGTATTAAGGACCAAAGTGAAAGCTTGGGGTTTAAATGGGAAAATAACCTTGGGGAATAAAAATGCCAAAAGAAAATTCATAAATTTTTCAAACAAATATTGCATGGCCCCAAACCTTAAAAGGTTTGGGTGTGTTGGGTCACAATAAATGGTGACTCGGTGGGGAACAACTCATAAGGATTTAAGAACCTAGAATCTCTGGTTGATTACAATTTATACGAGGGAAAAGAACAAAAATAAAAAATATGTAAAGAATCTTCAGAGTATCATATTAAACAATTATATTATATTGTGTAAAGTGTGTGAAAGTGATATTCATTATCCTTGATTTGAGATTTATATTAGATGGAAGAAATGAGTGATATGGGATCCACTACTTTATGGAATTATATGGCACTTTCTACTTCTCTTTTTATTTTATTTTTATTTTTATTACACAACCATTAGGCATCCATACCTTAGTGGAGGTTACTTGAATCGTCCTTATTTAAATAAATATTCATCAGTATTTTATTGTTTATTTTCTCTCAAACAAGTTTTATCTATCTATATGTGCTAAGTCTTTCCTAGTGCGAAGCCTTTCTAAGATGTGCATGATAACCTCAAAATGATTCTCAACAATCTATCATCACCTTACCTTCTAGTAGATTGAAAATCAAATCATGGCAACATACCTCAATTCCATGTTTCAAATTCACAAAAGCATTCCATGAATCTCTATGAGGGTGCATAAATGGAAACGTTAGTTAATATGAGTTGTGAGTTGAATGTTTGTCGAGTGACCTTATTCCAAAAAACTAAAAAAAAAAACAACAAATGGGAAATAAATGGAAACTACACTAAGCACAACAAAATCCTACCCAAATGAAACACATAAAATTTGCATTTATATATTTTCAATTAGTTAGAGTAGCAATTGATAAGAGCAAAATTATGCATGTCGATTATGACCAAATGGCTTCATTACAAGAGATTTTCACAATTTTAATTTTAAGGGAGGTTGTTTTTTAAGAGAAAAAAACTCCATTGGAGATGATTTCAAAACAAAAACCTACATACATAGTGGAAGTTGAATAGAAGGAAGGCCTTAACAAAATTGCCCCTACAAAAATTTGATGCTTAAAATAGAGGTAAGATGAGTTATGGTTACAACCTTATATGTATTTTCATCTCGTGATTTCTCAATAATACAAGTTTTATGTTGTTCAAAAATCAAATATTTTATCTTAAGCTTTCTCGGGAGAGCTTGTTTGTGTCTTTTCTATTCAAATTGTATGAATGGTTTGTTGATTCTTATTTGAATAAGTGTATAATGTAATTTATTTTATCTGTTAATAAATCTAGACATTATGCCTAATTCGATATATCATGCACATTAAGGTTTTTCATTGTGTTTAAGAGAGATTGAGTTTTAGTAGTATCTTTAGACATTGGTTTGTTGTGATTTGTATTTGATAATAGTTCAAATTGTATTATTGACATTCAAACTCCTTATCTACCTTACTTTCTCTCATTTTTCAATTATTTGATGAACAAAACCAAAACTTGTATTATAGGTCTATAGTGAATAGAATAATGTGTTATAAGATTGAGCTAGAACTTTTAGTAAGGTTGTGATATAAATCATCATCTAGTAAGAGGTAGTAAGCCATGGGCTCACCGAGTTGTTCCCAATATTGGTACTCTTTTAAGACCCATATGCAAATTTTGTCTTGAGTTCTTTAAACAAATAAGCCCTAAAATAATAGGGTATTTATAATCATCTTTTGCATGTGTACTAAAACTCACACCAACAAGTATTATAGCCTCCAATTGAGTGTCATTAAGGTTAGGTTAGAGTTGTTGTTAATATGTTTTGATTTCTTATTGTAATTGGAATATTTAACAAATTTAGCATTTGCTTATCATGTAATTGTAGATGCTTAAATATGGATTTACATGATAAAGTAGTCTTACACACTTGAAAAATATCACTATGTGTTCTACCTTGTATTTCATGACTTTCTCGTTGTCAAAAGGATCCTGGTCTTCATCTCATAATGCCTAAATGCTTATCTTATAGTTCAAACCTAATATTCTAATTACCTATATCATTTGTAGCCCATAATATGCTTAAAACTTGATATATATCCTTCACTATCAGTTATAGAGCTTCAACAATTCTATATCCTCTAGGACACTACCATTCAGACGTCCCAAATCCAATGGTAGTATCCATAACCTGCATAGAGTCAAAATTCTAAATTTATTGTGTATGGGTTGGCCTATTTGTCTTAATTAACCCTTTGTGAAATTATTTTCAAAAGGTGTTGTATAAATACAACTAAAATACCATTCATTATCAACAACTGATATTCAAGAGCTTATCAAGCATACAGCTATCAAAAACACCACTCAAGTATACAAGAATTATCATATTCTTCCCCATTTCTAAATCAATCACAGGAGTTGTATTCTTACATGTCTGAAGCATTCAAAGAACAACACATGAGCAATATCTATTAATTTTCAACCTAGATCACTACATGCACTCGCATATAGCATATGTCACTATTATTCACACACAAACCGACATAAGAGGGATAACTACATCAGTCTGAGGCCCTCTTCAAAGTATATGGTCATATGTAGGCAACACTCACTGATAGAGGGGTCTTTGAGGTCAGTTCAACTTCACATGAACCCATTAACCTTTGTTTTACAAGATGGCATGCCCTAATTAGAGGATTTAGGGTTTTGAGTTATACACTAATATCTAGAACTTATGTGCATGATCCAAAGAAACAATATACAAGGTGATAGTGACATCTAACAGGGGCAGGTTGAATTTCCAAAAAATATTCTAGATAGTGATTTGAATAGAAGCGTTGATGCTAGTGTTTAGGCTAACAGAGAGATAATTTCTAGAATCTGATGATGAGATCTAGATCTTCAAACATGGCATTCCTGTCCCTACACTACTTAGATATACATGTGCATCTATGAATAAGCTAAGTGTGATATATTTTTTTCTATTTAAGCATGTAAATTATTGTTTAATATTGTACATTCCATAATTAACAAGTTTGCATAATTCAACACTATATCAGTATTATTGTGAATATGAATTATTTAATTGGTCTGCTTTCTTAGAGTAGCTTGTTCATTAGTTGAATAGGCTAATCTTTCCTTTAATCCTTATTTCCAAAAAGGGTCAAACATTTGGTGAACCCAACCTCTAAATCTTCTTATGAAAATCATAGCTTTCCCTAGGTTTTCAATCTTTTAGGGTTTCATATTGTTGTAATTATTCAAATATAAATTTTCTTTTCCATTATTTTTGGCTTTTTGTTTTCATTTATAAATGGAAAATGTTAAAATGATTGTTTTGAAATGGAAGATAAGGAAGCCTTAATCAATCATCTAAATACAAATCATGAATTAATTGGCACATTATTGTATGTTACATGGGATGAAATCAATCAACTTGCTAAGGATGATACATACATATCCAATAATGATGAATCTTTAGATGGTACTACTGCAAATTCAATCCCAATATACCTTCCCTCCAGCACACCATTGAATCCTACATCTATTGAGGGCATGGGATATGTTTTCAAACCATTTTTCCATGAATATCAAATAACTATTGCTACATCCTCCAAGGGAACAATTAATACATCAACTCAATTACCAATTTCAATGTTTACATCAACATAAGTGGTGTTTACATCCCCTTTGATGACTTATCAAGTATTAAATATTAATCCCAATGGGTCTACTATGCAAACTCTCCTCCAATTTATTCAAGCTTTAGAAGCTAAGGTTACCAACATTGAGCAAAATACTTGAAATCAACTCTTGTCATTGATTCACAATATTTATTACATAATCCTCTTGCACCTGAGATATCTTTGTACCCTTTTCCAATTAGTTTTGTAGCACCCAAGTTCACACTTTATGATGCCAAGGGTGATCCTAAACAAAATTTATGATCTTTCTATGTAACATGCCTTCATTATTCTTCCAATGATAAACATCTAACTAAAATATTTCCAATAATTTTAAAGGACTATGTTTTGAGACGGTTCTATGATCTACCAATACAATCATTAAGAGCATTCGAGCCTCTAGTGGATCAATTTCTAGCACATTTCTCTATCACCATTATTGAAAAGATGTCATATGCACATATTGCCAAGATAAAATAAGGAACTAATGAGCCTAGCAATGAATATGTTTTGAGATACAAGACAATGTTGGCCAAAATGACAAATCCAATGGCAGATAAAGATATTCAAGTTATCTTTAAGCAAAGTTTGATTGCCCCATTACATGAGTCTATTATCTTCAAGAAGTTTAAATATTTTGATGAATTATTCTATATTATTCGAGATTAAAAATGACAATTATTGCATTAAATAAACTTAAGTATGTAGCAAACACACCAACTACATCCAATACAAAGTTTCATATCAAACCAAGCTATAAGGTTAAACATGTTGAGGCTAAAAAGTAAGCAAACACAATGGTTAATACATTATCACATCAACCTAATTAGCTCATCTTATCTATTGCACCTTAGTGATAATTTACACGACTACCTGAGCCTCCAACTTCACTCCTTTAGAAGCTAATGGAGTGCTATCTCATATCTCTCCCTCCTCCTATGGTGGTTGATACGAGTCAACCTCTACCAAAAGGATATGATGTGAACTCTTATTATGACTACCACCAATGTGTTGGGCATTCTAAAAACAAATATTACAAGCTGAAATATAAGATACATGATCTGATTGATAGTGAATACATTACCTTTGATGATTTTCCAAAGGATTTAGGGTCACAACCTAATGATCATCAATATCAGAAGATATTCACCAATCCATTATAAGATCATTCTGAGCAAGCACCAAAAGAGAAAATGGCATATAATGCACATCCCCCTCCACCACGTTATGGCACCCCTTACATGGGATTATTATCACACTTACATGTGAGATGCATCCTATGGTTCAGAGGCTTTATATTTCATTCGATGATAGTGAGATTATGCATGATGAATTAGGTCTACATTCACTATTTATTAGAGCACATATTGATCATCAGCCTGCCTATACATAATGTTATGGTTGATAATGGTGCTAGTGAGAATGTACGTACTGTGACATTACTCACACATTTGGGATATACACATGATGATTTATACCCTTTGACCAAGACAATCAGAGCATTTAATGAAAAATTACACCAAATTTTTGGTGAGATTAATTTACCTTTATAAGTTGGACTAGCACACGTGATCACAAATTTTTTAGTTATTCCACGTACGATATTCTTTGATATGTTATTGGGATGACCTTAGAATCATAAACTTTGTTGCCTTTTATAGTGCATGGTTGTCTTAAGTATATTCATGCCAACGAGGTAATTAGAATTTCAATAAATCAATATGAGCATCCACTATAACAAGAGAAGTTATTTCCAAGAAAGCTAATCAAATAACCTATTAAGGTTAATCATGAGTGAAAGGTTAAGCAAAAGGTAATCCATTTCCTAGGCGATTGATACTTGATAGGCCATTGCATTAGAGATACATAGTGGACTCTATGAAATCCTTATTTACATCTTCATGACCTAGTCACTATTAAGAGCAAATCAACATGTTTCAGAGAGGGTATAAAGACCCAAAATTTCATCAAAAAACTCACAAAACACTAAACAATGGATTCAACAAACCACTATAACTTTTACTACTACTTCATGACCACATAGTCCTATGAGGATTAGTCATAATATTATAGATTATATTATTTCAGAGAGTTTAAACTTATATTTTAGGAAAGGAAGAAAAAATAAACTAGATACAGGCATGGTTGAAAAACTTGTTTGGTTGTGCATGCATTGATCAGAAGATTGTGGAGAGCTCCTCTTTGGTTTGGGAGGATGACCTGCAAATAAGATAACACTAAAGCAAATTATTTATTAGTTAGGTTAGAAAGGTGGATTGCCTAGAAATCTATATCCAAGAAGTACATGACTTCCTTGGAGGCTATCAATCTACCTTTTAAGAACAAGTTAATGTTGTTGATAAAAGAAGTTTGCATAACATAAATGAAAGTACTTAATTTAGGTGAAATAAATACTATTCAGAAGAAATTCTTATATTAACAAGATAACATTAAGGTGAATGCCAAGCTATCAAAATATGGTTTAGGTATGGTCAGGTTGTTGTTTCTGGTTTGTATTGTGATAAAAGTCAGGAAAACAAGGTTTTGGTTGAGGTTGAGAAGTGGTTTTTGCTTGATGATTTTAGGTGTCTAGTTTTACACAGTGACTGTCATTAATCGGGGTGACCCTCAATGATCAAGGTGACCCTCGATGGTCAGGGTGACCCTTGACAGTCAAGGTGACCATCGGTGGTTAGGATGACCATCAATAATTATTATCAGTTTTGGTTTAGGTCAAGAAGGTTGTTTGGTTGAGGTTACAAAATGGTTATGGAAGGTGGGTTTGGGTCAAATATTGGATGTGATGTAGAGGGTAAGGTTCAGAGGTGGTTGGTTAAAGGGTTAGTTATTCAGATGACTAAAAAGAGGTTATGGGTGGATGGGTACAATTTTTAAACTAAATAATTGAAACTTGAAATAAAGAACAATATATTTAGCTCGTGATTTTACAGTTGATGGTTGATGGCATAGAAAAATTCTAGAGCTTGTTGAAGATGATTGATGGTGAAGAGATACCTACACAAGAAGTTGATGATTGATCTTGATATTTGTTCTCTCTCCTACTCTTACCTCCTGATGATCTACTTACTTGATCTCTCTCCCTCAAATTCTGCCTCTTTCACCTCATCCTCCTCTCTTTATATAGAGGAGAGGGAGAGATCAATTAATAGGCTCAAATAATAGGTTAAAAGGTGGCTCTAAATTTAGATTCAACATGTATAATCATGAAAGTGGCTAAGGATAAGAAGGTAAGGTAGAGTTGACTTGAATTAAGTGTTCAGGTAGTGAAACCTAACCTTCAGTAGTTAGGGTAACTGTCGATGATCAAGGTGACCGTCGATGGTCAGGGTGACCATCGATGGTCGATAGGGCTAAGGTAGAAAGGCTAACGTTGGGTTAGCCAGGTGGTAAATATTGACTTGGGTTAGTTTTGTTTGGTGGTTTAGAGGTGAGGGTTGGGTCCCTAAGGGGTCCTAAGGTGGTCTAAGGGAGTTCGTGACATTTGGAACCATTGTGTGTTGATTTTTGGTGTCTACGTTTACCCTTTTTTATTATGTGACTTGAATCAATAAGTTGTAAAAAAAATAGATTACGGGTCAAAGGTTTGGTTGCCTCGATTATGGGAGGAGGTGTTCCCCCTCAAAGCAAGAAATGATGAGGTAAAATAGAATCAGGCGCAGGTTTGATGAGTGGTTAAGTTGATGACAAAGTAGTTGATGGTTTGGGCACTGAAGCATAAACATGTGCACTAGCCAAGATCACACATATACTAGGTTATCATAGTTGGTAATAATTAAGGTTAGTGCTAGAAGGACAAGTGACAAGTGAATCGTGTGACTGCATTTAGGCGTGGTAGTTAGGTACACTTGTAAACACAAGTCTCCTAGGCAAGGTCTATGTTTTTGTGGGTATCTAAGGCAAGAAGTGCTCATGGGTAAACACAAATTAGTTAGGTATGGTCATAAGTATTTGAGGTAGGAAGTAATCCTAAGAAGACACAAGTTGTTTGGGTGTACGCAAGGTAGTACAAGTTCAAAAATAGTCCAACATGGAAATTATTGTCTATGCGATCAAAAGGACCAGGCAAAAGTCATCATAAAATATGTGTTAGGTGGGTCAAAGTGGCTAATAGTAAGGTGATGAGGTGGTTGGTATGGTCAGTTCACAGAGAAGGTAATATTCAATAGGTCAGTTTGGTTGGTGGAGAAAGGTGATCTCTAATTGTTAGTTTAGGTAATGGTTCTGGTTGGTGGAGAAAAGTGATATCTAGTGGTTGGGTTTTAAAAGACAAGGTTGGGTTGTGGAGAAAGGTGATCTCTAGTGGTTAGTTTGTGGATAAAGGTGATCTCTAATGATTGGTGGTGTTTAAATTGGTTTACCAATTTTAGGTACCACTTGGTGATCTAGGCAATAATTCAGGCGATAATTCGGGTGACAGTTCCACCCCAATTGATGATGAAATTTCTGGGAGCCATAACTTTTGCACTATAGCTCCAATTGACTCACCGTTTGAACCGTTGGAAAGCTAAGAATGAGGATAACGTCATGAGATGGCATGGAGATTTTCTAAATGAATTTTTACTCTTGAAAACCCAATGGAATTGTGTAAAATTTCAATTTTAGTAGTGCAGTCTAAAAATAGTAATTCCTCAAATTTTGTATTGTTTTAAATCATGGAAGTCAAACAACTTAATATACCTTGATATTTGTGACCTTCCACATCCTCCCCATGCTTTCAAAATGTGTATAAATGAAGAGGTATCCTGAAATGTGAAGACAGACATCTCTTCCCAGAGATAAACATATAATTGTTTTGCAATCTTGAGTAATACTACATCTCTTCTCAGAGAATTCATTATTATTGTGTTATTTCTATGTTCTTGAAAAATTTATCAACTAGAACTTCTAATTTTTGGATTAGTTATTGAATTTATATTTTTATCTCATCATTCTCCAAAATTGTTATGTGATACATAGGACTGTTAGGCAAAGGTGATCCTGGGATCAAATTGATAAAATGTTTTACCTGGCAATGCAGTGGAACTCCTATGGGTGACTTGAATAAGTCATCATATTCTCATGTGATTCATCCTATCTGATTTTGTTATTGTGTTGATTGTGTGGTCAGGATTGCAACATCAGCCTTCTTGGATTTATGTGGTTTGACCACCATGAGAACAAATTGCTTTGTCTTTTTCACCAATCTCTTGCATTGCTTAGCACTGATCAGGGAGATAGATGTGGGAGGTGGTACCTATGGTACCCTATAACATCATGTTCCAAGAGTGAGGGTGATTCTTCGGGTTCATGATTCATATCACACAAGACTTCATCTTGGAATGGTTTTATTGCATATGAAAGAAGACACTGATGGGTGACATAGAGGTCTCTCCCTGGGCTCAACCATCAAATATTTTAGGGCTTTGGATGAGGCTTCATGGATAGATTTAGACTTTTCACAACTTTAGCAGAGATTAAATTCTTTTGACTCCCACTATCAAGAGTAAAATGCAGAGGCTTACCTTTTACCCATAATTTGGAGTGAAACAATATTTCCTTGTCATCTGGTCTTTCCTCACGGATCTATGATGAAGTGACGATGGTGTCGAGCTCAGCATCTACAATTTCTTCTTCATCCTCTTTGACTGTGGGTTGTGTATGAGGCAGAATAGTAGATGTCGAGTATTGTGACTCAGAAAGCAGTGACTTGATGGCTCGACATTCTTCTTTGGAGTGAGTTCCAGTTTTTTTGGTTTGACAAAGTTCACTTAGCCATCCTTAAAGGGAGTGGTCTAAGATTTATATATTTACATGTTAATATCTATCCTTCAAGGGAGTAGTCTATATTTTTAAGCAATGTTGATATGTATGGGCAACCATCCTTCAAGGGAATGGTCTACAATACTAGAGATGTGACCCAAGTGATAGTTGGTATCCCAAATGGATTTATGTTGGTTTAGACATAGATGAATCTATATAGGCTTAAAGATTTCCTTTATGGAGGAAAAACCATAGCACATGAAGGTTGATGATGGGTAAAAGAGGTTTAAGTGACAATGACCATGGGAATTTGTCCTACAAAGGTGCAAAAATTACCATGAGGAACATGCCATGGGTAGAGTTATGATACCCATGTTTAAGATTAGGCTAAAGTTGTGATGGATAATCACATGATTCAGTTTTAATTAGTTTTCCCTAAAATAAGATGATGAATGTGGTTGGAAAGGAAGGGATGAGCTTAAGTTAGACGTGATATGATCAAGAACTTGGTTTAACTAAAGAACATGATGTGAACATAAAGCATTTAGGGGTTTAGGTTTAAATATGCCCCAAATCCATACTTTCATAAATGGTTTGGGCTAATCAGGGCTGAAGATGTCCCCTAGTTAATTTCCAACACTTGAAAAAACATGGAAAAGATGTTGGATTGATAAATGGTTAAAATCCAAGGTTGGTTAGGTGGTTGGGTTATGGAGAAAGGTGATCTCTGATGATTAGTGGGTTGGTGGATAAAGGTGATCTCTGATGGTTGGTTGGGTTAAAAAGGTAAGGTTAGGTTGATGGAGAAGGTAATATCCAATTGTTAATGGTTGGTTGGAGAAAGGTGATCTCTAATGGTTGGTTGGGTGATGGAGAAAGGTGATCTCTAATGGTTAATTTAGTTGAAAAGGTAAGGTTAAAAAGGTTGGTGGAGAAAGGTGATCTTCACTGATTAGTTAAGGTTAGCAGAGAAGGTTATCTCTGATGGTTCATTGGGTTGGTTGGAGAAAGGTGATCTCCAATGGTTGGTTTTGTTTGATAAAGCAAGGCTAGGTGGCTAGAGCCTTTTGGAGGGAGAGCTGCCCCAGTTTCTCTTTCCATAAGGTCAAGTTGGGAAGGGTTCCTAAGGCAAAGGTGTTGGTTAACAAAAAGGGCTTAGGAGGGATGAAGATAAATTCATGTACCTCCCAAGGATTGTTAGTTGTTAGTTATTAGTGGGTGAGGAGGTCAGGTTGTAGGCAGTGGTTTAGGTGGGATAGAAGGTTGGTATTGGTTTGGGTTGTTAGATAAGTTGGTTATGGTTGGGTTAAAAGTTAGGTTGATTGTGGTTGATTGATTTGGTTAAAAGGTTAGTTTGCTTAGTTAAGAGAGATAGGATAAATGGTTGGTTTGGTTTGCTTGTTTGGTTTGGTTGGAAAAGATCTGACCCTATTCTAAGGGGAATTAAACCAAAGATAATGTCATTAGGTAGATAGATGTGAGTAAGCTATAAAATAATCGGGTTGCCTTGGTTGTGGTTAAGGTCAGGTTGGCCTTAGTTGAGGTTGGGTTGGTTGTAGGTAAGGTATATTGAGTTCGGTCCACTAAAAGTTGTAGTGGAAGAGTTGGTTCTGTTATTTGGGGCGAATCCATTTTTTGAAGGAGTAGAAGAGGCAGGTTGGTCGGTTGATCCACTAAAAGTTGAAGTGGTTTAGGTTGGTTGGTTTCTTTAATTGTGGTTTTTAAGGAAAATTACAAAGGTTCCACTTGATCAACGAGTGGATTGGTTAAGGTTCTGATTATGGTTTCCTTAGTTATAGGTTCTCTAAGGATTAAATCTAATGGATGGGATTCATTGTGTTGAGGACTTTGGTTGTGGGTTTCCTCAACAATGAGTGAAGGAAAAGGTTCAATGATTGATTGCTTGAAGACCCCCAAGGCTAGGTTGGGAGGAACACAGAGTCTATCCTTAGGGACTTGTTGACCAAATTTTGGCCTTTTAGCCCAAAATTGCACCCCCTCTTTTTTAAAAAAATGTCTAAGTCTATACCTTTGGCCAAGTCTAATGTACAAGTATGTTCCTTTTGGGTTTTTATTTTAAGCCTTTGTAGAATTCTTTCAGACTTTTTTGTCTAAAGCAATTTTCCTTAAGTGTATTTCTTTTGAGCAAAGTCCTTTTCAAAATTTGGAAAAGTCCATTTCTATTTTTTCTGAAAGGTTCTTTTCCTTTGGAAAAGTCCATCCCAATTTTACCAAAAGGTTATTTTCCTTCGAAAAAGTTCATTTCAAAAATCCTAAAGGACCATTTCAAAAATATCGAAGGACCAATTGGCAGGTCTTTGAAAGTGACCAACAAATAGCCCTTTTCCTACAAGAGGAGGCTAAGTTCTTTACAAAAAACTAGTCCAACCTTCAACAACAATATGGAGGGAAAATTGTGTAATTGAAGTCTAACAAACTCCCTAAAGGCCTAGTTACTCTTGAAAGCATATTCAATGATGATGACCAGTTGATGAAAGAGAAGGTAAGCATATCTACCAAGCAAGAAAACTATGAAAAAGGTTAAAATTTTCAAAGATAAATTTCTTGCACTTGGGAAGGTATGTACTAACAAAGAGAAGCATGCTTTCATTGAGTTATGTAGAGAATTTTTTGATGTTTTTGCATGGGAGTATAATGATTTAAAAGGTTTTGATCTGAATCTAGCTCAACATACTATAGAGTTAGATGAGAATGATAAACCTATTAATCAAAGGCAAAGGCCAATCAATCCCAATATCCAGCCTCTCATGAGAAAATAACTCACCAAACTGATTGAGTCCAAAATCATCTTTCCCATCAAGCATTCTTCTTGGTTGGCCAATTTAGTCCCTGATAGGAAGAAGAATGAGGAAATCAGGTTGTGTGTGGACTTCAGGGACTTGAATAGAGTCTCTTTAAGGGATCATTATCCCCTCCCTTCTATGGAGCAAATTCTATAGGTGGTGGCAGGTAGTGAGAGGTTTTCTCTTCTAGATGGTTATTCTGGGTACAATCAGATTTTGGTAAAAG
Organism: Torreya grandis; assembly: GCA_037957365.1. Lineage (NCBI taxonomy): Eukaryota > Viridiplantae > Streptophyta > Pinopsida > Cupressales > Taxaceae > Torreya > Torreya grandis. The sequence continues at coordinate 2,299,815 of JARHVA010000355.1, forward strand.
AAAGTGACCAATACAAGACAACTTTCACCACCAAATGGGGCACATATTCCTATAGGAAGATGTCATTTGGGTTGTCAAATGCTGGAGCTACTTTTCAATGTGCAATGGATATGGCTTTTCAAGGATTAATCAATGACATTGTATTAGTATATCTTGATTATGTGACAGTTTTCTCCAAGGATACAATGATCATTGAGAGGTTTATAGCACCTTAGGTAGATATTTGAGAGGTGTAGAGAGTTTGGGATCTCTCTAAACCCAAATAAGTATGTGTTTGTTTTCTATGAAGGCAAACTCTTAGGCCACATTATTTCCAAGAAAGGTCTATCTATTGATCCCGAAAGGGTGAGTGCCATCTTGGCATTATCTTTGCCTAAACATAAGAAAGGTTTGAATTTTTTTTTTGGAAAGATAAATTTCATAAGGAGATTCATTCCTAATTTTTCTAACCTGGTCAAGCCCTTGACCTCCATGTTAAGGAAGAATGAGATCTTCACTTGGACAGGAAAGAGAAAAGAAAGTTCTGAAGAAATCAACCAAGTCATTGCCTAAGTTCCTACCCTTGCAAGTCCCAACTTCTCCAAATATTTCAACCTGTATACTTTTAGGAATTAAGAGGTAATTTTTGCAATGCTTACTCAAGCTAATGATGAAAATTTTGAATAGCCTATTGCCATCTTTAGTCAAGGTTTGGAAGGCTATGAAATAAGGTACACATATGTGGAGAAGTAGGTGCTTTCAGTCATAAGGAGTTTAAAGAAGTTTAGGCATATGTTGTCTAATAACAAGATTCACATTTTTGTGCCTCATCTTGGTGTAAAAGACTTTCTATTGAACAAAGATTTGAATGAAAAGAGGGCAGGATGGATCACAAGGGTGATGGAATATGATGTGGAGATCAAAACTACCAAGTTAGTGAAAGAAAAAGGACTATGTGAACATCTAACTTTAGACTTGAAAGAGCAAAGAGAGCTTGTTTTGGCACTCCATGATAACCCTAAAATAGTTGTACCTTTATCCATGAGGAGTTGGACACAAGACATGATTCATTTCCTTCAAACCGGTGAGTGTCCATAAGGTCTTGATAGAGCTAAAAGGAGGTAATTTAGGTTGTAATCCATTCTTTATGTACTTATTGATGGAGTGTTGTTTAGAAAGGAATTTTTAGGTGTGTTGTTGAGATGTACTGATTTGGACCAGATTGACAAAGTATTGCATGAATTCCATGATGGACCAGCTGGTGGTCATTTTGCTCCAATAACTACAACTACTAAGATTATGAGGGATGGTTACTTTTGGCCCAGCTTGTTCAAAGACACCCATGCTTGGGTAAGAAAATTCCAAAAGTGTGCTCTTTTTGATGTCAAACAAAATCTAGTTGCCTTGCCTCTTCATCCAATCCAGGTTGAGCAACCATTTATGCAATGGGGTTTTGATTTCATAGGCCTAATCAATCCTCCTAGTGCTAGTCACAAATGGGTGTTGACTGCCACTGATTACTTTACAAGATGGGTGGAGGCAGTAGCTCTTAAATAGGTGAATGATAATTTAGTTATAGACTTCTATGAGAGTATAGTGACTAGATTTGGATCTCCCTCAATAATCATCTCAAATAATGCATTAGCCTTTCTAGGAGCAAGAACAAGTGAATGGGCTTTGAAGCATGGCATCTACCTTAGCACCTCCTCCAACTACTATCCCCAAGGGAATGGACTAGCTGAGTCCACAAACAAGAATCTAATTAGGATTATAAAGAGGATAATGGAGGAGAATCAAATGACTTGGCATACCAAGTTAAAGACAGCCCTTTGGGCTAATAGGATCACCCTCAAAAGAGTAATTGGGAACTCACCATTTACACTTGTGTATGGAAGGGAAGCTAGGATTCCTATCTCATTTGAGTTACCAGCTTTAGATCTTACCTATCAATTATAATTGATGGAGAATGACAACATGGAAGTCAGATTACGTGAGTTAATGGAGCTTGAGGAGACAAGAGATTGAGCTATGCACACCATGATAACTCACCAAGACAAAATAAAGAAGTATTTTGACAAGAAATCCATGCCAAGAAGTTTCAAAGAAGGAGACATTGTCCTAATATGGGATAAAGATAGGGCCAAACCTGGAAGATATACAAAGTTTGATGCTTTGTGGAGTGGCCCATACGTGATCACACAGTGCAAACAACATAATGCTTTCCAACTCTCAAAGTTGGATGGAGAGGAGCTGCATATCCTAGTCAATGGGATATATCTAAAGCATTGCTACTAAAGTTTTTTTATTGTACATAGTTTCCTACTTTCTTTGTGTTTCCTAAGTTCTTACGCACAAGTGTGAATTTCCCTTTGCTTTCTTTGTGTGTTTTTGCGTAGTCTTATTGTTGTTGGTTGGTGTGTTTGTTTTGTGTTTTATTGTGACATAACCTTATTAGTCATCTTCAAGTATATATTGACTCCATGCCCAATGGATTAATTCAACTACTGGTATGGTTAGTATAGTAGGCATACTACCCTTACGAGTCACTAATTTGTTGACCAAATTTTGACCTTTCAGACCAAAATTGGGCCCCCCTTTTTGAAAAAATGTCTAAGTCTATACCTTTGGCCAAGTCCAATGTCCAAGTCTATTCCTTTTAGAAAATTCTTTTGGGTTTTTGTTTTAAGCCTTTGCTGAATTCTTTCAGACTTTTTTGTCTGAAGAAATTTTCCTTAAGTATATTTCTTTCAGACAAAGTCCTTTTCAAAATTTGGAAAAGTCCATTTCCAAATTTTTTGAAAGGTTATTTTCCTTTGAAAAAGTCCATTTCTAATTTTGCCAAAAGGTTCTTTTCCTTCAAAAAAGTTGATTTCAAAAATCCTGAAGGACCATTTTAGAAGTTTCGAAAGTCCTTTTCAAAAAATCTTAAGGAATTGTTTTGGACATTTTGTCTAAAACAACTTTTTTGAAGGTCCATAACAGATTTCCTAAAGGGAAATTCAAAATAAAAGGGCATCTTCAATCTTCTGAAAGGGTCATTCCAAAAAGCTAAAGGGACATTTTCCAAGTACCGAAAGGAATTGACAAAGGGCAAAATGTTCGTGGGAAGAAGGCCTGAAACAAATGATTTCCTTCAGAGAAATTGCCCAAAGGAAGGAGTCAATAGAATGCCCAAAGGAATATAAAGGACCAAGCAAAATAAGCATTCAAACAAAAAGTCTGAATGAAGTTTCCATGGGAGAAAATGTCGAAGGATTTCCTTTAGAGAAAAATCCGAAAGGGTTAAGTCCATGGAAATAGATAGGAGACAAAAAACCCACAAGATGATGGCCCACAACATGTCAATTTCAAACTATGGGAAATAGCCATTGGCATCAAAAGGCTCGATAGAAACCTGAAGGCAAAAAAGAGATAACAAATGGCAAAATGCAACTAAGGCTTTGGTTCAGTTGTAACAAATGTAACTAATGCTTTTGGTTTAGTTGTAACTGATCCATTTGGTGACATGACATAGCTCACCCACTTCTCTCCCATATGCAAATATAACTGATTCTTTCAAGATGACACATGTCCAAGTGACCCTTGGACTTCCTTTGATTTCTCGACTCCTTCTCAAAGGCTATATATATACATTTCTTTGGCTTATTCAGGAGCCTCTGCTAGTTATTAAAAAAGCTCTGGCTAGATTTATACTTGAAGAACTCCTGAAGAGATATACAAGTATGATTGCCTCTCATATGTTGTAATATTGAGTAATGATTGAATCATTGTTGGTATAGTCTAGTGACATATTGTCTTTTCTAGCTTGTACTCTTGATGGTTTACCAATTTATAGAAAGGAGATTGTTGTAGGTCTTTGAAAGTGTTTGTTTTCTAAGTGTAGAGATATCCTAAAAGTGGTTCATGATTGTATCCCTTTTAGAATCATTCATTCCTTTCTTGAGAATCACATACCTTCTTGAATATAGCATATGAAATATTGATGTAGAAAGGTTCCTGAGTTTTGAGTCATGTGCAAGAAAACACCTTGTTTTGTCTTTAAGTAGTGGTTTTAGTCAATTGGGATGATATCATACATTGGTGCATCGCTGCTTATTTTTTTATATTCATTTTCCTTACCTTTTTCATACACAGTTGTGAGTCAAAAGAGAGATTTAAAGGTGCATCAAGGGAACTATCCCTTTAACTATAGATTCATCTCAGCAAAATTATCACCCACAACAAGAGAGATGTTTCTATTGTGCCACTTGGATGAGGAGATATGAGCATTTCGTCAAGGGTGCGAATCTAAGTGTCAACAGGACCTCCTTGTGATCAATAAGGTTTTGGATGATCATCTTAAAAGTTGAAAATTTGTCTATCACATGTTTGTGTATATGATGATATGCACAAAATTCATTCTCTATGAACCAAAGTGGTTTTGGAAGAGAAGTGTTGATAGGTTTGATTGCAGGAGGTTTAATGAAATAAGCCTCCAAGAGTTTGTCGAGGATTGAGGCATATGATTCCCTAATGGGGTGTACTGCCTAAGAGGTTACACCAATTGCTCTTGAGGTGGTGAGCTAATTGGTTGGTTGAGTAAGGTTGGATGATTTGATATGTTGGTTTGGTTTGATTGGTTCAGTTGATATGATAAGTTAGTTTGGTTTGATTGGTTGGGTATGTTTGGTGAGGTAGGTTGGTTTGGTAAGGTAGATATGGTTGGTTGGTTTGATTGGTTAAATAAGGTGGGTTGGGTTGATAAGATTGATAAGGTTGGTTGGGTTGAAAGATTGTTTGGTTGGATAGGTTGGGTAAGGTAGGTAAGGTTGATAAAGTAGGTTGATAGTTGTTGGTTGAGTGATCAAGAAGGTAAACCAAGTCTTGGTGTTGAGGTAAAGAGGATTTCCACAAAGTGGGGTTAGGTGATTGATATTGAGGTTGAGTTAGGTTGTCAAAAATTTGATGAGGTTGAGGTAGTTGGTATGATGGTTAGGATAGGTAACCCAAAGATTGGTTAGGTTGGGATAGTTGAGGTAGGTTATGACAATAGTCAAATGGTTATTGATAGGTTGTTGGTTGGTTATGATGATGATCAAATAGTTTTTTATAGGTTGTTGATTGGTTGAGGTAATGATTAAATGGTTGTTAAGGGGCCAATTATTGGTTGTAGGTGGGGTTAGGTGGTTATTGATAGGTTGTTGGTTGGTTATGATGATGATCAAATGGTTGTTGATAGGTTGTTGATTGGTTGAGGTAATGATTAAATGGTTGTTAAGGGGCTAATGATTGGTTGTATGTAGGGTTAAGTGGTTGTTGATAGGTTGTTGGTTGGTTATGATGATGATAAAATGGTTGTTGATAGATTTATTGATTGGTTTTAGGTGGGGTTAGGTGGTTGTTGATAGGTTGTTAGTTGGTTATAGTTGAGATTTTATTGATTGTAGGTGAGGTTAAAAGCACAAGTGACTTGTAAGGTAAGGTAGAATTCTAAGGCATGGAGATTTTCATCTAGAAATTTGATGAAGTTAAGATCCCTAGGAGAAAAGATAGGTGAGTTCCCCATTGAACAGGGAAATAGAGATGAAGTGGATAAAGGCAAGATGGTAGAAGGTTACCAAAGGGAGTCAGAGTCCTCACAACTCAAACAAAGAGAAGGCAAGAAAAGTTCAAGAAGATAAAACACACATACACTAAAAGTACGTTAAATCATAGGGTTGCTTTTATTCTCTCTTTTGGCTTATGCCTTAAGATTTAAAAGTGTGTGGCTCAACTCTGGGTTGTATAATAGGTATTAAATAGGAAATCAATGGTTGGTTTTGAGGTTTTTAGGTACCTAAAGGGATTTGTGCTGGAATCAATACGTGGATTGGTATTAGGACCTACCCCCTCACTTCACACACCACAATGATAAGGGTGTTGGGTGATTAACTAATATATACTAATTTTCTAGAGTTTATACTCAACTAGAGAGCTGAGTTGGTTTTCCCTTTGGTAATGACCTCCAAGTAGGATCATCGAGAAAGGGTCAGGTGATCGCTAGGTGATGAAATCCTAGTCAGGCCTTATGTCAAGTTGTTATGATGTTTGAGTATGAAGGTGATTTAGTTTAGTGTGTGAAACAAAAGTGTTGCTAAGATAGTATTACTTTACTTTAATTTAACTAGATGAGCAAAACTTGCAAGCAAGCAATGGATGCACTTAATTTTAAGCCCAAAAGAAACTTTGATTTCATTTATGAGCATAAAATAGGGAGAAGAGCATATATATGCAAACAAAATAAACCCAAGTAGAGACTCAAGGGTCCCACCAAGAATGCCAAAATGTCTTAAAGAGTTTCAACTTATATTTCAAGAAAGAAAGAAAAAAGAAACTAGATATGTGTATGGTTGAAAAATCTGTTTGGTTATGTGCATGTTGATCAAAAGTTTGTGAATAACTCCTCTTTGGATTGGAAGGATGACCTACAAATAAGACATCACTTAAGCAAATGGTTTGTTAGTTAGAGTTAGAAGGTGGATTACCTGACAAGCTAGATCCAAGAAGTGCATGACTTCCTTGGAGGCTATCAATCCACCTTTTAAAAAACAAGTTAATGTTACTGATAAAATAAGGTTGTATAACATAGATGAAAGCATTTAATTTAGGTGAAATAAATACTATTCAAAATAAATGCTTAAATTAATAAGATAACATTAAGGTGAATTCCAAACTGTCAAAATATGGTTCAAGTATGGTCAGGTTGTTTCTGGTCTATATTGTGATAGAAGTAAAGATAATAAATACTATTCAAAATAAATACTATTCAAAATAAATGCTTAAATTAATAAGATAACATTAAGGTGAATTCCAAACTGTCAAAATATGGTTCAAGTATGGTCAGGTTGTTTCTGGTTTTGGTTGAGGTTAAGAAGTGGTTTCTGCTTGTTAATTTTAGGTGTCTAGTTTTACATAGTGATCATTAGTGGTTAGGGTGACCCTTGATGATCAGGGTGACCATCAATGATCAGGATAACCATCGATGATTACTATCAATTTTGGTTCAAGTCAAGAATGTTGCTTGGTTGAGGTTACAGAATTGTTCTGGAAGGTGGGTTTGGGTTAGATATTGGTTATGAGGTAGAGGGTAAGGTTCAGAGGTGGATGGTTCAAGGGTTAGTTATTAAAATGAATGAAAAGAGGTTATAGGTGGATGGGTGTAATTTTTAAACTAAATAATTGAAACTTAAAACAAAGAACAATATACTTAGCTCATGGTTTGACAATTAACGGTTGATGGCTTAGAGAAGTTCTAGAGCTTGTTAAAGATGATTGTTGGTGAAGAGATACCTTCATAAGAAGTTGATGATTTATATTGATCTCTATTCTCTCTCTTGTTCTTGCCTCTTGATGATCTACTTACCTAATCTCTCTCCCTCAAATTTTACCTCTTTCACCTCCACCTCCTCTTTTTATATAGAGGAGAGGGAGAGATCAATCAATAGGTTCAATTAATAGGTTAAGAGGCTGCTCTAAATTTAGCTTCAACATGCATAATCATGTGAGTGGCTAAGGATAAGAAGGCAAGGTAGAGTTGACTTGAGTTAAGTGTTTAGGTAGTGAAACCTGATCATCGATGATTAGGGCGACCCTTAATGGTCAGGGTGATCTTCAATGATCAGAGTGACCCTCAATAGTCAGGGTAACCATCGATGGTCAATAAGGTCAAGGTAGAAAGGTTAAGGTTGTGTTAGCTATGTGGTCAATCCTAACTTGGGTTAGTTTTAGTTGGTAGTCGAGAGGTGAGGGTTGGGTCCCAAGGTGGTCCAGGGGAGTTTGAGACATTCAAAACTATTATGTGTAGATTTTCAGTGTCTACATATACATATCTAGATTTGGTACATACACATGATCTTTGGCAACATGAACAATTTGCTATACCATATTCTCATACTAGGGAACTCTATGAACATCCATTGCATGGGATAATCAGCTAGCTCTCTCTTCCTTTCAAATTTTAAAAAATTCAAGAAAATACAAAAACATTCAAAAAAGAAAAAATACAAAAATATTTAGTATTTCACATGTTTACTAGATTTTCCATATGCTATTTACTTTATGTTAGTAGATATCATATTGTTTTTATACACACATATATTTCATAGGCACTTGAGTGTGATACAAGCATGCACTAGATCTATGATACATGAACATGCAGATGTTGGACATCTCCTCTACTCGCATGACACACTACGTTGGGGGCATATTGCTTCTATTGATCACGATTGATACATGTTCTATTATTTTGTGACCATTTCACATTATCATGTTGAGCTTGTATATTAATTCTTGCACATGCCTATACTCTTGTTACTATCTTACATAATGTATTTGATATGCTTTTCTACATGGCATTTTTCTAACACATGTATGTAAGGACTAGTATGACATGCTTATGTTAGTTGTTTATATTTCACTTATTTCATCTTATCACATGGTTTACTTGAGTGTACTTATTTGCTTCCATGTCTTTCTTGTAAAATATTTGAACGTGTTCCTTGCTTGTTGTCCCTAGTGTCTTGAGTGTTGATTGTTTGTTTAGTGTGTGTATATTTAAACATGTCCTCCTCTAAAGTGTGCAACATTTAAACATGCCCATTATTTGCGGTTTCCTAAGGCCCCATTTTTGTGTGACATCGAGTGCTCTTGTGTGTGTTCTTCATTGTTTGTTGAGCTTATTATTTCTAGACATTTTCATGATCCATATCATGCATATTAGGGATTGTTATGTTTTGATACTACAAACTTAAAGGATACACCTACTTGGACATGATACCACTTTATGGTTCTTTACTACATGATTCATACATATATAACTTGGTTTATTTATTCTTTTGAGATAAGGTGACTATATGTTACATTCCCTTTACCTCAAAATGGGGGGCATATCAGTGAGGGCAGGTCATAAAGACATGAATCCACATACAAACAGTTGACATAATTATCAAATTTTGGTATAGTTTACATGATTCATATACACACTTGTGACAAATTCTCATACATTTGGCACTGATTTTCACAAATTTGGGACAAAGTTTTTTAGATTTGTGATGCATATTCTATACATTTATTTAGAAGAGGTTACATTTTGATAGATACTTCAGTTTGGAACACATTAGAGGTGCATATGCCATGTAAATGCATCAAATTATAGATACATTATTCAAGTTATACCAATATTCATGCACCAACATTACCAAGAAGGATCGATTGAGTTTTTATTTATTGCAACATTTGGCTCCCTTGAGTAGTGTGATCAAGATTGTGTGCCCTCAATGGCCTTGGTACTACTTCTATTATTGCAGGTTTATATGGTCATACCATTTTACATGAGTGAGATTGGCTAGATTGCATACATTATGTTTACACTTGAGTTATGAGATTGAGATTCAGTGATCTTGATGACCTTGGCACAATTCATCCTTACACTAGATTAGGGGAATGATCACCCTCCAATTACCCTCTTCATGTCTCCAAGGTTTATTTGTGAACCTCTCTCCAATGCTTCAACTACGAAGTATCGTTACCGAAGTAAACTATCAAGGGGAAACTTGGTTGCATTGATACACATGTGTACTCCTCTCTTGCTCTCTTTTCTTTCAAGCAATTTCAATTATTCATTTAAAAATAATATACACTAATTACACTTGTTACATAATCTTGGTTATAAGTCATACACATGTACAAAAAATTCAAATAGGGCTCAATTCATAGCAAGATGTGTTGTACACACCATGATACACATTTATTTCCTTTAACCCAGTAATTTAATATTTATGCAGTACTAAATTAAAATGGAGGAAAATGGAGATGCTTAAATCTAGATTTACATGATAAACTAGTCTTTCACACTTGACAAATATCACTTTATGCTATACCCTTCATTTCATGAATTTATTGTTGTTGAAAGGCTCATGGTCATCATGTCACCAAGGCTAAATGCTTATCTTATGGTCTGATATGGTATTATGATTACCAAGATGACTTATGGATTATAGTATGCTTGAAACCCAATATATATCCTTCACTGTTAGTAATAGATCTTCAACAATTCTCTATCCTCCAAGACACTACCATTCAGACCTAGACATGAGCTTTGACAATAGTGTTTGTACCCTACAAACACTCAAATTTGTAAATATATCAACATGTATTATCTTAATTAACCCTCCATGAGATTATTTTCAAAAGGTTTTGTATAAATAAAAGTAAAATACCATTCATTATCATCAAGTGATATTCAAGAACTTATCAAACATGTCTATCAAAATCACCTCTCAAGTATACTAAAACTACCATATTCTTCCTTATTTCCAAATCAGTCATAGAAGTAATATTCTTACAGGTCTGAAGCATTCAAAGAGTAGCCCATGAGTGATATTTGTCAATTTAAAATCTAGATCACTACATTCACTTACATATAACATATTACACTAATGTTCACACACAAGCCCATATATGGGGGTGAACTACATCAGTCTAAGGCCCTCTTCAGAGTATAAGGATATGTAGGCAGTGTTCATTAACATAAGGATCTTTAAGGTCAACTAGACTTAACTTGAGCCCACTAACCCTTATTTTTAAAGGTGGTATCCCTAATTAGAGGACCTAGGGTTTTGAGTTACACACTAATATCCATAACATGTGTGCACAATTTGAATAAACAATCTTCAAGATGATAGTGACATATAATAGGTGCAAGTGGAATTTATAGAAAATAGTCAGTATTGTGATCAAAATAGAAGTGTTGAAATTAGGATAGAAGTGTCAACACTAGTGATAGTCTGATGATAGTATCCAGGTTGACAAAGAGTTAATTTCAATAATCTGATGAAGAAATCTAGATATTCAGATGATCCACTCTTGCACCCACTACTTAGATTTTGTACATCTATAAATAAGCTAAGTGTTATCTCTTCTTAGTGTTTAAGCGTGTAAATCATTTTTTAGTATCATACTTTCCATAATTAATAGGCTTGCATAATTCAACATCGTATTTTTTTTTTGAAAGCTTGGTAAACTTTTTAACGTGACCGGCGCCACTGGCTAGACATGACTAATACCGGTACCACGAGGCCAGGGGGACTCGAACACTGGTGGGCAAAGCCGCAACAAAAGTACCTGTCCAACCGACTACACCCCCTGACCCTATAATTCAACATTGTATTAGTATTATTATGAATCTTAATTATATATTTGGCTTGATTTCTTAGAGTAGCTTGTTCATTAGTTGATTAGGCTACTCTTTCCTTTAATCCTTATTTCCAAAAAGGCTTAAACAATAATGTGTTGAATTTTTAAAGGTTTTTTATTCTAAAGACATGAAGGATTTTTTTCTTGACGTGAGAATATTTCAATCCTATTTTGTTGGCTCTTTGTTTTTGATGTTGACTAGTAAATTTATGAAAATTAATTAAGGGGTATTGTAGCCTTGATGTAAATTTGTGTTTGATGTTATACCAGTGTCAAATGTTTCCAACAGTGTATGCTCAAATTACTTATATACATACATATCAAACTCCAAAAGTTTTTTGTTATGTTCATTGAAGGTTTCATGCAAGCATGGAATTGCAATGCTAAGAATTTAGGCCTACAAATCAAATCTCATCAATGAAAATGTATTCTATGTATCTTATTTATTATTTAAAAATTCCCAGTGCTTGTCCCTCTAAAGCATTCATTTCATGTGTAAAAATTCAAAGACTTGAATGAATGTATAGTTGATGCATTGATGGTTTGTTGTTCCTCTAGATACATGAAGGAGATTGTCTAATCTTATTTTTTTAAAATTTGAGTGGGATATCAAACATCCACCCAAAATGATAGAAGATAATGCCATAATGTGATGATACTAGGGGAGATTAAGGACCCTTTTACAAAATAATGAATTACATACCTCATGCATATAATCACATATTGTTACATCCTATTTCACTCCTTATAAATAAGCAATAACTTTTAAACATATATTACACTGATTGATTTAACTAGTTAATAAGTATAATAAAAAACATTATGTTTGCTTATTTGAATTCCATTGTTGATTTGATACATGAGTGTTATATGATGATTTTGGCATGTGCAGATGTACATATATCTAATTTTTGTAGTAGTACTATGATATTGAGAATTTTATATTGACATGATTTCATAACAAACCATTTAATATATGTTTACTTTGTATTTATTTTGGTTAAATATTTTTATGACTTAGATTAACTACCTCTTTTTTTATGAGGTGGATGTAGGATAGTGTTCCCCATAAAAAATTCGGGGGGGGGGGGGGGGGGGGGGGGGGGGGGGGGGGGGGGGGGAGCATCATAGAGGAGAAGGTGGAAAATGACAAGAAGTGCGGGCAAAAAGAAGGAGATCTAGAATAGTCACACATGCACTTATGATTATTGCTTAATGTCTTGTTTGCCTAACATTTCATCATTTGAATAATACTATGCATGCATGATTGTTGATTTTTTGGGTTATTATTTGAATATGTTAAGTGTACTTACTTTTGTTAATAACAACTTATCTTCCTTTGGTATGCATACTCTCGGTGACAATTTGTTGATTCTTTTGATTGTGTTGCATCACCTATTGAATGCATTGAGTTATGAGAATTTTTATCCAATGTTAACCCCCAAGTCAAAATATGATACCTATAGACAAATTATTGAAACTTAGGTGATTTAGGAGGTCATAATTGAGTCCAAAATAGCTTATTAACATTTATTAAGGTAAATTTGGAAATATTAAGGTAAGTCTCTTTTATGTGTTTTGGTCTATTTGAGTCTCCAAAGTAAAAAAGGGTCAAAAGCATCATTCATGGTGCCTTGAAAAAATGTCTCAAATGTCAAATGAGGTCAATAGGGGTCTTAAAATATGTCATGGTATGGAAGAAAGAGTGTCAAGTCATAAAAAGTCAGTTATAGATGCTATCCAAGCAAGTACAATGTGGGAGGAGAGAGAATATGTAGATAAATCAAGTTATAAGAATTTTAAAGTGATTTTAGGTCAATCAAAGTGATTATCCAGTAGTTACAAGGTTAGAGGAAGTCAAAATTGTCATATCTCTCCTATCGACTCCTTTACAAACTCACATCGGTAAAAATGGTTTGAATGGTATAACTAGGAGAGAGAAGGTGGGAACCTAAAACTTTGGGAATTGATTTTAATATTAGTTAAATTAAAACTTTGGGCATTGGTTCTCATATTAATCTCCTTATCTCTATGAACAATCGCTAAGAAGTTAGGGGTCTAAAACTAGCTAGTCAACCATAACAGGGGTCTTTCTTGAGCTTTTCAGGCAGAATGAAGGAATATTTTTTGAACGAGAAAGTTTGTATGGGTCTTCAACAATCATATAAAGTCTCCTAAAGTATTTTTAAATATTTCCATGAAGGTACAAGTTTAAAGAGACAATCATATCTCCATTCACCACCTTCAAGTGTGTTTTGTGTGTTTCTACATATAGACTATGTTGAGTGTTTGAATGTGCATTTATAGGAGATTTTGAGGTTGTGTATTCATGTTTAATATGTTTATATAATTAAGGTAATGGTATTTGATGTCATAACATTCATATTTTTATCCTTTCAAGGTTCTAAACATAAAATATTATAGAACAATCACCTACCACCTATAGGTCTGCAATTCTAAGGTATATTCATGTTAATGAATTTTGAAGGATATCCAATCATGAATCAAGGTAATGTTTTCAAATTTAAAAGGGTTATAGACTGATGAATGTTTCCAAACACTGAAGCCAAAAGAGTTGATGGCAAGCTAACTGTCCTGAATGGATACCTATAGGACTGTGTAGTAAAGGCATTGGATGCCAAAGTTTCAAAATGCTCGTAGATTAATATTTGAACTTATATATAGGGATAAAGACTACCTAATGGGGACTAACCACTTTGACAAGTGCCATAAAGATTTGAAAATGCCAATTCAAGGCCATATACATAGTTAACCTTCCCTGAAATTAATACCCATAACCAACTAAGAAAATGGGCCTTGAACAAAGGCATGGAAACACTGTGATAATTCAAGACATTGAGAAGTGTCTTAAGACATTTAAAAAACATGATAAAATCATTAAGAAGGTTCAAGGTTGGTAAGGGAAGGCCTAGAGTGCAATCAAACCATATCCACAATCCTTCTCAAATGTCACTTATAGACTGTGTGTAGGAAGATAGTGAGTGCAGAGGTTAAGTTTCTTTAAAAGGATGTTGTATGGACTTGAAATGAAGTAAGAATAAACTCTAAATGGATTGTACATTGTAGATAATGGTATAATTTCAAAATGTCATTTCAAGACCAAATACTAAGTCAACTATCTAAGAATACTACCTATAACTAGTCATTTGGGAAGTCTGTGTTTACATAACAAGGTTAATGGAAACACTAAAATTTTATGGAATTTAAATTAAGTTTGAAATCATGAATAACATCAAGAAGTTGAGGGGGCTTAATGTTTCAGTAAAGACTCCTAAAACACAAAATTGTAAACCATCTCAAATTAGTGCATGTACAGTCACCTATAGTCATCTGTAGGTCTATCTAGGCAACTAAAGACTCTTTTAAATCATGAGATTAGGGGTGTAGGTGTTGGTTTGAAAATTAGGGAGTATAAATCAATTCATTGAGGTCATTGGATATTTAACTAGAGAGTAGATGTAGTGACCAATAGGGGTCACATAATTCAACACGCAGTCAAGGTAAGAATAGTCATCTATAAGTCTATGATTGTATGACTAAGGTCTCTCAAAGTCATATTCAATGTTTTGGGTGAGTGTTTAAATTTTAAAAGTCCTTGAGGAGAATAAACAGGGGTCAAAAACCTAGTTACCTTGCCTTCACAATTACCTGCAAGTCTGTGTTATGTCTGCATAACAATTGCTTGTTTGGAGGATTGGAAGGACTGTAGTATGATCAAGGGGAATTAATGTGTTTGAAAATTATTTTAGGGTGATGGCATAGTCCATCATAATATCATACTCAAGCAATATAGTGAAACATTATGTTGACAACCTTATTTAGCCAAGAATTGTCTTAATTACATACACAATCCTACTTGTAATAGTCAATTTGGTAATGGTTTGGTGAAGTGAGTTGAAGACTTAGAAAACCTTGAAAAGATGACAAGGGACTTGAAGAAGCAGTTCATGATATCTCAAAATCTTGACAGTGAATGAAAAAGGTGAAAGTAGTGAGTTAGGGTCTCTCAATCATCTTGGCTTGCAAACCCTAAGGTTAGAGCAATTAGAGTGTTGGGAATTTTGATGAATGAATTTGTTCAGAAACCTATTGTAATATCTAAAGACAGGTTCCATAGATGCCATTGAGGTCATGGGAGTTCAAAACCAACTTAGGAAAATTCTCACTAACTCATTTCTCTTAGTCCTCACAAAATGCTTGTTTCCAACCTAAGAGGTCACTTTCTTTTGCTTGGTACAGATCACACATGATGTATGGGACCCTAATATCTTAGGAAAAGTTGACCACCCTATTACACTTCCATTTTGTGTAATTGGTATAAGATTTCATGCCATGAGGTTTATGAACTATCGTTAAGAGTTCAAACCACTTTCAGCCTGCTTAGGAGGGCTATAAAGACTAGTTGAGAGAGAAATGAGATTTCATACCTCTAGATGAACATGATTAACTTCTAAACCACCTAGAACATGTTCAAGACTCCCATGAGCATCCTCCCATGCTATTTTTTTGTACAAAACTCTACAGAACCTTATGGAATAGAGTTAAAATGACTATTTTTTATTATTTTATAGATCCGTACAATGAGTCAGAAATTAAAATTTGACATGGAGATAGGAGAGGATGCTTCCTAACTGAATAACACACTTTTTTAGGGTTTGGAATGTGTGGTGAGGCTGTAGATGCATTTTTCACTCTCTTGGCAACGAGGCCTAATTGAGGCCTAGTTAGGAGAGAGAGGGCAGAAAAAGACATCTCCACTCACTCTTAGAGCATGAATTGAACCTAGAGATATAAGAGGATAAAGGGTACTATAATATACCCTTATATTATTAGGATACTTTATAATTTTATCTTTACAAGGAGGTTTGCACAAAAAAAGGCTATAATGAATGAGGAATATTTGGGGCTTTTGGTAGACAACAACTTGTTGGGACTAGTTTGAGACCTCAAAATGGATTATTTTAGGTCTAATATGATGTGAATAGGCCATCCATGAAGTTTGGATGAGATAAAGTGACTAAAAACAAGTTTTGACACTTGTTTGAAAAATAGGCCTAAAGAGATGAAAAACCCTCTAAACACCTTACAAGAGAAAGAGGTGATATGTTAAGGAGAACCTATTGGGGTTAGCTAAGAGGTGTTAAGAGAAAATAAAAAATGTTGCAAAAATTGATCTGACCACCAATAAGGCCACTTGTCCTTCAACATGAAGAGAAGAAGAGGAGTTTAAAAGGGATATTCAAGGTGTTAAGCAACTATTTCAACTCCCATGCCACTTGGAGGGTTGGAGCATCTGAAGAAGATCAACACATGTCATCTAGGACCTATTGAGGTAGTTCCCTAACTACTCTCTTATTTATAACTCACATGACACTTGTCTACTCTCTCTCTCTCTCTCTCCCACACTCTTCTTCTCTTCTCTCACAACTGTGTTATATATTGAGCTACTTTGGCTTTGAAATGTATCCCCCATTTAGGTATGGTGAAACCTTTCTCATTTTTTATACCTTTGATCAATAAAGTAACTATTTTTTACCTCATTCTATGACTACATGCAGTTATAAATCTCTAAATCGTTGATCTTATCAAGTGTAGATGTATAATACCTTTTTTGTGTCTTATTTATCTTGCCTCATGTGGTTGTTTCTCTCTTACAAGTTACAGTTGGTGTCATTAGTGGTATCTTGTGGGTTTTGAAGTGGAATTATTATTCCCTATTAGCCTTACAATGCCTTATCCTTATACAAAACATTGATGCAATAGGTTCATTGTAGGATGTGTATATGTTCATGTTGTCTTGTAGGTCTCAGTATATTGTGCAATGTGTGGTAGTGGTCAACAAAGTTTGGTAAATCACCACTGTAGTTAGGTCTATTTTAGTTATTTATACCCATTTTCAAAGTAATCAAGTGATAGAGTAGTGAAAGTGAGCCTAAGTGATTCATCAAGGGGAGCTAGCCCTTCAATCTATAGATTTACCCTTGTTATTGACAACCCACAAGTCTAGGGGTGATTCCATATTTATCCAAATTTAGAGAGGTCTGAACAAACTTCTCCTAGTTATAACAAGAATGATGACCTTTCTTGCATTGAAATGTAAGTGAATTCATTTAATTGTGCATAGTAGCATTTACTTCATATGGAGGGTTTGTTTGCTACATTTACAAATTTCAATAGTAATAACATACGTTTGCATTAATAATAAGTAGTAAAAAGACCCTTTCATATAATATTGAAATCTAAGGGGAGTTTAGACCCTTATGGAAAAATATAATGCATTTAAGAAGTTAGTATGTTTTATTAAAAGATTTGCATAGAAAATAAAGATATTTTATTATGTAGCTTTTGTATTGATTAAAATATCATTGTCATTTGTTTTGAGAAAATGAAAAGGAATGATTAAGGTTTGAAATTTGTGGGATTTTTATTGAGTAACATCCTTTTTGGGAAGAGAAGGGAGGCAGGTTTTAGGGCATTGAATGGTGAAGTTTAGAGCAATTTTCCCTTGGGCAGAACAAGGAGTGTCTTTAACTTAGATTCATGGCATCCCTAGAGAATGACAACCTGCCTGTTGGATGAGAGGCATAGTGTAGTAATGGTGGGAAATAAGGGGATGAGGAATAAAATAATGAGGAGTTTAAATCACAAACATGACATTGATAGAAGAAATAAGGGAGAACAATGTGGTTTTGAAGGGGATTCATGACCTCTATTTTATGTGTAGCTAAGTAATGTATTTCCTTGATTTAGGTTTGTTTTTAAAACAAAAAGGGGGTGTTTGTTGAGTTCAATTGCATTTTAGATCATGTTTATTGAATAATAAGCAAACCCTTTTGTGTGAAATGCACTTAAATAGAGTTTAACATTCTCTTTGGGGTTTTAATGAATCTTGTCAAATATTTTGGTTTCATTTTATGGGAAAATGATGATTGAAAAAAGCTTGGGATTTATTTTTAATGGGCTATTTTAAATGTGTGTTTGCTATCAAACCCTTTTTTTATATTCATTGTACGTATTTTTATTGTTGAAAACCCTCATTATAGGCCTAGGGGTAAGGATTCACCCTTACCCACATGTCATCTTGGAGATCTTACTCGACCTTGTTATGCTATTTGAAAACAAATTTGTATAAAGAGGTTATGGAAGTGCCAAATGTTAATTTAGGAAGCTACAAGTTTATTTTGTTGATTTATGTGTATAATGGTAATACAAGTCACTTCATATAGGTGATTTTAGGTCTAATTTTAGACCTATAGGTGGTGGGAATAGTCATTGACATGCCTAAAACTCACATTCACCTTAGAATGTTAACATGAACTTGTAGCATGTTATTGTGTACAATTGTTAGTATAAAGTTATTGGAAAATAAGATGAAGATACAACTGTTAAGATTGAGTTATTGATAGTAAAATTATTTTTTTGGAAACTCCACAGCCTGTATGGTGGTGCCAAAGTCTATATAGTAGTTATAGCTACATGTATTACTCTTCTTGCTTGGATGTACACTACTTCTTTGTAGACTCACCTTGGCTGCTCATAATTAAACAATTCTTCCATTGCATCGATATGCTTTAGTCAATTAATCCTTAGTTGGGCATTAAATGAAGTGTCTTGAATGTATAAATGATAGTGTCTAGATAAGTTACAACCATAGGTATACTTGGGTTGATTTCACTTTTAGTCAATATCTATATGCATAGACTTTTATTTATTTATTTATTCTATTATTAATTATAGGGGTATATAGATGCTCAGTTATTTCTTAGTAACAGTAGTTAATATGCTTAAAAGTGAATATGTAAATAAGGATAGACTTAATAATTATTATTGGCAAATGAAAATATCAAAATGGTTATTATTTGTAGAGTTATGCAAAGAAGTATCTAGTTTAGATATACATATAAATGATAATGGCTTGCTTATATTATTGAGATGGAGCTCCAAAAGTTATAGTAAGTACTTGGTTTTTTTATGGTTTGGTCGCATTAAGCTTTTTGATAAAATCAAAAAATTATCTTGAGTTGTTATTAACATGCTTAGTCAAGATCTTAGATGATTTAGTTGGTGAAATGATTATAGACATTTAGGAAGCTATAGTATTCCTTCAGGATCCTCGATACTAGTTCAATAAAGGTTTAAGAAGTCATATACAAATATAATAAATTCATGTAATGTTGGAATAAGGATTAACTTGAATGATTTTTGAATAAGTATGACCTTATGAGTAGTTAAGATGTCATTATGAGTTTTGATGGAACTATGTTGTTAGCAGATGACTAAGAGGATTTAGACATGCCAAAATTGATCCATTTACATAATATAACATTGAAAGACTTAGCATGCATATTCCTTTTCATGAGTTTGTAGGGCATAGTAGTTGTAGCTATCTAGCATGGAGATTAATTAGGATCATAAAAAGAATAATGGAATTTGTGATATCATGTTCGATGTCATTATTTTTAATGCTTTAAAATATTTACACATGCTTGTGCATGCATATGCTTATTGTTAGCAATATGCCACTTGGTGTACATTGTGAATATCATTATAGTTATGGATTTAAGCATATTGGAAGGTTATTTGATGTTGTGATGTATTATTATGGTGAGATTACAATAAACTTAGGTGGTATAAGACTATAAAGTTGTCTTGTGATAATTTGTACCTTCCATGATTGAAATTTAAAATTTTGAAATTTGGTACAAACCTACATAAAATATATTGTAGCTGTTTAGACTACTTAAAATGTGTTCCTATGTATAGTTGTATTTACAAGCTATGTTTATGAGTCATTCTCTAAGATAAAGGATAATGAGTAATGAAAGTTGGACTTCACATAACATTACTCGTTGTAAGTTATCTATAGGATGATGTATATAATAGAGAGTATGGGTGTGTGCGAATTTGACTCATCAAAAGTCAGATAACTATAATAAAAACTTTGGCCAAAGTAATGTTATAATTATATACATTGTTTTTCCACCTGCACCTTCTAGATTACATGCATGTTTGATGTCATACTAATAGAGGACACATCCATGATATGTATGGTTTTTGTATGTGATAGTGAATGTATAACATAATGTTATGGATTAATTATTAATGTTCACATCACTGTTATCTACCCCTTCAAGAAGGGAAGGGCCACTCCAAATGGGGAGGAGTGCAGGGGACCATTGGTATGTGGTTGAAATAAAAGTGCTAAGATGTTGCTCTCCCCACTTAAAGTTTAATCTAATTTACTATAGAGATATAGTCACGACTACTACTTGTAGTGACATGCTATTGTGTTAGTTTTCATATAAAAATAATGAAATGAAAAACACACTAAGAAGCTTAATACCTCTATGCCTAGATCATAGGGGTAACATAATGAACAAATGACAAATGACAAATGACAAATGACAAATGACAAATGACAAAGCTCAACTAAAATGCAAAGAACTTACAAATTTCCTTACCTTTCTTGAATGCTCCAAATTATGTTTTCATTTGGTTTGCTCGGCTTGTGCTCAAGAAGTCTATGGAAATGGAGCTTGGCTATCTCCTCTACTTGGTACCGCTTAGCTTATGCTTGATGTAGATTTATGTATTGACTTGTGATTTTGGCATTATAACACTATTGTCATGCAATCTTTCTCTAAAACCAATATTATAACTTTACTATGTCCAAGCTCTCCAAATGAAGAGGTAAATGCTTGTATTTATATGTTTAGAAACTAACCCCAACTCAAGGTAAGTTAGAGTATATTTAAATCTTGGAATGGGTTCAAACCTAACCTTAGTGAGTTAATTAACCCTAGTAGAATTAAAAGGTGTCAAAACCTCATGATTAGTAATAAATAGGCATGTTGAGATATTTTTTTGGATATTTAAAAACTCACAAAGTAATTATGAATTCCTAGGATATTCTTAAATTTTTGAATTTCCTTTTTTTTATAATTTCAGTAATTGCTCATGGATAATTCATTTAGGCATTTAATTAGGTTTTGCATTTTAATTAATTATGTTTAGGCATTTTAGCATTTTGTAAGATTTGAATTAATTTGATGTGTGCATTTGCCCCATTTAATAGGTCGATAAGCTAAATTATATTTTATGAAGTCAAATTTGAGATGTTTTAGTGATTCTTATGTTAGATTTGTGAAGGTTGGTAAGAATTGATCTAAAGCCTAGTTGAAGCCATTGGTGGCCAATTTTAGGTGTCTATAGCTTGTCCTTGTTTGGGAAGGTGTTGCAAACTGTAAGCATAGTAACATCTTCTCAAAGATTGAAAAGGTACTGTATGCTTCCAACTTCAATGACAATGGATGAATTGTAGGTGCCCTTCGAGGGAGCGATTGGAAAAGGTGTCGGCAAACAGTCCCTCAAAAGAAGGAAATGAGTGGACCAAATAGATGAAAATGATGGGGTAGAAGGGACTAATTTGCCCATAGGTGGTTATAATCAGTGATATATGGAGCTACCCCAGTTAGGGTAGACAAATAGGATGATTTGCCCATAGGTGGTTATAATCATCAGCATAGGTGAGATGGTGTATAATGGTTTGCCCAAAGGTGGTTATAAACATTGTATCATGATAGTGGCAAATGTGATATGGAAGATGCAAGTGGGAAACTATAAAATGATTTCCACAAAAATAGTTATATTCATTAATATCCCAAGTATGGAAAACACGATTGATGGAAGGTGATGGAAAATATGATGATATAGAGGATAAAGATGAATTTGGGTAACCTATTAGTAGGGAGATTCTCATCTGAACTAGCAAGGAAAAAAATTCTTTCATTGTTTAATTACTCTATTTAGGATATGATTTGGATTCAAATGAGAATAGTCTTGGTGCCAAGGAAATATTTTCACCATTGTGCTGATGGATAATAAACGAGCCCCTCCAAGGGGAGTTAAATTTTCCATGCATCCCCTTTGGTTCTCTCCTTTTGTCCCACAACGAGACTTGATCTCCAACTTGGAAATCACAGTTTTTTGCCTTCTAGTCGAAGAGTTTTTTCACTAGACTTTGATGGGTAGCAATTCGATCCACCACCATAGTTCTATACTTATCTAGCTTAGTCAGGCACATGATCCTCTTATCAAGGAAGCTTTCATATGTCCGATCTTCAATTGTCTTAGCCAATTTTAATGCTAGCAATTCCAATGTGATTCGTATCTCAACACTGATACCATAAAGAAGTTGTAAAGGAGACATACCAATTACCCTCTTGGGCATAATTTTGTCTACCCATAAAGCATCAACCAATGCCTTATGCCATGTCCTCTAATTGTCATCTGCCAGCTTCTTGATGATAGTCACTAGGTTCTTATTGTTAGGATCTAGGAAGCACAATTGATTACCTTTGTATGAGCAACTAAACAAAGAATTAAACCAGAATCACAAGTAACTAGAATTCGAAAATAACACAGAATATGAGAGACAATACCCAATTGTATTAATACTCTTCCAGAAATAAAATACAATAAAGAAGATGCCACACTCTTCTTCCACACCTCTTAGGCTTCCCACACCTAGTGTACAGTAATTCTCTTTCAAGAGTTCTCTCTCTCAATCACGATCACAATAAACAACTCAAGCACAGAGCTGTTGTTCACCTCCAACTAGTCAGTAACAATACTGCCAGTCCAAGTACTCAAAGTACTCCAAGTAGATCACCTTTGCACAACCTGCAACACAACTGATCTTACTTACACATGTAGATCTCACTTGATCTTGCTATACCACAGATCAACCTGGCCTTACACACTTATCGAACGAGATCTTACACACTCGATTCTACAGAACTGACACCAGCACCCTTGTGGATCTTCTACCAGATCTTGCTATCCCACAGATCTACTTGATCATACACACTTGGCACTATGGCACTAAGAGGATCCACCCTTGCTCTCTTCCCTCTGAAGGAGCTAACCTTGCTCTCTCTATCTAGTACAAATTACAATACAACCCATGGGTCTCTTAAATAGATCCCATACAAATAATAATTAGACTTACAATAATTAGAAACTGCAGCCCAAGACTAAAATTAGCTTTTAACATGCAAATAACCGGTTCGTTAACAAACTGTTCGTGAAATCGACAGTTCTAGAACTGCATAGGCGACCGACATCGATCACTGTTAGTTTGGAGGTGATCGACGTCAGCCAATCCATGACCGATGTCGGTAGCTCTGTGTACTAGATATGACTGACGTCGGTTGGCCTGACCGACGTTAGTTGCTTTACACCTTAGTAACCTCCTCCATGTCTGCATACAATAAAGCTTTTAGCTCCACAACCTAACAATATCCCACTTGGAGATAAATAGCTGTAGCTGTACCTGTACCTATAAATCATTTAATTTATTTTCTGGCTTGTATCCCTCTTCAAGCTCAATCTTGAAGACCAAGCACCACACATCCTGTGGTGCTCTGCATGTCATCCAAGTAACCTACCACATCCGCATCTACAAACCCATGTAGAAAAGAACCTAACCCTGCATAGCATGTATACCTATTGTTAATCCCTCTCAGATACCTGAGAACCCACTGAACTGCTCTTCAGTGCTTCTTTCTCGAATTAGCTACAAACTTGCTGACAACACCCGCTACTAGGGCAACAACAGATCTAGTACACATGTACTTAACCTCATCATGTGAATTGGGACCCTGTTCTGTGAATTGTCCATCCATAAGTGTGCTTATCGATTCTGAATCCTACATCTTGAACCATGCCACTACCTTATTCACACAATCATCTGGAGACAAAATCAACCTGTGACCTTCCATGTCTCTAGAAAAACTCATGCCAAAGAATTTCACTGCTCCCAAATTCTTCATGACATACCACTGAACTAACTTTACCTTTAGCTCAACAAAAATCTGCATGTGTGACCCTACAACAAGCATACACACAACATACAGTAACAGGATAATGTTGCAATCATCATCCAACCTAGTAAAGTAAACACAATGGTTACAATGACACTGACTAAAGCCATACTTTGTCATACACCTTTCAAACCTGTACCACTGTCCTACAGCTTCCTCAAGACCATATACCCTTGCCTTTCATCTCACGTGTCCATTCCCTCTCTTCTTTAACCAAAGAATCTATTCATCTCTTAGTACTTTCATCCCAGTTGACAACTCTACCAAATCTCTTGTTTGGTTCTCTTCCAAAGAATTTATGCCATGCTCCCACTGTTTCCTAGATCCTACCTGCTCTGCAGTGAGCAACAAGTATAAAAAAAGGGAATAACGAATTTGAGGCTTACTTACCCTTTTAATCCTCCACATGGGCATTTGAGACTCCTTGACAGCTTGCTATCTGCCCAAAATCTATTCTAGTGACCGATGTCAGTCACCACCCAGTCTGCATCTGATCGACGTTGGTTCCATGCGACTGACCTGACTACCTACGTCAGTTCCCTGACTAACATCAGTGTTTACCTGGTCACCGATACTGGTTCTTTGACTGACATCGATCGTCACCTACCTGACACCATCGACTTCTTCAGTCTGCACACGATCGACATCGGTGGCTACCTGTTTGACGTTGATTACCTCTGACTGACGTCAATACCTGTGTTTTCTTGTGAGTGATGACTTTTTACTCGTGAGCTCACTTTGAATTAAAACCCTGTCCAAACTACCCTGCTCAGAGTTATTCAATCTCATCCGTTGATCTCTGTCCATCATCTCCTCCATAAACACCAAGGCTTTCCAGTTCTTAAGTTTGTCAAACACATCTGACCTCCTCTTAAGAACATGCATCTCCTTCTTGCTCATGTGACCAAGTCTACAAAGCCACGTCTTCGCAATAAAAGAAGAATTAGTAATACAAGTAGGTAGATAAAGAGTACCTACTTTCTTACCACATGCTAATTCAAGTGCATCCACTGTGAGAGTTCTTGTGCATCTCTCATCACCCAACTTTTCTAAAAAAATTAGCCTCATCTTCAAAACTAGGACCTGCATGACATCTTTCAACACCCATGTGTTGGCCGTCTGTAATTTCAGCCGCACTTCTCCTTTGCCAATACTTTGACAAGGCTCACCAACCCCTAAATAAATCTTTTCAAATTCTCCATGAACCTTAACATGGAAAAATATTCTATTTGGCACTGTGTGGAAAGAGGCAACAGAATCTATAAACCAAGATTCTACTTTATCCAAGGAACATTAAGAATAACTAGTGCAATAATACTTGCAACACATGCTCTTTCATGCTGATCTTCTACCAACCAGCAATCTTTCTTTACCTACTCTTTCTTTCCATAACACTGTAATTGACCATTCTTGCTTTTGAATTCCTCCATTCTTAGTGTACTTTCTTCTGCCATTGCTATACTCCCATTCAATCAAAAACCCCTGAGAGTGATCTGTAATCAAATACAAACCTACTCCCTGTAACCTCACTCTGATACCAACTTGTTAGTTGGTATCACTTAGTGAACTAGCAACCTAGCTCTGATACCAACTGTTAGGATCTAAGAAGCACAATTGATTACCTTTGTATGAGCAACTAAACACGTAATTAAACTAAAATCACAAGTAACTAGAATTTGAAAATAACACAGAATATGAGAGACAATACCCAATTATATTAATACTCTTCTAGAAAGAAAATAAAATAAAGAAGATGCCACACTCTTCTTCCACACCTCTCAGGCTTCCCACACTTGATGTACAGTAATTCTCTTTCAAGAGTTCTCTCTCTCAATCATAGTCACAACAAACAACTCAAGCACAGAGCTGTTGTTCACCTCCAACCAGTCAGTAATAATACTGTCAGTCCAAGTACTCAAAGTACTCCAAGTAGATCACTTTTGTACAACCTGTAACACAACTGATCTTACTTACACATGTAGATCTCACCTAATCTTGCTATACCACAGATCAACCTGGCCTTGCACACTTGTCAACTGAGATCTTACACACCTGATTCTATAGAACCGACACCAGCACCCCTGTGGATCTTCTACCAGATCTTGCTGTCCTACAGATCTACCTGGTCATACACACTTGGCACTAGGAGGAGCCACCCTTGCTCTCTTCCCTTTGAAGGAGCTAACGTTGCTCTCTCTATCTAGCACAAATTACAATACATCTCATGGGTCTCTTAAATAGATCCCATACAAACAATAATTAGACTTACAATAATTAGAAACTACAGCCCAAGACTAAAATTAGCCTTTAACATGTAAATAACCAGTTCGTTAACAAACTGTTCATGAAATCGACAGTTCTAAAACCGCACAGGCGACTGACGTCGGTCGCTGTTAGTCTAGAGGTGACCGACGTCGACCGATCCATGACCGATGTCAATAGATCTGTGCACTGGAAATGACCGATGTCAATTACTTTGCACCTTAGCAAACTCCTCCATGTCTACATATAATGAAGCTTTTAGCTCCACAACCTAACACTTATTACTTGATTCAACTTGTCCATTCCCTTGTGGAAAGTAATCAGAAGAGTGGGAGAATGTAATCCCATAGTAGAAATAGAATTGTGTAATCTCTTGAGAAGTGAAACAAGCTGCACTGTCAGTAACAATCTTGGTTGGGACTCCAAACCTAGAAATGATATTCTTCTTAAAAAAATTGCACACTACTTCGTAAGTAGAATGCTTGGTTGGAATCGCTTCCATCCACTTGGTGAAGTAGTCAGCTGCTGTAAGGACATAATCATGTCTAGCACTTAAAGATGGGTTTATAGCTTTAATAAAATCAATTCCTCATTACTAGAATGGTTCCTCTATGACCATTGGATTGAGAGGCATGTCAACTAGCTTAGGTCTTCCAATAAACTATTGGTAGAGTTCACATTTCCTTAACCATTTATATGCGTTATGAAATAGAGTAGGCCAGTAATACTTGGCTCGTAGAATCTTATGAGCAGTCACAGGAGCAAAAAAATGTCCTCCACAGGCTAAGTTATGGAAAGATTTTAAAAGTTGGCTTTGCTATTCCTTGTCCACGTAGCGAAAAAACACTCCATCAAGGCTTCTCTTGTACAGGCCGTTATCTCAAAGGACAAAATTGGTAGCTTTCAGCTTGATAGTCCTCCTTTCTTTGTAGGATAAGTGAGCAAGACACTCACCATAAGTGAGGAAATGAGCAATATCTGAATACCACTCATTGGTGGTGGAGATAAAGAGTACTATTAGTGTGTCTTCTACCTCTGCTTCTTCATGTTCTATTTCATTTGGTTTGTTATTAACAATTAATTGGTAAAGGCATTTTCCCCATACCAACTTTGTTGGCTTAATATCAAGATCAAACTCCTGTATCTTTGCAATCTAATTACCTCTTTTCATCCCAAACTCTTGTTGAGTTAATATGGATTTGACTGTGGTGTCAGGAACCAAGGTAGTAGTGTGTGAATTCAGTATGTAAAAGCAGAAATGCTTGACTACCTTCACCACTACATAAGCATGCTTCTCCATGTTTGAGTACTTCAACTCATGAGCTTTAAGAGGGCAGCTCATGAAAGAAATGGGAGATTCCATACTTCTTTATTTTGTTGAACTAGAATTGCTAAAAGCGTGTGTTTAGAAGCATAGCTGTACATGATAAACTCTTTTTTGTAGTCTGGACAAGCCAGAGTTGGGGCGTGAGCGATGGCAATCTTAATATCCTCAAATGCTGACTTGCCTTCTTCAGTCTAGCTGAAGGTGGCCTTTTCCTTCATCATATTCATAATGTGTCGAGTCTTCTCAGCAAACTCAGGAATAAACTGTCATAAAAAATTTACCTTTCTGAAGAAAGAGTGAACAACAGTTTTACTTGTAGGCAATGTGAGCTCTTGGATAGACTTGACTCTGTCTGAGTCAATCTTTATGCCTTCTTTGGACACAATGTGTTCGAGAAGTTTCCCCTCTGTAACTCCAAAAATAGACTTCTTGGGGTTCAAAGAAATACCATTTTGACGGCAGCACTCTAGCACTTATTGTAAGTGGCGTATATGATCTGGGTGATGCTTAGAGAAGACAGTCAAGTCATCAAGATAAACTACAATGAACTTACCCATCTCATTCTTGAAAGCAAGGTCCATTGCTCTCTAAAAGGTGGCACTGGCATTTATTAGGCCAAAAGGCATCCTTCTATATGCAAATGTGCCCCAAGGTGTAGTGAACACTGTCTTATGTTGGTCTGCCTCACCAACTTCAACCTAATTATATCCTGAGAAGCTGTCTAACATTGATAACATCTCTGAACCAGTCACTGTCTGAAGCACTTGATCCATGATTGGCAAAGGATAGTTATCCTTCAAAGATGACCGATTTAGATTTTTAAAATTCATACAAACACGAATTTTTCCATTCTTCTTCCTTACAGGCACAATGTTTGCAATTCATGTGGAATGATGGATTGAAAAAATGATTCTAACATTTAACATTTTTTGTATCTTAGACAAAATAGTACCAGATATCTTTAGATTGTACTGTCTGGATTTTTGCTTGTAAGGTGTTAAATTAGCCTTGAGAGGAATATTATGTCGAACTTCATCAGGCCAGAGTGACTTTAAGTCATCAAATGAATATGCTAGAATATCCATATATTGGTGGAGCAGAGTGGTGAACTGGAACTTCTCTTCTTGAGTACAACACTTCCCAATGTTCACTATTTTGGGATTTTCTTTAGTACTCATATTTATTTGATCAAACCCCTAAGAGGAGTTTGAATCTGTTTACTACTGTTTGACAAACCTTTCATGCTTGTCAAATAGTTTTTCTAAGGAAACCAAGCCTTTTGGGATTTTATTCCCTCTAAGTTGCAGGAACTCTTCCCCTGCATTTGAACTTGATTCGGGGGTTATTTCAAGCTTGTGAAGTTCACTACCTTTGAAATGCAGTCATTCAAAGCTGTCCTTTTGTTCCAGAAAGGCAATGATTTGATGATCATCATTGAGTACTTGCCAATGATAAGCATTATCAGGCACACTTGGTTGAAAAACTAATTGAATGGTGTACTTCTCTCCTTTGAAGTCTAGGTGAGAAACTAAAAGAGTTGCTAAAACAACAAGTGCATCAGCTCAGTCGTTGACTTCTCTGAATATAGTAGAGATGTTGAAAGCATTAAAGCTTTCCATTTAATCCCAGACTAGATTGTGATAATGGCACAATCTCTCTTTTTTGGTTTGATATAGATTCTTTACCTGACAAACCACTAGTTCAGGATCTCCTTTGGCATGAAGGAGTTTGATGTCTTTATCTCTAGCAGCCTTCAATCTGAGCAACGTAGATTCATACTCAGCTGTGTTAGTGTTGCTGAACTATAACTTATATGAGTAAGGAAAAATATCTCTTTGAGGAGATATCAACACAATCCCTACTCTTGAGCTAATAGAGGAGCATCTGCCATCAAATTCCAAGATCTATACCTCATCAAACATAGATCTTCCATCAAATTTCTCTTCATTAGAGATGGAAGATTCTTCTCCATCTATACTGCAACTTACCAGTTCTTCTGATGTATGGTCTGAGTCAAATCCTAGGTCACATTCAGGTACTTCATCGGTGGATAAAAAGTAATTACCTATG
This sequence comes from Torreya grandis, assembly GCA_037957365.1. Lineage (NCBI taxonomy): Eukaryota > Viridiplantae > Streptophyta > Pinopsida > Cupressales > Taxaceae > Torreya > Torreya grandis. Next base: position 2,329,569 of record JARHVA010000355.1, read on the forward strand.
CCTGAAGACTCAAACAAAATTTGAGCTTCAGGTGTTGATGTCTGAGTGACCACATATTTTGCTTCTTTCTCAGGGAGCAGCCTCTACATAACACCTTTAACTAGGATCCTTGCTTCTGATAGGTCCATGCTTAGTTCTCCCCCAACATCTTTGCATAAATTTCTTCCAAGAAGGATGCGGTATGATGCTGGAACATCAACCACTAGAACAGTCATCTTGATTCTCTTATCTGGGAAGGCCGTAAATGCAAATTGAGCATCTTTGATTTGTCCTAGTAGAGGCACTTGTTTGTTCTCCATGGAGAAGCATCTGCCAAAGGTTCTAGTTTGCGTGAGGCTAAGAGATTCTGTCACCTTGGCAGGCATGACATTATCAGATGCACTTGAGTCTATAATGCAGTTGCTTAGCTTGTGACCATTTATTAACAGGGAAACATAGAAAGGCTCTATTATCCTAGGGGTAGTAGGAGGAGTAATGACAAGATTATTCTGAGTGGATATGATCTTGGGAAGAAAAGGGGTTACTTTTGGAATTTCTTGCCTTGTAGGGGTGGCTTGGTTCTTCAAGCATTGAACCAACTTGTCCAACTGCTCAGGGTTAGACTGCAAGAATTCAAATTCAGTAATTTGAATTTGGGTCTTTTTGACATGATCAATTATGTCAAATGACTAAATGAGACTAGGAATAAGGATGGGAGTTCATCTTTTTGATCTTTAGGAGGGGGAGAATTAGCCTGCGAATTCGAAGTAGAAGGGGTAAAGATGTTTGATGAACTCACCTTTGCAATCACCGGGTCCTTTGACTGGAAAGGCAAAGTAGTTCCTCACTTAGCAATTGATATTACTGGTTGAGGTCACTCCTCTATCTTCTCTTTATCAACTTGCTGTGTTGACTAGTTTTGTGACCTGGTAAACACTGCGTATGATCCATCAAACGCTTTTCCTTTATTTTTGGGTTCATCTTGATAATTCAAGAAACCAATGTTGGAGTCACCAGATGATTCTTCTTGACCTTTTGTAAGGAGATCAACATCATTTTCTTGGTTCAATTTAGGCTGGAAAGAGAAATTAGATTATATTTCAAGATATCCCACTACTGAATTGGTTGGGGATGCTTCAATAGCAAGTTTCCCTTGTGGGGGAGGAAGACGATTTAGCTACCCTTGATTCCTGGCAGTATTACCTTGGTATGACTGGTTTGACAATGTCCTCCTTAGCATATGTCTATATGAAGGAGCATAAGACATTCCTTGCGCCATTTGCTTTTTGAGAGCAAGTAACTCATTTGCCAACTTTTTCACGATTGGATCATTGGTGATTGTAGATGGATATTCAAAAGATGATGAGGGCCTATTTCTGTTAGGATCTCTCCTTATCTTTCTAACTAAGATAAGGTCATCTTCTACCTCAGTGGCCAAATCTTGAGCTTCAGTAAGGTCTATTCGGCCAGCACGTCTAAGTAGAAAACTCACTTCAGGCAGCAGTGAGTTGATGAAGAAGCAATTAAAGTTTTTAGGTATAGGTTGAGCAATTGTAGGAATCTTGTTCCTCAACTTGTCAAACTTAGCTATGAAATCCCTCATTGGTTCATGAGGCTCCTTCTTCATTTGGGTGAGTTGGGCCAGAAGGGCATGTGCATCTTCTGCAGGTTTGAATTTGGCTTCAAACTTGGCTTTGAGTGTGTCTTAGTCAGTTACTGACCGAGCCTGCAAATGGTAGAACCAATCTGCAGTAGCACCTTGCAATGTCTCTACAAAAAGCCTGATTGCGACATCCTCATACTCCACTCCTATCACACCATAAGCTATGCTGAATGCTGTAATGTGTTCATCAGGATGAACCTTCCCATCATCGTAGAACTTGGGGAAATTCTTTTTTGAACTGCATGTTAGTTCATGTAGGGGTGGAGTTAGGTCGAGTGGACCAAAAGAGTTACCCCATGGGCCTCGAGCTGCCATTGTATGACTATGAAAAGGGGGAATAAATCTCAGAGGGGTGATTATTAGCAAATCTTTATTAATAGCAAAAGTGGACGCTTTGCCTGGTAATGAAGACTTGACTTTAGTAGAAGGAAAGCTCCTGGTTTGTTGGAGACGAGATGATGAAGAGAACATATCAAAATTACTTTGTTGTACCAACTCGAATATAGGGTCAACAATACCTTTTGCTCTCTGGCTTCGTGTATACCTTGGATCTGCTAGAGTGTAAAATATCAATAGAAAAGAACTGGCACTGCTTTAGCTTGAAGCTTGAGGCTTCAAACTGCGCGTTCTTCCCCAGCAGAGTCACCAAAAATTGTTGGGTGAATATTTTTAGTTGAACCAAGGCTTTGAACTTGTCTTGAAAGCATTTGAGTGTTAAGAGCTTGTTTCTTTCTTATAGAGTCTGTAGATTTGAACTTGCAGAGTCCATAGATTCCTGCCTGCAGAGTCTGTAGATTTTTGCCTGCAGAGTCTGTAGATTTAAGCCTACAAAGTCCGTAGATTCTTGGAAAAGCTTGAGAAATGAGGAATTTGAAAGCTTAGAACAAATTTTGAAAAGGGGAAAGATAATTTTTGGTTCTGTAAGACCAAAATAGCTCATATGTTGTCCCAAAAATGAGTGAACATTTTTAGGGTACAACATAATGTTCATCAACTCATCAAGTTCATCCCTTTCTGGTGTGGTAAGCTTGTATACTCCAATGCCATAGTTTAAATTAATGATGAAAGGACCTACATAGTTGGGTTTGAACTTGGATTTATGTTTCTTCTTAGTCATGGTATCCTTTTGGTTCTTTTTAAGTACAAGATCACCAAGATTAAATTCTCTATGTTTCACGTGTTAATTATTGTGGCCACATAATTAGTTCTGATAGGCTTGAAGGTTTTTTATTGCATTCATACATTTTTCATCAAGTAACTCTAGCTCTTGTAGGTGAGCTACTCGATAATATTCATCATCTAGGACATGCTTCAAAGAAATGCATAAAGAAGGTAACTCGATCTCAATGAGAAGAATGGCCTTAGTGTCATAAACAAGTGAATGTGGAGTGGCACCTGTGAGAGTGTAGTGGTTAGTATGGTATGCCCAAAGGGTACAAAATATTTGGAGGTGTCAATCGTGACTAACATCATTGGAAATATTTTTAAGGATGTTGTTAATGATTTTGTTAGATGTTTCTGCCTGACCATTATCTTGAGGATAATATGCCACAAAAAGGTGTTGTTTAATCTTATACTCGACACATAGTGATTTGACATCTTTATTCTTAAATGATCCACCATTATCAGATATAATGTTGGAGGGAATATTGTAGTGGAAAATGAGATGGTTGAATATGAATTTGGAAATTTGCTTTCCAGTCATGTAAGTGAGGGGTATAACTTCAACCCACTTAGTGAAATATTTTATAGCGGTAAGGATGTATTTATGGCTGTCGAAGGAGGTGGGGTTTATCTTCCCAACAAGATTGAAGCCCCATATAACAAATGACCATGGCGTCAACATTGGTTTCAAAGTATTGGCAAGGGAATAAATTAGATTGGCATGCTATTGATATTTATCACACCTTTTCACATATGCAGCTACATCTACATCCATCGTTGGCCAATAGTACCCAATACATAAGAGCTTTTTAGAGAGTATGATCCCGCTGGTGTGGGATCTACATGCTCCTTTGTGTACTTCTCATAACACTAATGTAGATTCTATCAAAGTTAAATAATGAAGTAGAGTTCCATCAAAATTGAGATGGTATAGGTTGGTCTGAGTAAGGTATAATGTGTGGCATGGTCGATAAAGTCTAGATTATTTGCAGGATAGTTTTGATGGCAAAATATGGCCATGTCAATAGGCATATAGGTCTGAATACCAAGTAGAGCTAGGATAGTTAAAGGTTCATGAGCTGGTGCTAGAAAATTTTTAATGAGAAATTCGTATTCCTTGACTATATCTATTTATTGAATCAGAGATCCAATAGTAGCCATGATATTTGCTATTCTATTACTGGCCCTTGGTATATGTTCAAACTAGACATCGATAATATGTTGCTTGAGAGTGTCGACCATGGACTTGTATGATACCGACTTGCCATCTTTGGTCTGAAAATGGTTTGTAACTTGATTGGTGATTATCTGAGAATCACCATAAACCTTTAGATTTGCTATGTTCCATTGTACTATCTATCAAAGCCTTGTAATAAGTGCTTCCTATTCAACCATGTTATTGGTATAAGGAAAGTTGATCCTAAATGACTTAGGGATTAGATCCGCCTATGGAGTAATAAATAAAAGGATTACACCCAATCTATGTGTTGTGAATGATCCATCAAAATACAACTTCCAGTATTGTGCTTCAAGAGGTGTTTCAATGATGGTCATAATGGATTCGTCTAGAAATTGGAATGTCAATAGTTTTGTATCTGCAAGGGATACTTCAACAAGCTAATTCGTAAGAACCTGCCCTTTGATGGATTTATGGTTCACATATTCTATCTCAAACTCACTGAGAATCATTATCTATTTGGCCATGCAGCCTTATAAATTCATTGTAGATAATAGATAATTGAGCAAATCTACTTTTAAAATGACCATAGTCTTATTATTCAACATGTAATGTCATATTTTTTAAGCTTTAAATACCATAGCTAAACATGATTTTTTAGTGGGAATATAATTATACTCATATGTGATTAGTTTATGACTTGAATAGTATATGACATGCTCCTTTCCATTATCATCATGTTGAGTGAGAAGTGCCCCTAGGGATTTATCTATGGTCGATAAATATAAAAGGAATGGTTTTCCTAGCATTGGTAGCAATAAAATAGGTGGATTTGCAAGATAGTATTTCAATTGTTGAAAAGATTTCTAGCATTCATTGTCTCAATGAAATTCTACTCCTTTCTTCAACAAGTGTGTGAATGGGTGGCACTTGTCAACGAATTGAGATCTGAAGTGTTTGATGGATTGGATCTTTCCCTACAAACTACTTCAAATTTGTCAGTGGTGGCATCTCTATTATGTCCCATACCTTGGTTGGATCAACTTCAATGCCTCGATGAGACATAATGAAGCCAAGAAATTTGCCTGAAGTAACTCCAAAAACACACTTTTTAGGGTTGATCCTAACTTTGTATTCATGCAGTCATTCAAATATCCTCCTTAGTGCTACTGGATGATCGACCCTGGTCTTTGATTTACCTACAATAGGTATCCCCTGCATTTTTGAGATCAAATGGCATAACTTGATAATAAAATGTTCCCCACAGAGTGGTGAATGTTATTTTGTGTTGGTCTTTTGGTGCCATTCATATATGATTGTAGCCTGAGAATCCATCCATAAATAAAAGCTTTTAATAACTCATTATGGAGTCAACAATCACGTCAATATTTGGCAGATAAAAGTTGTCCTTGGGGTAAGCTTTGTTTATCTCTATGAAATCAGTGCAGTTTTTGATTCCTTTAAGTTATTTGTTGATTGGTATAACATTGGATGTCCACTATGAGTAGATGATTAGTCTAATACATCTCACTTATAAGAAATTTTCTAACTCTTTATTCACTAATACAACAATGCGAGGATGTATCTTATGTAATTTTTATTTTATAGGTTTAGCATCAGGATGTACCACAAGGTGGTTAACAACCAAGGCAGGGTTAAAACCAAGCATGTCAGAGTAGGCCCATGCAAATATATCAAAAAACTTCCTCAATAGGGATGTAAAGACTTCACATTCCTCCTCAGTGAGAGATGCACCTATTTTGATCCATTTCAGGTCATTTGGAGTCTCGATATTAACCTTTGTTATGTCTTCCATTAGAAGGGTCAAACTATTTGTAAGAATAGCAGGCAAAAATTTGAATTGGCCTACAATAGTAGAGTCCTCTATTAGGGCTGACTCTTCAAGTTCTCCTAAGCATGATGAATCAAAATTGCCAAAAGGTAAGGTTGGCCATGTGACAAATACCATTGGGAACTCCTGGATGATTCAATAAAACCTTATTATTCTTTAAGACTAAATTTAGACCCATATACAAGTTCATCATTGGTGGCATCCTAAATGATTTGATCAAAATATCATTATTCTTCAAGGCTAAACTTGGACCCATAGACAAGTTTGTCATTAGTAGTCTCCTAGTATATGTTTGAGGAAGGTTGAACACTCCCATCTAGTGGCACTTGAAATAGGTTTTTACCACTAGATTGGCCTTTATATTTACTATTTCCTTGGTCCAAAAGTGCCTCAAAGAGGTTTTCTCTTTGGGACCTCATTATTTTATTTAATTATTTTTGGCTAAGGGTGTTCACCCATTCTCTAAAATAGGCTTTAGGATACAACTTGATTGAGAACCCTTGTTTGTGGTCTCTCAACGAATCATTGTCCCTAAGGCCTAGAAAATTGAAGAAGCCCTCAACATTATAAAACTCATCAACCATCACATTTGATTCTTGTTGGCCCTAGTTTATCAGTTGGGGATAATATAATAGAAGCAAAATATGGCAAATAATTGGTCTAAGGGTACTAATGGTGATAGTGCCAAATAAATTGATATGGGATAGGTCAGCAAAAGGGATATGATTGGACCCTACTTTAGTGTTGGCATTGTCATCAATAGTCATTGGTAATGGAACTTGAATAAGATATGTGGGGTTACCCCTAGGTGGTTTAAATCCAATTCCATAGGTTACTTTGTACCAAGTCATATAAATTAGCTCAAGTGTTCCCTATTGATTTGGCTCAAGGCCTCCTCCTTCATAGGCTTGGTTCTCCATGATCTGATTAGGAATAAGGTATTTGGAATTTTTGTAATAGTCAACCAATTTGTCATTATACAACCATGATTCATCTTCTGCAAGAGGGTCTTGTCTTGGCCAGAGGCTGGTATGAATGTGATAGGTGATGGACTATGTAGTTTACCTTTGCCCTTTATTTTCCATTTCATGCAAGGTGGTTTGGATTTTGGTTTTCCAAAGGACTCTAGGCTCCATGGAAGATTGGCAATATGGAAGGTATCATGGATCAAATATTCTCTTGGGCCATTAGCTAAGATAGTATAATGATTAGACATTTTAGGAGGTGGCATGTGGGAAAGTGAATAAAGGGTATCAAGATCAATGTAGTTGGCCTCTAGTGAATCAACAAGTACTTATTTCCCCTTGTCCTTATTGACAACTAAATACATGCCAAACAATAGTTATAGATTTTAAACTCAACCTCTAAATGCTTACAATTCTCGTATGGACGTAAATCTCCTGGAATAGTAACCTCCATACCTGAATGGGAGAACTTGATACACTGGTGAAATTTTGATGGATTGCATGAATCTCATGTATCCAAAGTCTACCCAAAAATATATTATATGATAAATTGAGGTCGAACACATGGCATAACGTATCATGGGTTAAGGGCCTAATGATAACTAGCAAGTTGATGGTGCCTTGTGATTCTCATTCTTCATTATCATAGACCTTGATGGTGATTGTTTTTGCTTGAAGATATATTGTTGTGTACCCAAGAAGTTTGATGAGCTTTAGAGATAAAATATTTAGACCTGATCCATTGTTTATGAGGACACGTTTCACTTTGTGCCATGTTATGTAAACTTTAATGTACAATGGATTGTTATGAAGTGGGCTAAGGGATGACATATCGCTTTGGTTGAAGGTTAATTATTGCCCTGGAGTGAGATGTCCAACCAAAGCTTTAAATTTGTACAGGAGATATGTCATTGGGAGCTTAGGATTGGCCAAAGAACTCTATCAAGATGTTTTTCTAGATAGTAGACATACACCACAAATCTAAAATTGAAATTTGTGCAGGCATCTTTTTCAATTATTCCACAATATCAAACATCTTTTCTTGCATAGCGGTAAATGGCTTGTTCTTAGCCAGAATGGGTGGTTAGATGATGTGTGAAGTGGTAGCTGGTTGTGGCCCTGGTATGGTAATCTTTGATAACCAAGTTGTAATTACACAATCGGGATTAGATATAGGACTATTATTGCTAACAAATGATGGTAGAGGGGGACCAAATAGGACAAGTCTCAATTGTCAGTGTACTTGTGCGTGGTAATGGGCTAATGATGAGTTATTGATATAAGGTCTAAAAGTGGGAATCCCTATTTACTGATTCACTTGTATGCGGTCCTAGGTCAAGGAAGGATTATTGATATAGGTTGGTTGATGGGAATGATTAGCAACCATCTTGTCTGATTGGTACTTGGTCTTGGATTGATGAAAATGGTGTTAATGCGACCCCTTGAAATATGGCCTATAATCGTGTTGTAGTCATGTGTAACTACATGATAGGTCTGTTGGTTGTTGGCATCATTTTGGCCTTGTTTATGTCTATTATTTTGATGTTGTTGGTTCTGTTAGTTCTACCTTGGTTGTTGATACTGTTCATTAGGGAAAATTTAGATATAAAATGAGTCTCCTAAGAAATCCAAAAAATACATATATATATTTTTATTTTATAAATTATTTAATTAAAAATAAAAAAATTACTTAACTACATAAATTAAGTGGGGCCACATATTTATATAATTACTACTTTTTCACTATACTTTCTATTTTTTAGATAATTTTTAAACTATTTTATTTCTCAAAACTCAAACTCAATTTTAGGTTTCTAAAATTGAAATTATAAAATTTTATGTGAAAAAATAATTTCATTTATTTTTTAACTTACCTTTTATTAATAAAATTTATGTTTCTAAATTAATATAATTTAATTAAAAAGATTTTTTTAATTATATAAATGCAAAATACTTTAAAAAAATATAATACCTTCTATTTTTTTTTTTTTAAAAATTTTAAAAGCACAACACAAGATACAAAAGTTAGAAAGTTAATCTTGCCTTAGATTTATCTCGGGTCATGTGCAGTATGTTATGTGACAGTTGCAATTTGTTAATAAATATTTTAATAAATTTTGTATTTTGTTGTGTATGGGCGTTTTATTTTATAGTTAAATTTATTTTTATAGTTGTAACAAATTTTATTTATATATATGTGTGTTGGGGGGGGTGGGGTGAGTAAGTATATATATTTATTTATTTGGTTTTTTAAATTTATTTGATATTAGTGGAGATAATAATAACTTTTACAATTATGAATTATTTTAATAAAAATAGAAAAAAATAATTAAAAATATGATTTTTGATTTTTTATATTTATAAGATTGAGAATGAGATTTCTAGAAATAAATTGTATATATATTTTTGATTGATGTATTTTGAATCATTATTTGTGATTCATATTTTTAATGATAATAAATCCTACATGATGATTCTAAATGTGTCGTTTCAAAAATTTATACATAACAAAAATATCAATTTCAATTAAAAAATTACAACATAAATTATTTTTTAATAATATAAATATAAATGAAAATAAAATTTCTCTTAAAACTTACTTAATAAGCTACCCAATCCAATTTAATAAAATTAATCCCATAAAATAAATATAAAAAGTAGCATCCAGTAACCTAAGCCAAAAGGTCAAAATCATGAAGTGTGTTTTTTAAAGAGTTTTTAATTTACTTACAAAATGTCTTTTTTATTTAATAAAGGGGAACATCTAATAAATTTTTATATGATAAAACAATGGTTATTATTTTAGGATGTACTCATTTTTTAAATATTTAGGGGTCGCGTTTAATAAAATAGGACTATTATATTATTTTAGTATGTACTCATTTTTTTAATTTTTAGGAGTCGCATTTAATAAAATAGTTTATAATGTTTTTGATAAAGTAAGGCGACAAACCAGGGGCCGAACCCTATACAGTCAAAAAAGACAAGAAGACAAACAAATAAAAAATGCTTTCAGAGAGACTACGGCACAACCGAGAACAACAGACAGAAACAAAACACAAGCCACGAGAAGACCAGAGTCAGAGAGGTCTCCCCTTACATAACTATTGATTTGATAATATCATTGAGTTTCTCATTATCTACATTGTCAGCATACCCAGTATTACCCACCACTTCCAGCATAGACATGTTCAACAGAATTGTATTATGAAGCCCTTTAGCGAAGACCTTCTCCAGCTTCTGAATGTGGTCCTTCAGGGCCCCAATTTTAGTTTTCCAATCAGTCTCATTCTCAGTGCCCTCACCAGCTTCCTCGACATACATTTTCCCCTTATTGTCAGCAGTTCCCATAGTGTCAGCACCCTGCTCCTCAGTAACCTCAAAATCCCCAGTAGCCTGCTTCCCTCCAGTGTCCTTCAAAATTTCTTGGATTTCCAGCGCCTTAGACTCTTCCTCCTGGGTTGCTTCTTTCGAAGCACTTTTCGAATAATCAATCAGTCTGGCCTTTGGGGTTGGTTTACTAGCAATCCGCCTCAACCTTTACACTCCAGAGGGGAATCCTTATTAATTTTGGAAGGCTTGTGAGATTTGCCACCTTGGCCCCCTATGGCCCTTCCCGGATTCTTGTGGGTCCCTTCCGTAGTCTCTTTAATATTTTCTTCCTCTTCATCAAGCTTTCTCTTCTTGCCCTTCTTGCTCGCAAAAGCGCTGGGTGTATCAATAGGGGTCTTTTCAGGGTCATCAATACGCCTCATTCCTGACAAGTCATCTCCTTTTGAATGATCTCCCTAATGTTTAAGGGAATATGAACACCTTGTCTCTACACCCTCCAACCTAAAAATTGCTGCCCAAGGTTGGCACAAGCATCAACGACCCTGTTGCCTTCTCTGTAGGTATGGGAAATCTCAACTTCGAAAAACTTTTGTAAAAGAAATTGGATATCAGTAATGATATCTTTTAGCTTGATTCCCACATTTGAAGCTTTATTAATGAGGTCTATGACCATCTTAGAGTCTCCTTGTATATTCAAGTTCCTTATTCCTAGGGATATAGCTAACTTTAATCCCCATAGTAAAGCCATTGCTTCAGTATAGTTGTTGCTCTGGCATCCAATTCCACCAGCATAGATAACATACATCCATCCTTTATCATTCCTTATAATTCCTCCTCCACTAGCTTTACCATCCAACTTGGATGCCCCATCAAAGTTGAGTTTCATCCAGTTAGGTTTAGGGGGGGATCCATTTAGTATTAGGTCTCTGTAATATTTTGGAGTTATTATACCCAGGGATCTGGTTTAAAACTTTCCATTTGGCTTCAATTTGGCTTTCAATTTGAGATAGGGGTTTCCCCGCAACACGAATATGAGCTATTGTAACACTTTCCATAATGGTCTTAGCAAAGGAGTTAAACACTTGAGAAGCATTTCTAGCAGTGTCCCTGAAAATTTTGTGATTGCCTCTTTCCATAAAGTCCAACTCAAACATGGCAGAGCTTGCTTCCATAATTCCATAAGCCAGGGATGTGTGAAGGTTGGGTTCCAGCTGAGAATTACTTCTTTAAGGTTAAAATTGCAGACCCATTCAATACCAAAGTTGTTAAGTATTGTGCCCCATAATTTCTAGGCAAACTCACAGTGGATAAAGAGGTGTGAAACTAATTTCTCTTTTGAACCACATAGGAAACATTTGTTAACCAAAGTAAACCCTCTATTTTGAAGGTTATCCTAAGTAAAGATTTTGTTATGAGCAGCAACCCACCAAAACATGTTAATTTTTGGAATAAGTTTATGATTCCAAACCTTTTTCCATACATCTTTATTTTGAGCTTCAGGAATGAGTACATGGTAAGCAGATTTGACAGAGAATGATCCATTCTTATCTGGCCACCAGTATTGTTCATCTTCCCAGGGAAAGAGAGGGATTCTAATCTCTTGAACGCACTGTTGGATCTCCTAAACTCTTGAGAAAAGCTCAGGCCGGTGCACACAGTAATCCAAAAGATTTTTCTAGTTCCTCATCCCATTGTTATTTTCCATATAATCATTGACCCTATCTCCAAAAAATTGGGTAGTCAAGTCAGCAATCTCTCCATAGTTTCCCTATGTGATGAGAACCTTGTCCTTTAACCAGATATCATCCCAGAATTTAATATGCTAGCCATTTCCAAGTTTCCATCTAATTCCCTATTTGAGGAGGCTTCTACTTTTTAGCATTTTATTCCATATCACAGATCCCTGGGGTAATCCCATCTGTTGAAAAAAGTTGTAATCATCAATGCTATGCATGTATTTGGCATACATTATTTCCCCCCAATCATTGTTTTTATGGATTAGGTTCCAACTAACTTTTGAGAGAAGGGCTTTGTTCATGTTCCTGATGGACCTAATATAAAGTCCACCATGAGATTTTGGAAGACACTTTGTCCCATCTAACTAAAGACATTCTCTGTTTGTCTTCCACTCCCATCCATAAAAAATTTCTTTGGATTTGTTCCAGTTTCTCAGCAAAATATGCAATAATTTTAAAAAGAGACAGGAAGTATGTAGGAATACCTTGCAGCTAAACCCGAAGAAGTTGTAGTTTACCAGCACTGCTGAGTAGTTTCCCCTTCCAACCAAGAAGTTTCCTCTGTGTTCTTTCCACAATTCCATTCCAAAATCTAGGAGATACCTCATTAACCGAGAGTGGGAGACCTAGGTAGGTAGCTGGTACGCCAGCTTCAACACATTCTTATATATCAATGATTATATATCTAAGTTCATTAGGAGTGTTGAAGAAATACACATTGCTTTTCTAGAAATTTATCCTTTGTCCCGACTCTCTGGCATAATTATTTAAGATATTCTTCCATATTCTAGCTTCAATCATCGATGAGATGCCAAAGAAGATGGTATCATCCACAAACTAATGTACCACCATAGGATGAAGGGAGGAGGCAGGTTTGATGCCCACTAGCTTTTTTGAGGCTATATTTGCTTGTATGTATCTTCCCAGTGCCTCAGCCATAATGATGAATAAGTACGGGGATAGAGGGTCTCCCTGACAAATTCCTCTCAAGGACGAGAAAAACCCTCTAGGAACACCATTAACCAGCATTAAGAATTTTGTAGAAGAGACCGCGTTCCATAACAAGCAAGACATTTTATCATTAAACCCAAATTTTTGGATCACTTAGAACAAAAAAGTCCATGAGACTCTATCATAAGCTTTAGAAATATCAAGCTTGAGAGCCATCTCAGGGATTTTGCTCTTATCCATGGAGTGAATAGTCTCATGTGTGGTGATCACAGCATCGAGAATCTGCCTACCTGGGATGAAACTTTTTTGAGCAAGAGAAATAATTTTGTCTAGCAAAGGTTGAATCCTCATGACCAACATTTTAGTACATAACTTATACACAGTGTTGCATAGAGTAATGGGCCTGAAATCAGTGAGGTGTGAAGGTTGTGATTTTTTAGAAACAAGTACTATGAAGGTATTATTAGCTTGTTTCAAAAGTTTACCTGATTTGAAAAAATCATGCACAACAGCTGTGAGGTCCGCTCCTACTATCTCCCAATATTCTTGAAAGAATATAGGAGGAAAGCCATTAGGACCTGAGGCTTTAAAAGCACTCATGGAGAATAAAATAACATGGACTTCTTCCTCAGATATAGGCTTTAACATCTCTAGATTATCTTCTTTCGTTATCAAACAGGGAATTTTATCAATAAATTGATTCATAGGTCTATCGATTCTATCATTATTATTTTCTTCCATAAGCAAATTTTGAAAGAAAGCCCTGGCTTATTCCCCTATTTCATTATCCTCGATAATAATGTCACCATTATCTAGGATAATCTTAGTTATTGAGTTGGCTTTCCTATGTTTCATAACAGAGAGATGAAAAAAGGCAGTGTTCCTATCCCCCTCTTTAAGCCACTGAACACGTGATTTTTGTTTCCAAAAAACCTCTTCTCTTTCCATAAGATTCTTCCATTCTGAAGACAAGATATTCTCTTCTTCTAAAGTGTCCTCAGAGTCATCCCCTTGATCTATCAGTTGCTGTATATCCTTGATTTTTACCACTATATTTTTCTTCTACTGGAAGACCTGCCCAAAGCTGTATCTATTCCATCCATAAACTTCTTATTTAATGTGTTGGAGTTTCTTGACTATTCTGAACATAGGAGTACCTTGAATAGGAATTGTCCACCATTGGGCCACCATTTGTCTAAAGTCTTTGTGTTTGATCCACATAGCTTCAAAATGGAATGGGGAAGGTCTGAAATGTCCCTGTTCTCTCCAATTGAGGAAGATCGAGCAGTGGTCAGACATGGTTCTAGGGAAAGCCTGCGCCTGCATATTATGATAATCCTTCCAGTTACTTGATATAAGAAATCTATCTAATTTAACTTGAATCATTTGATCTCTTCTTCTTATATTGGTTCAGGTAAAATTTTGGTTTTGCAGCTCTATGTCCAATAATCCCCAATCATTAATGAATTTAGCAAAGTCAAACATGCTGTCCGAGTAATCCATAATTCCACCCTATTTTTTAGAAGGGTATAGAGGAGTGTTAAAATCTTCGACTAACATCCATCTAATGTTCTGGGGATTATTCCTGAAACTGCTCAGGTCTATCCATAATTTCTGTCTCAAAGCTCTGTTATTCGGTCCATAGACATTGATCAACAATCAGTTCAAAGATTTCATAGAAAAATTGGTAATCAAGAAGTGCTTATTATAAGCCATAAGAGACCCCTGGATTTTAGCACTAGTCCACATAGTGACAATCCCCCTAAAGCCCCTTCAACAGGATTAATGCAAAAAGATGCGTTAGGCCATATATAGGTAGCAATTTTCATAAAATTCTCCTCATTCATCTTAACTTATTAGAGTAATAAAATATCTATTTTATTATCTAAAATGCAGTTTTTAACCTCAAACTTCTTTGAGGGACTGTTAAAGTCCCTCAAGTTCCAAGATAATATTCTCATTTAGAGGGTTTGGGGGGTTGGGTCTCCAGTGTATTCTGTTTACCACTGGCAATCTCCCTAGCAATCTCTATTTGTCTTGTTTCTCTTAGGGTTGGCCTCCCTTGTTTGGGCTTAGTGCCAACATCTACAAATTCTTTACCTTTTTGGTTCTTTTTCTTTGGGGTAAACCATTCCTATTGTTCATTACTGCCACTTTGTCCTGTTACACCTATTGCTAAGTAGTTTCCTACTTGGTCTCTGACTTCCAGAGCATGGAAAATGTCTGTATTTAGCTGTGGGTTTGCTTTTCCTTTAGTGAGACTTTCTGGAGTTACTTCTTCCTGTCTAACTCTTAGAACTTTGTCTTCTTCATTGACTTCCTCTATCAAAAGGTTACCTCTTTCTCCTTCCTTAGACATATTAGTCTATTTTTATAGAGGGTTGGTTGTGTTAAATATAGCCTTTTGACTATCAGCTGATACTATATTTTCCTTTGGGACAGCTTTTCCCTCACTACTAGTGATATCCTCCTTTCCCGTCTCCTCCTCTCCCTTTTTTGTGTTGTCGAGATTTTCCACATTACTCTCCATTTCTTGCTTGCTGTTCTTTCTGTAATTGAGAGCTTAGTCCTCCGCTTCAATCTAGGAATCATCTTTCCTCCCCTTTTGCTTTGCTAAGCATTGTGTCATTAAATGTCCCTTTCTCTTACATATTTGACAGAAAGCGGTAGCATTTTCATAAGTGATCCTCTGAGTCCAAGTCTCATATTTAGAGTTTAGCTCTATGGTCATAGGGAGAGTCCTATTTATTTCAACATTGACACAAAGTCTAGCGTACACACATCTAGACTTTGTTCTGGTTGTATGATCTGTAGTGACATATTGGCCAATAGCTGTGAAAATTTTTTCATCCCAAAATTCCAAAGGGAACCTTGGCAGTCTTACCCAAGCAGGAGAAGACTTATTAAGGTTCGAGTTAGGATCAAATCCTAGTTTCCACAAGCATAGGGCAAGATAATGTGGGCCATACAGCCATGGTCCTCCAGCAAGAGTAGCGATCATGTCCTCCCTATTCGTAAAACTAAAAAGGAATAGGCCTCTTGCCATGGCAGTGATCGAAACACTACCCTTAACTTTCCACCTAGATAGAACCCATTTCCTAATCATTTCGATACTAGGATAGAAAGAAAAATACTTACCTACCAACGTAAGGTCCATGGATGCCACGATTTCCTCCACTAGATCGTCTGGGATATGCAGGGCCGTGCCCTCCGAGATAACAGGGAGGCTCGTCATGCTTTTCAAGGGCCATGTCTTTTCACATGTAAGTGCCTTCTTCCATTCGTTGGATGGACTATCCACTACCAAATTTTTGAATAGATCCCCAGAGGCACTGCCACCAACAGTGTCCTCCATTGGATCTGTGATCCCGCCGGTCGCACTCAGGGGGCCCAACTTGGCAGGAAAAACCCAGTTTCAAATGTTGTCCACACGCAGAACCAGTTTCAAAGGTATAATGGGATTAGTTTATAATGTTAACATAGATAAATGAATCTCATATTTTGTTTAGTTCAATTGGAGCATATTAAAAAATAGTGAAATAAAATTATAAAATAATTTTTTTGCTATAATTATATGGTACATATTTGATTGAGTGATTAGAGTTTTGATCTTATCTTAATTTTTTTATGACCGTTATTTATTCAATTTTTTAAAAAGTTAATATAATTATAAAATAGTTTATATATTTATTATAATTTTTTAAAAAAATTGAAAGTGTATTCAAATTAAAATCTTTCATCTAATACAACCTCCTAAAAAATTGATTATATTTTATGGTTAAAAAATACAAATATAATCATATTTTTCAATTTTTGTCCATGTTGGCGATAAATAAAGATAATGATTGAGTTAAATAATTTAAACACAATTAAAGTAGAGGAAGTAGTAGTTGTGTACCTGAAATCAAGAAAGATAATATTTGAATTAAATAATTTAGAAAAAATTAAAGAAGATGAACCCGTAATTTTGTACTTGAATTCAAGGAAGATAATAATTGAATTAAATAATTTAAAGATAACTAAGGGAGAGGACACTTTTTTAAAGTATTTAAATAAGAAAATTTTAAATATAAATAAAATTAAGGTATACTAGAGAATTAGGTCATGTATTCAGTGTTCACATTATTTATTTGTGAAATTAAAATCTAATCACTTCTATTTAACAATTAATGGTACTTTAATTTATAATTATATTCCCATCTATTGATCAATATATAATGATTGACTATTCTCCCTTATGTCATTACATTTTTTTTTTACTAGTAAAACTTTAAAATGATAGATAAAATAAAAGCTTGTACTTGTGATCTTGTAAAATTTAGTGTCACAAAATCATTGAGATTTCCTTTTCTTAAACTAGGTGATGGGTCTAATGACTCATTTCCTTTATTTTTTATGTGTCCCTTATTTTTAGAATATACAATGTAATATATATCCCTCTTAAGGCTAGGTGACATATGTAAAAGAATATTAAAGCTAGGTGACATATATAAAAGAATATTAAACACCTTTTATATAAAAATATCTCATGTGATTATTTATTCTCATTATAAGTGATTATAGATTAGTTTTTTTTAATATATTATTTATTTTTATTTTTGCATTATTGAATCTATATTTTTAATTTATGTATTGTATGGTTCATATTAAAGTGGAAGTGATAACTATTCCATTCTCAAAAACAAAAAAATAAATAGAAAACTAATTAAATATAAATTATGATCATATATTTTTATTTTGATTTAATATGATAAATAAAATATATAATATATATTATGTAAAGTTGAATCTATACCCTTTCAAATCCTAAATTTATGCTTTTAAATTAACATCTCACGAATGTGCACTACATCCTCCCACCCTTTATATATCTTATGAGTTACTTTCTCACATACTAAAAAAATATTAACAATTAAATTTCATTTTATAAAAAAAATTCAAATATGCATTTTTTTTTTTTAATTTGATCTATAAATATAAAAAGAAGATTAAAAAAGAGTAGCCAACAAGAAAACTAATCTAAAATATAAAATATCATCAAAAGTGTGTAAATCTTTTTTATATTTAAACAAATTGATTATAAAAGTGCTTCTAAGTAGTTAATCATATGTATCTTTATAAAACTCTAGTAGTTAATTTATGTATCTTTATAAAGCTCAAATAGAGTATAAGAGCTTAAATTAGATCTCAATATAATTTTCTTGTTTCTTCTTTCTTAAAGTTCATGATCCCCTAATCAATTGGATACATAACCTATTTAAAAAAAAATAAAAATAATACCTTCCTCAAAGTGTTGATAACATATTTATAACCTTTTCCCCCTTACTAATTTTAGGAGTCAAAACATGACTACATGTACTAGAAATGTTAACATTATGAATTGCTTACTTTGCAACTCATTTCATCTATTTTCCCACAAAAAATCATGGTCATATTATGCAAATTTCTCTCTTTTTTATGAACTTATATTTAATTAAGCGACTCTCAAGAACTAAAAAAATAACTTAGTATTTTCCAACATGTGATTCTTACAATCCTTTTATCCTCTAATACTGATATTGATTTTCAAAATATATCATCATATTATAGATAAATACTATGGTGACTACACAAGTTTGAAGGAAGTATAATTTTACCTCTATTTTCTCCCTATTTCATCCTCCTAGTCTTAGTGATGAGATCCAAAATTGTGAATGGTAAAATTTTGTTTGAAAAAGTTTGTCCAAATATTTTAATATGTGTCTGCAAAAGTAGCCAATAATAAAAGAAAGCACATGTACTTGTTGGACAACGCTTTTACTTACCACCAATTTTTCTTCAATCCCAAATCCATAACATGAAATAACTCTGCACGACCACTTCCCCCAAACTACCACCATTCAAAACCTATATAATTTTTAAATGCAAGAAACATACATGAAATGGCTCGCACTCCCAGAAAGAAACACAACCATAGTACGTATACATTATATATATGTCATATCTAGACATGGAGATAAATGCATATTTGTAGTCTATTGAAAGCATAGAGGGGTTTTCTGAGTCCATTGAAATCCTTGACTGAAATGGAATGCGGTTCTGCTTGAGTTGATATAGCTAAGATAAAAAGAACGATAGTGGTGTTGCTCTGGGGTTGAGTTAAAGAAAATAAAAGAATATAACTTGGTATTATTTTCTCAAGCATCATCATCATCAATCTAAACAAATATATGCATGTTCATCCAATAGAAATATGTTTGGTTTGTAGCAAGTCACTTTCAAGATATAATTGTTAAACACAAAAAATAGATGTGAAGCGACTCACACTCTTAGAAAGAAACATGACTATAGTACATATACATTATATATATGTCATGTTTAGACATGAAGATAAATGCATATTTGTAGTCTGTAGAAAGTGTAGAGGGGATTTTTAAGCCCATTGAAATCCTTGATTGAAATGGAATATGGTTCTGCTTGTGTTGAAATAGCTAAGATCAATTTGAATTAGATCCACTTATCTATTCTAATGAGAGTTGAGGTGACATTTTTGAGAGAAAATATAAATAGTGCCCAAAAACATAAATCCACAATAAAGTGTGTTTATCATCATAGGCAATTTTAGTCCAACATAATCTCCATTCTCCATTGCATGTTGTCTACAAAATAGTCTTGAGGTCAACAAATCTCTTAAATTTTGGAATATTTCAGCCAAACCCTATGACGTAGAGCATTATCACACTTCTACTCTGCCTAAACAAACTCAAACACCATTCATCTACTCTACTATGCCAAGATTTTGATACCTAATAAATATGTATATCCTTGCCAATAAACTAATAATCAAATCACTTTTAATCCTTTTGTACTCTGCATATATCTCTATCGTATGCCTGCAATCACAAAGTTCTTACTTGTTTCTGCCTTCAACATTTTATCCACAGAGCATTCATTCCTTCACTTCATTTTGTGCATATATTATCACATTCATTCATGCTATATGTTGGGTGAATATTTTGTCACCAACTAACTAATGGGCAAAATAGGTTATTTCAACCACAACATAAGGAGATTGATCGGCCAAATGTGCAGGTTTACCATATCAAAAGGGGACAAATCTCTCCTCTCATCAAGGGGAGGTTCCTTATAACTATGAGGTGCTATATATTATATATATAAGCTAAAAATAACACTCAGGGTAGGATATCACCATCCATCTCTTTTTTTCTAGAGATGATGTTCACAGACAAAAGAGAAATCTTGGTGAAAATACTGAAGACACTTCTCTTCTTTCAGAAGTGGTCTACAGTAAACAACAGAATTTCTTTCTGGTAGTGATAAGTAATAGGGCGCAGTAACCAACAGAATGAGGTGTAGCACAAAGTCTCCACCTCAGCTTCCAAAGAGTGAAATACGAAGGAAAATAGGGGCACAAAGTCATCTCAAGATCCTTTACATAGAAACAAACTAAAAAAACACACACTAAAGACAATTGTGGTAGCACAAAGTCTCTCCAAAGTTGGCTTTAGGATACCTTCTTGATTATGTCCACTAGTTCTACTTGTTTAATTAAATAGACAAGAATGCAATCAAGAAATAGACATAAGAACAATTTCCTCAAAAACACAAGCTATTCCAGCATAAAGTTTGAAAAGTCACTTGATTTCTCATTCAAATAATGAAATATGATTAACAATATGAGCTCAAAGTCTCAGTAATGCCTTTTACTTTGGGCATAGTTTTGCTTCTGATAACAAAAAGATCTCCTTTGCGTAAAATAAGAGATTACAATATATAGTAGTCAAGAAAGACTTGGTGCTTTGTTTCATGGAAAGGCCCATGCTGCATTCAATGCCTTGAATGCATTTTTAGTTTGGTTAAGGGGCCATGCCGAAACAAGGCATCAGCCTTGACTTTGGTGTACAGAAACATCTCAAATGTCTTCACCTCAGCATGGGTCGTCAGGTCTGTTTCCAGATATGTACGTGGATGTCCACTCACTTTTATTCAAAGAGAAAAAAATAGGCTACACCTTTTAATGTTTGCGCACTCAGATGTCTACTTGGTGGACTATTCCACCTAATGGAATAACTCCTGCATAGATATTTTTGGTCTTTCTACATCATTCCCTCTTTTCGTAACATATTTTGTCTCTTCCTTGTGATCTGAGCTCTTGGGCTATCTCTTCTCTTTCTACTGGCTCTTTGGGCTCCCTTCTTGGTGGTTCACTAAGTTTTGTTATTCAGGTTTCGTGCCATATTTGAAAATAAATGGGCATTTCACTACCTTGAATTTGACATCTGCGAGGATGTCACTAGTTGCTGGTCGCTTGAACCATATTAAACCTTGAACCTTTGAACCATGAGAGTTCATTGGTTCAATGGTTCAGGCAATCCTATCGGCCCCTTAGTTCAATCACTTTCTTGGTTCAATTGACTCCTTTCCTTTTGGCCTTAAGCCTTTGAATTCCTTTAGGTTTCTATCTTTGGAACCCCCAAAGGGAAGGTGTCCCTTCGAGCCTTGGGAACGGTCCATTTCATGATCACTGAGAGTCCCCTGCAAGGGTACTTGCCCTTCAGGGTCCTTCGAGTGGCCTTGTTCTTCAAATCCTTCAAATGAAATGTCTCAAGGAAATCCTTCCTCTACCTTTGCCACTTTCTATCGGGCCTTTCAACATTCCTTCAAATAAAATGTTTGAAGGAATTCCTTCAGACATTTTGTCAGAAGGATTCTCTTATGTAATTTTACCACAAAAAATCTTTCTAAAAGATATCCTTTGGTTCCTTGACTTGGCAATTTCTTCAGACAAAATGTCTGAAGGAATTCCTTTAGACATTTTGTCTGAAGAAATTCATCCTTTGCAAATTTTCCCTGTACTCTGCAAGGGCACTTGTCCTTTGGGCTTTGGGAGACTCTTTTGAACTATTCGATTGAACCAACAATGGGTCATTGGTCCAATAGTTTAATGGTTGAATACTATGTTCTGCTCATTCAATTGACTGCTTGAACCATTCGCTTTAAACCATTCATTTGAACCAACTCTTCAAACTTGTCTCTAGAATCTTCCACTTCCTTCCTTCACTTAGAGCTTTCTTAAACCTTTGAACCTTCGAATCATTTTGGTTCAAGGTTCAATCGGTTCAACCTTTCTTTCTTGGCTCTTTGAATCCTTTGTTCTTCTAAGTCTTTCAAACTTTATTGAACTCATTGAACCTTTGAACCTTGAACTCTTTTGGTTCAAAGGTTCAACGGTTTAATATTTCTTCTTCGAAGTCTTCTTTTCATTAAGTCTTTTGAAGCTATTTGAAATTTGAACTTGTCGAAGTGCTTAACTCTTTGAGTCTGCTGATGTCTTTGAACCTTTGAACCTGTTGAACCTTTGAACCTTTACAGGCAAGGTTCAATGGTTCAATGGTTCAATCTTTTGTTTGAAACCTATCGATGGACCTTTTAGTTGAACCTCGATGTTGAACCAACCTTGAAATTGCCTAAGTGTTTGAAACTTGTTCCTTTGTGAGAGCTCGCCTGTTGAAGTCGTTGAACCTGTTGAACCTGCGAGTCCCTTAGTTGAAAAAGCTTAAATAATTGAAGAATTTGAGTACTCAAAACATTTTTTGAGAAGGGAAGAAAGAATTTTGGCCTACAGGACCAAAATAACTGATATGTTGTCCCCAACAACAAGTGATGGATTTTGGGAACAACAGCTGGCTCCAGTTGGGGAACTTCTATTGATTATAAAAATAATCAAAGGGAGTAGAATCCAGAATCTCCAGTGCCTTTAAGTATGCCGTTGGGCTATGGAGTCATGCTACCCAAAAAGAAAGGCACCAAAAAATGAAAATGAAAAGCACAAAATAGAATTAAAGACTATACAAAAATTATACATATGTATAAATGATCTTATCTGATAGTTCAAGAATTAAAGTGCTTCAGATGCTGCCCATTGTGAGGCAGAGAAAAGGGGGTGCTATCTTGACACTTCAGTAGGAAACTATTTTTACCATTGAGCTGATGAATAACAAACATGCCTCTCCATAGAATAATCAATTTTTTCATGCATTCCCTTTGGTTCTCTTCTCTTGTCCCATAACAGGACTTGGTCTCTAATCTAGAAATCACGGGTTTTTGCTTTTTGGTCAAAGAGCTTCTTCACCAGACTTTGATGTGCAGTGATTTGGTCCACCACCATAGTTCATTGCTCATCCAGCTCAGTTAGGCACATGATATTTTTGTCGATGGAGCTTTCATATGTTTGTTCTTCGATCGCCTTTACCAATTTTAGTGCTGGCAATTCTAGGGTGATTGGTATCTCTGCATTGAGACCATATAAAAGTTGGAATGGTGACATACCTCTCACCCTCTTGGGTGTAATTTTGTCTATCCATAAAACATCAACCAATGCTTTATGCCATGTTTGTTGGTTGTCATCCACCAGCTTCCTGATGATGTTCACCAGATTCTTGTTGCTTGATTCTGCTTGGCCATTCCCTTGTGGAAAATAATCAAAGGAGTGGGAGAGGGTAATCCCATAATAAAAATAGAACTAAATAATCTCATGGAAAGATAAATATGCTACATTATCTGTCACAATCTTGGTTGGAACCCCAAACCTGGAAATGATGTTTTCTTTGAGGAAATTGCATACTACTTCTGAAGTAGCATGCTTGGTTGGAATAGCTTCCACCCATTTGGTAAAGTAATCTATGGATGTGAGGACATAATCATGTCCAACACTTGAAGATGGGTTTACAACACCAATGGAATCAATTCCCCATTGCTAAAATGGCTCTTCTATTACCACTGACTTAAGAGGCAAAGTATCTAACTTGGGTCTTCCAACAAATTGTTGGCATAGTTCACATCTTCGTACCCATTTGTATGCATCTTAAAATAGAGTAGGTCAGTAATACTTGGTTCACAAAATATTATGGGTAGTTACAGGTGCAAAAAAATGTCCTCTAAAGGCTAGATATGGAAGGACTCCAAAAGTTGGTTTTGCTATTCTTTGTCCATGCAGCGAAGGAACACTCCATCAAGGTTCCTCTTATATAGGCCATTGTTCCATAGGACAAAGTTGGCAAATTTCAACTTGACAGTCCTCTCTTCTTTACGAGACAAGTGAGTAGAACACTCATCATAAGTAAGGAAATGAATAATATTTGAATACCACTCATTCATAATGGTGACAAAGAGGACTGTTGGTGGGTCTTCAATTTCTGCTTCTTCATACCCTGCTTCTTCTGGTCTGTTATCAACAATCAATTAGCATAGACCCCTTCCCTACACAAGCTTCATTGGTTTGATAACGAGATCAAACTCCTAGATTTTAGCAATCCAATTACCTCTTTTAGTTCCAAACTCCTACTGAGTTAATATGGATTTGACTGTGGTATCAGGAACTAGGGTAATAATGTGTGAATTTGGGATGTAAAAATGGAAGTACTTTACTGCCTTTACCACTACATAAGCATGCTTCTCCAGATTTCAATATTTTAGTTCATGAGCTTTGACAGGACAGCTCATGAAGGATATGAGAGATTCCATACCTTCTTTTTTCTATTGAACCATAATTGCTGAAAGAGTGTGTTCAAAAGCATAACTATACATCATGAAATCTTTGGTATAATTTGAACAAACCAAAATTAGGGCATGGGCAATAGCTATCTTGATGTCTCGAAATGCCAATTTGCCTTCTTCAATCCAGCTGAAAGTGGCCTTTTCTTTCATCATGTTTACAATATGGCGAGTCTTCTCTATGAACTCAGGGATGAACCTTCATAGAAAATTCACCTTTTCAAAGAAAAAATGAATTATAGTCTTACTTGTGGGTAGAGTAAGCTCCTGGATGGATTTGACTCTTTCTGAGTTAATCTTTATGCCTTCTCATGATACATGTCTGAGAAGTTTCCCTTCTGTTACCCTAAAAACAAACTTCTTGAGATTTAGAGAAATGCCATTCTGGCAATATCATTCCAGCATTTATTGCAAATGGCACACATGATCAGGATGATGCTTGGAAAAGACTATTAAATCATCAAGGTATACCATAATAAACTTACCCATTTCATCTTTGAAAGCAAGGTCCATTGCTCTCTAAAAAGTGGCACCAACATTTATCAAGTCAAATGACATTCTCTGGTACACAAAGGTGCCCTAAGGTGTGGTGAAGGTAGTCTTATGTTGGTCTGCTTCACCAACTTTCACTTGATTGTATCTCGAGAAGCTGTCCAACATTGATAACATCTCTGAACCAGTCACCGTCTGAAGGACTTGATCCATGATGGGCAAAGGGTAATTATCTTTTAGGGAGGATTGATTCAAATTCCTAAAATCCACGTAGAGGAAAATTTCACCATTTTCTTTTCTCACAAGAACTATGTTCGCAATCCATGTAGAATGATAGATTGGAAAAATTATTCTAGCGTTAATCATTTTCTGTATTTTAGATAGAATAGTAGCTAATATATTTGGATTGTACTACCTGGATTTCTACTTATAAGGCACTGAATCATTCTTAAAAGGAATTTCATGGTGAATTTCTTCAGGCCTGAGTGGCTTCAGATCATCATAAGAGTACGCCAAAACATCCATGTAATGGCAAAGCAGGGCAGTAGATTTGAGCTTCTCCTCTGGAGTGTAGCACTTCCCAATGTTCACCATCTTGAGATTTTCCTTGGTACCCAAATTTGTTTGATCAAACTCTTGAGAGGAGCTTGAATCTATTGGTTGTTATTTGATGAACCTGTCATGCTTGTCAAATAGTTTCTCAAGGGAAACCAATCCTTTGAGAATTTTATTCCCTTTTAGCTATAGGAATTCTTCACCTACATCTAAACTTGTTTTAGGGGATGGTTCAAGTTTCTAAGGTTCACTGCCTTCGAAGTGAAGCTATTCAAAGATACCTTTTTGTTTCAAAAAGTTGATGATTTGGTTGTCAGCATTGAACACTTGCCAATGATTAGCATTGTCAGGCACACTTGGTCGAAAGACTAGCTCGATAGTGTACTTGTCTCCTTTAAAATTTGGGTAAAGAACCAAAAGAGTTGTAAAAATAGCCAATGCATCAGCTTAGTCATTAAATTCTCTAGGTACAACAAAGATACTGAAAACATCAAAGCTTTCAATTTGATCCCAAACTAGATTGCGATAATGGCACAATCTCTCATTCTTGGTTTGATACAGGTTCCTCACCTGACAAACCAATAGCTTAGCATCTCCTTTGGCGTGAAGGAGTTTGATGCCTCTATCATGAGAAGCCTTTAAATCAAGTAGCAGAGATTCATATTCAATAGTGTTGTTGGTGTTGCTAAACTACAACTTGTATGAAGAAGAAAAAATATCTCCTTGAAGAGATATTTGAACAATTCTAGCTCCAACACCGCTAGAAGAATAACTGCCATCAAATTCTAGTATCCATACGTCATCAAGAATTGATTTTTCCTTAGATTTTTATTTAATTAGAGGGGGGAATTCTTCTGCACTTGTACTGTGTCCTATCAGTTCTTTTGCTATTTTGTCTGAATCGATTGTCAGGCTGTCATATTCAAGAATTTCATCAGATGCCACATGAACTTCCTCTATGTATAAGAAGTAATTTCCCACGCCTGAAGACTCAAATAGAAATTGAGCTTCAGGCGCTGATGTTTTAGTGACAACATATTTTGCCTCCTTCTCAGGGAGTAGCCTCTGCATGATGCCTTTGACTGGGATCCTTTCTTCAGATAGGTCCATACTTAACTCGCCACCAACATCCTTGCTAAAATTTCACTCAAGAAGAATGCCGTATGAGGCTTAGACATTGGCCACAAAGACTATCATCTTAATTCTCTTGTCTGAGAATGTCATAAATGCAAATTGGGCATCCTTGATTTGTCCCAACTGTGGCACTTATTTGTTTTCAATGGGGAAGCATCTCCCAAAGGTCTTGGTTAGTGTGAGTCCAAGAGATTTTGCCACTTTGGCAGGCATGACATTGTTAGAAGCACCTGAGTCTATGATACAATTATTTAACTGGTGTCTATTTATTAGTAGGGAGACATAAAATGGTTCTATCCTTTTAGGAGTAGCAGGAGGAGCAATGACAAAGTTATTCTAGGTGGATGTGGGAGTCACCTTTAGAACAACTGTTCCTGTAGGGATAATTTTATTTTTTACACACTGAACCAACTTATCCAACTGCTTAGGGTTGGATTGCAGAAATTCAAATTCAGACATTTGAATTTTAGTTTTCTTGACATGGTCGATTATATAAAATGTTTGAAATAAATTAAGAACTGGGGAAGGTAGTTCATCCTTTTTATTTTTAGGAGGGGGAGGGTACTAATGTGTGAAATTGAAGTTAAAGGTGAAGGCGTACTTGAGGTACTTTTTTATTACTCACTAGGTCCTTTGGCTGGAAAGGCAAAGAAGTTCCTCATTTGGCAATTGAAATTATAGGCTGAGATCCTTCCCCTATTTTTCCCTTATTAGCTTGTTGAGCTGACTGGTTCTGGGACCTGGTAAACACTATGTATGATCTATCAAATGCTTCACCTTTACTTCTGGGTTCATCCTGGTAATTTAGGAAACCAATGTTGGAGTCGCTAGCTAATTCTTCTTCTCCCTCTATGAAGAGATTAGCGTCATATTCTAGGTTCAACTCAGGTTGGAAGGAGAAATCAAAGTCTATTTTGAGATATCCAACTTATGAATTGGTTGGAGCTGCTTTAATGGCCAGTTTCTCTTATGGGGGAGGAAGATGATTTGACTGCCCTTGATTCTTGGCAGCATTGCCTTGATATGACTGATTGGGGAATGTCCTCCTTGGTATATCTCGATATGGATTAGAAGACATCCCTTGTGCCATTTGCTTTCTAAGAGCTAGCAACTCATTTGCCAGCTTCTGCACCATTAGATCAGTGGTGCCTATAGATGGATATTCAGAGGATGAAGAAGATTTACCTTTTTTAGGATCTCTCCTTATCTTTCCTACCAAGATGAGATTATCTTCCACCTCAGTAGCCAAATCTTGAGCTACATCAAGGTCTATGTGGCCAGCACGTCTCAATAAAAAACTCACTTCAAGTAGCCAAGATTTGATGAAGAAGAATTTGAGATTCTTAGCTGTTGGCTGAGCAATGGTAAGAATCTGATTTCTTAACTTGTCAAATTTGGCAATGAAGTCCCTTATAGGTTCATGAGGTTCTTTTTTCATTTGTGTGAGCTAGGCCAGTAGGGCATGCACATCTTCTGTAGGCTTGAACTTGGCTTCAAATTTGGCTTTGAGAGTGTTCCAGTCAGTCAATGACTAAGCCTGCAGATGGTAGAACCAATTTGTAGCAACACCTTGTAGTGTCTCCACAAACAACCTGACTATTACGTCTTTATACTCCACATCTATCACACCACAGGCTATGCTAAAGGCTGCAATATGTTCATCAGGATGAACTCTCCCATCACCAAAAAATTTGAGGAAATTCTTCCATAAACTGTGTGGTAGCTCATGTAGAGGTGGGGTTAAATTGAGTGGGCCAAAAGAGTTACCCCAAGGGCCTTGAACTGCCATGATTTGACTATGGAAAGGGGGGATAACAAATCTAGGTGGAGTATGTATAAGCAAAGCTCTGTTAGTAGAGGAAAAAGAAGCTCTGCCTTGTATTGGTGACCTGGTGTTGGTAGGAGGAAGACCCCTAGTTTGTTGAAGGTGAAGTTGTGGAGGAAACAAATCAAAATTGCTATGCTACACCAACTCAAAAATAGGGTCAACAAGCTAATAAAAATAGAAAAGAATTAGCCCTGTTTTAGCTTAGAGCTTGAGGCTCCAAACTACTTATTCTTCCCCAGCGGA
Source organism: Torreya grandis (assembly GCA_037957365.1). Classification (NCBI taxonomy): domain Eukaryota; kingdom Viridiplantae; phylum Streptophyta; class Pinopsida; order Cupressales; family Taxaceae; genus Torreya; species Torreya grandis. Next base: position 2,358,194 of record JARHVA010000355.1, read on the forward strand.
GTCACTAAAAAATATTGAGTGAATATTTTGTCACCAGCTAATTGATGGGCAAAATAGGTTATTTCAACCACAACATAAAGACATTGATTGGCCAAATGTGCAAGTTTACCACATCAAAAGGGGACAAATATCTCCTCTCATCAAGGGGAGGTTCCTTATAACTATGAGGTGCTATATATTATATATATAAGCTAAAAATAACGCTCAGGGTAGGATAGCACCATCCGTCTCCCTTTTTTCAGAGATGATGTTCATAGACAAAGGAGAAATCCTGGTGAAAACACTGAAGACACTTCTCTTCTTTCAGAAGTGGTCTGCAGTAAACAACAAGAGTTCTTTCTGATAGTGATAAGTAACAGGGTGCAATAACCAATAGAATGAGGTGTAGCACAAAGTCTCCACCTCAGCTACCAAAGAGTGAAATATGAAGGACAATGGGGGCACAAAGTCATCTCAAGATCCTTTACATAGAAACAAACTGGAAACACACACACTATAGACAATTTTGGTAGCACAAAGTCTCTCCATAGTTGGCTTGAGGATACCTTCTTGATTACTTCCACTAGTTCTGCTTGTTTAATTAAATGGATAAGAATGCATTCGGGAAATAGATATAAGAACAATTTCTTCAACAACACAAGCTATTCCAACACAAAGTTTGAAAAGTCACTTGCTTTCTCATTCAAATAATGAAATATGATTAACAATCTGAGCTCAAAGTCTCAGTAATGCCTTTCAATTTGGGCATAGTTTTACTTCTGATAACAAAAAGTCTCTTTTGCATAAAATTAGAGATTAAAATATATAGCAGCCAAGAAAGAATTGGCACTTTATTTCATGGAAAATCCCATGCTGCATTCAATGCCTTGAATGCATTTTTAGTTTAGTCAAGGGGCCATGCTGAAACAGGGCATCAACCTTGACTTTGGTGTACAAAAACATCTCAAATGTCTTCTCCTCAACATGGGTCATCAGGTTTATTTCTAGATATGTACGTGGCTGTCCACTCGCTTTTATTCAAAGGGAGAAAAATAGGGCATGCCTTTTAATGTTTGCACACTCAGATGTCTACTTGGTGGACTGTTCCACCTATTGGAATAACTCATGCATAGATATTTCTAGTCTTTCTGCATCATTCCCTCTTTCCTTAATGCATTTTGTCTCTTCTTTGTGATCTGAGCTCTTGGGCTATCTCTTCTCATCTGCTGGCTCTTTGGGCTCCCTTCTTGGTGGTTCACTAAGTTTTGTTTTTTAAGTGCCATGCCATATTTGAAAATAAATGGGCATTTCACTACCTTGAATTTGATGTCCATGGGGATGTCACTAGTTGCTGGTCACTTGAGCCATATTGAACCTTGAACCTTTGAACAATGAGATTTCATTGGTTCAATGGTTCAACGGTTGAGGTGGTCCTATCAGCTCCTTGGTTCAATCACTTTCTTGGTTCAATCGACTCTTTTCCTTTTGGCCTTAAGCCTTTGAATTCCTTTAGGTTTCTATCTTTGGAACCCCTCAAAGGGAAGATGTCCCTTCAAGCCTTGGGAATGGTCCATTTTGTGATCACTGAGGGTCCTCTGCAAGGGTACTTGCCCTTCGGGGTCCTTTGGGCAGCCTTGTTCTTCAAATCCTTTGGACAAAATGTCTGAAGGAAATCTTTCCTTTGCCTTTGCCACTTTCTATCGATCCTTTCAACATTCCTTCAAACATTTTGTTCGAAGGATTTCTCTTATGAAATTTTGCTACATAAAATCTTTCTGAAAGATATCCTTTGGTTCCTTGACTTGGCGATTTCTTCGGACAAAATGTTCGAAGGAATTCCTTCAGACATTTTATCTAAAGAAATTCATCCTTTGCAAATGTTCCCTGCCCTCCGCAAGGGAACTTGTCTTTCAAGCTTTAGGAGACTCATTTGAACCATTCGATTGAACCAATAATGGTTCATCGGTCCAATGGTTCAATGGTTCAATACTATGTTCTACTCATTCAATTGACTGCTTGAACCATCCACTTTGAACCAACTCTTTGAACTTGTCTCTGGAATATTCTCCTTCCTTCCTTCGCTTGAGGCTTTCTTGAACCTTTGAACCTTTGAACCATTTTGGTTCAAGGTTCAATCGGTTCAACCTTTCTTTCTTGGCTCTTCGAATCCTTTATTCTTCTAAGTCTCTCAAACTTTATTGAACTCATTGAACCTTTGAACCTTGAACTCTTTTGGTTCAAAGGATCAATGGTTCAACGGTTTAATCTTTCTTCTTCAAAATCTTCTTTTCGTTAAGTCTCTGTGGAAAAAACATTAATAGATATATGTCACTATAAGCCACTGGTTGGCATGCAACAAAGAGTTATATCAAATGGGCCTTGGGGTCATCTTTCCCCTTGTATTTGTCAAACTTTGGTGGTTTATACCCTGGATGAAATGGTATATGTAAGTACTCCATGTTGAAAGGGTAAGAACATAAATCATCCAACTTAAATTTTTTGATTTGTTTCCCTACTTTGATAAGGGCAATTGCATCCTTTATTTATTGTAGTTCATGTGTGAGAAAACTAGTGGGATCATTGGTTTGAGGTGGAGGTTATGTGGTCACAAGTGGATTGCTTTGACTAGGGTATAATAGAAGCATATGTTGGGAAATGTTGGATTGGCTAGGGAATGGGCCAAGAATAAACATATACATATTAGGGTACAATTATTGAAATTACATGTACTATGGTGCAATATTTTGGTTAGGACTGGGTATGTAGGCTTGGTTTTAGGAATACTACAATTGGGATGGAGGAATATGGTTGTACTATGCCTGTTGAGGTTTAATAGGGACATGTTGTCAACTAGTCATACCTTGTTGATTGAGGGGAACTTGTGAACCAAGATCCTATTATTGAACTTGTGGTATGTTTGACATGAAAGGCAACTACCTAATGGGTACTTGTAGAACATGGAACCTCTTGGTTACATGAATCCCTATTGGGAAGTGGATGCATGTTAGAGATTAGGCATTTGTCATTGACCAATACTTGGATGCTATAGATTAGACATCATTTGGTTTTGGATTGGCATATTAGATTGCAACTAAAGATGTATGCTCATCACTACCTGACGAGGTGGAACATTAGTTGCCCCTTGTTGAGGTGGCAATATGTTTTGCCTCTATTATGTTGGTATGTTGGATGGTGCCTGTTATTGTGGAATGTTAATCATCCCCTGTTAGGGTGGATTAAGATTCATCACATTTTATTATGGCATGACACTGGTCATTATTGGTTGACTATTTAGCCCTTGATGTTGTGTGCCTGAAGAAGTAATTGATAGAGAATTAGAGGTAGTTGGTTGAGGTTGGAAGGTAAAGTTATTGCCCCATGCATTTATGGACCACTCACAGTCTTAACTAACAACACATTTTATTATTGTTTAGTTTTTGTGCGTTAACACCACTTTGGTTTAGATTGGACGTTACTTGCATATTATCTATGATGTTCAACTCACTATTCTGCATGGAAGCAAAAGACACTTCCTCGATAATTGGGATATTTAAACATGTTTTCTATCGAGGTGCTTTGCATAACTAGGTCTAAACCCTAATTTTCTTAGACTATCAACTCAAGTAAGACTCTTATTGAAGGAAGTGACTTTATAAGAGGTGCATTTGACATGGTCATATTATTAAAGTTACACACTAGGTTTTCATATGTCTGGTATGCTATCTACATTTGAATGAAGTGGTCTTTCTTGAGACCTATTTATGTGACAATCATACATGGATATTTATATGGCATCAGTATAATGGAATTAGGGTTTCTAGAAGAGGCCTGTTTGATGTTCTAATTGTAAGATATGTTGTAAGGCCCTCTTGCTAGACTTGGCAAGTTTTTATGGGGAAAGTCTGTCAAAAACTTAGCCCCTACCTCTGTGGATCTATTAGGATTATAATATAATGACATTGTAATGTATTATGATTATTATTAGACATTTTATGCAATTGAAGGTATGCTATCCAAATATTATACTATCTGTTCTTGGTCTTACTCCGTGTATGGAGGCTTGCTAACCAAATAATGGGCTAAAGGATCTTGACTCTGTTCCCCTAATTGAAGATTATAAGGTGGATAAGGATCTGTCTCTCAAATGACATCATCTTCATAAGGGTTTTTAATAAAGTCCTTTTACATGACAACATTTCCATATCCAAGATTATACATGACTCCACTATGTGTATAGTGAGACATGGTCAAATCAATGGAAAATATTATACAACAAGAAAATTTAAAGTTCTACAAACTCTGAAAAACTATGTCTAAAAAGACAAAAAGTCCAAACTCTATCTAACTTGGTTAAAGGGATGGAGTTGTATCTCCAAAAAGTCTATGTAAAGACTTGGTAAAAATATTATAACATTAAATGTATAACGTTAAATGTCTGACACAAATAAGGTCAAGTAAAATGAATTAAAAATAATATGCCTAACTCTAGGTTCAAAGATGTTCCAAATAGGTCTAAACTAGGAAAGAAAATGTTGTTAGGACTTTTGGCCAAACACAACATCAAAATCTAGGCTCAAACAAGTCATGTGTTAGGACTCTTGGCCAAACTTGGTGTTAAAATCTAGACTTGAAACAAAGGGATGATTTTAATCTAATAAACTTGGAACACTTTGACATAATCAAGGCATTTAATTCTAGATATGAATGTGGTCAAATTGATATGAGGCACTAAATAAAAGTCACTTGGAGATAGACTGATTCTATCAAACAAAGGCACAAACAATATAGTTTTTGAATTTTGGGTCAAAAATTAACCTAAGTTACGTAACCCAAAAGAGAAAGATCTATGTTTAAGCCCTAATTAAGCAAGGCATAAACAAAAATCAATCAATGTTTGAATTTGTACTTTGGTAAGGTTAATTAAAAACTCAATTTATAAAACTTTAGGATTTAATTGACCAAAAAACTAGGTAGATTTGAATGGTGTAATGACACTAAAACAAATATTCAACAAGGCACACGGTTTGGTTTGAAGAGATGTGAAATTTTAGACACAAGACAAGAAAAGTCTCTTAAAATAATTTGAGTAGTGTAATGATGTTAGAACTTTTAAAAGGTATAAATAATGTTTTTTTAAAAGACTTCTAAGTCTCAAAAATTGAATTGATTTGGGTAGCTTAATGTTACCTACTTCAATCAAGTGACACACACAACATTTTTGACATAAAAGATTAAGGCAAATGCACAATATCAAGTGGATGACATAATGCCTCCTCAAATAATAGAGTAGTGTGGACACAAGAATTATTTTTGACATGGTATAAATAAACAATGTTTTAGACCCAAGAACACCAAGCAATAAAAGGAAAAGACTAAATACAACTAAGTATATCATCCTAAATCCTATCAAGGTACAACAAATGGGATTGACTAAAACTTATAATTTATGACCATCTAGATTGATCCCAAGTGTGGCTAGCACAAGAGAAGCATCATGTCAATTGATTTCATACTAATCAACTTACTATGCAAAGGTCTATTCCTTTGCATAGTGATTCCATTTGTGGACTACTTAGTAGAATCCGTTGGTTGGCCAGACTTGCCTCAAGCCTTCATTACAAAAGGAGAGGTTACCTGCTCAACCCCTATCTCTTGTAATATGTGTACCTTGATTTATATACCCCACTATGGAGTGGGGTTGAAACACTAACAAGAGATGAAACCTCAGGTCAATTCTTCCCTAAAGAACTCACAAAGAGGCAATGACCTCCTCTTCACAAGCCAAATTGCATGTAAATAAAACTAAAATAGAAAGACTTTAGGGTTGCTTTTAGATCACCCAAACCACATAAGTTTTGGGGAGATCCTATACAACATTCTTTCTACACTTTAGACTAGGCACAAATGCAATGGAAGGGCATTTTTGGTCACCCAAGTTCCCTATAGGGGATGGGGGGAGAACATATACATGCTAATCATTTTATGAAAACAAACAAGTTCAAACAAACAATTTTAATGAATTTGAAAGCTAAGTGAATGTCAATTCATGCACCAATTTGAAATGTTTGATTAAATTCATTACTTAGCCCTTTGGCTTAAGTGCAAAGCTTTGAAAGATATTTACACAAAACCAATTCAACATAAATCACCTAGGTCCATTTTAAGCCCAAAAATCCAAATCATCAAGATTTAACCTAAGTTCATTTTAAAAAAACCAAAAATAAGTGTTCAAGACTCAAACATTCATTTTAAGCACCAAAAAATGAAGTGTTTCTAAGACTTAGCCATTCTAATTGATTTTAAGCACCAAAGATCAAATGTTCAATATCTAACAAGTTCATTTTAGTACCTAAAATGAAATGTGAATGACTTAGCTAATTCTTTTTAAGTACCAAAAATAAAATGTTCAAACCACTTAAACTTGAAAATTTATGTTCCAATCATGTATTGGACCTACAATGGTTAGATAGTCTCCTTTTGCTTAGAAGCACATTTGAAGGTGAGTAAACAAACTTTTAAAAAGTAGATCTCAGGTTTGTGTTTTTTAAAAATATAGAGACCAACATTGGTTAGAGATGACTGATGCCGAGTCTAAGGCAACTGATGTCAATCGGTCTCGTAGAGAACTGATGATGGTAGTAAAGAATCAATACCGATTGAGTAAGACCTATGTCAGTCACCTATGAACTTGAAAGCAAAACCAAGTAAAAATGTTAGGTTAGCTTAAAAATGATAAAAAATCTTCAAAACCTACAACACAAGGATTAGATAGAGAGTTTAAAATCTAATGAAACCAAGAAAGAATGATAAGGAATGCTAAAAACACTCAAAATGCAAGTTTTATAAATCATGTTTCACCCTGCATACCAACCAATGATGGTTACACATAAATAAGCTTGATTACGCATAACTGATTATGGTTTGGCATAATCGATGGTGATTAGTCCTGACTGATGTTGGTCTCTTTGCAGATTCAAGTTAATTCAAAAACTAAAAATATAACAAAATCAAAGCTAAAACTATAATTTTAATGATATTTAAGCATTCATTTGACAAGTTTTGAGTTGCATCTTCATCTCCTTGGTACGTGGGGTGTTCATGGTCCCATCGAGTGTACCATTTATGATTCTATGAATTTGATGATGGGAGGCTAGATTAAGTGTTAGTTTTCATATAAAAATAATGAAATGAAAAATAGACTAACAAGCTTAACACCTCTATGCCTAGATCATAGGGGGAGCATGGTGAGCAAACAAAAAATGACAAATCTCAACTAAAATGCAAAGAACTTACACATTTCCTTACCTTCCTTAAATGCTCCAAATGATGTGTTCATTTGGTTTACTCCACTTGTGCTCAAGAAGTCTGTGGTAATAAAGCTTTGCTATCTCCTTCTCTCCTTGGCACCATGGTTGGCTTGGCTTATGCTTGATGCATCGTAATGGCTTTGCTTATGATTTTGGCATTATAATACTATTGTCATGAAATCTTGCTCTAAAACCAACATTATAACTTTACCATGTCCAAGATCTCCAAATGAAGAGGCAAATGCTTGTATTTATAGGTTTAGAAACTAACCCCAACTCAAGGTGATTTGGAGTGTATTTAAAACTTAGGATGGGTTAAAACCTAAACTTAGTGAGTTTATTAACCCTAGTAGAGTTAAAAGGTGTCAAAACCTCATGATTAGAAATAAATAAGCATGTTCAAATATTTTTTGGATATTTGAGAACTCAAAAAAAGGTATTTTTTAATTATTAGATTGGTTAAGAATCAGGTTAAAAGGGGCCTATTCTCATACAAAAGTATGCCAAAAGATAAACATGATACATCAGAAAGATAAAAAAGAGTAAGATAAGAACCCAATAGGAAGTTACCCTGTCGCCTAGAAGACACTAAGTTTCAACAAAAAACCCCAAGCTAGACAAAAGAAAATAGAGAAAGACTAGTTAGTCAGATTTATAATATATGACCAATTTTTTTGGCCATAGAACTTTCCCCTTTGGTGCTCGCTTTGTCTCTAGTGTGGATCCCAACAAATTGATCCTTTTCCTCTCCTTTCCTAGGATAGTCTTTGATTTTTGAATTTCCTTTTTTTTAGAATTTCGTTAATTGCTCATGGAGAATTCATTAGTCATTTAATTAGGTTTTGCATTTTAATTAATTTTATTTAGGCATTTTAGCATTTTACAAGATTTAAATTAATTTGATGTTTGCATTTGCCCCATTTAATAGGCCATTAAGCCAAATTGTATTTTATGAAGCTGAATTTGAGATGTTTTAGTGATTCTTAGGTTAGATTTGAAAAGGTTGGTAAGAATCGATCTAAAGTTTGTTTGAAGTCATTGGTGGCTAGTTTTAGGTGTCTACAGTATTAATACATTACGTAAGTTAATGCTCTTATATGAATTTGATAAGGTAAATGAGGTTACAATATTTATTGAGCATTTATTATACATATTTACAATGGTGGCTTCATTTATTACAATATATGTTATATTTTACATTATTGTAGTTGAGTTGAATTACTTCTTGAATTATATTCTTAAAATTTGCATTTTGTTAACTATTGCATATTTCTATTATATGTACCTCCTTATGAGTAATTATTGATTTTAAATGTAGTACTAGCAGATGTCTGAAATGTAACCAACAAAATGTGGTTGTGTGATAATGGCTATATGTTGATAAATAAAATACTAAACGTTTTAGTAATCTAATCTCTAATGAAAAAATAAAAATGAACTAAATTATTAGTGAGCCCCGAAGGGTTGTAACACATATGATGTTGGATAATAAATTTATATACAATAATTAGGGGGAATTCTACCTTTATTGATGGAAATTTATGTCTAATGTTATAAATGTTTTCCATATTGTGTGCCCAAATGACTTTCCCATAATAGGGGCAATTGGCCTAGGTCAAGAATGACTATAATAAATAAACCTAAAAAAACTTTGTTTATATGTTTAAGGAAGGCATCACACAAGTAATGATTTATATTAATGCAAAATTTTGATCCTATCAATCTCATCTCATCGGTAAGAATGTGTTGTGTCTCAATTTTTCTTAGAAAATTACTAGCACTTGTCCCTCTAGGGAATTCATTTTATGTATAGGAGTTTGAAGAACTAGATGCATAGATTACATATTTATGTTTAATGTTGGTACACCTATTTGAGTGAGAAGAATTAGTGGACACTTAATTTTGCTTGGGGGTCCATGTAATGCATGCTTGATCTTGATAATAAATTATAACTTCCTTATAAATGTTGTTGATTGAAAAAACATTTTTTAGTTGTGAAGTTTGACCATCTTTCTCATTATCATCTAAGACAATTTTGAAGGTGTATTATTGTATATGATATAAACCAATTCATAATATTTGCATGAAGAACTCAAATTTAATAATTTATGTGTCAATGTGTTTTAATTATATGATGTGTGGGGTTGTTTCTAGAAAGGTGAGTGACACTTAATTATGGTTCCATTTGTGGTTATTTTTGAAGTCGTAGAGTCTAAGGATGTTGAGGTCAGTTGTATGTATGGTACTAAATGGTTTTAAGCGAGACACAATATTTTAATTTACATTTCCATTTTATATTCTTCCTATTTTCCACTATCACTTTTGTCTATTTCAACAATGCCTTCAACTTTTGAAATTATTCATTTAATGTGCCATGCATGTTAGGAATTTGTTGTTTAATCCTAACGTGTAATAATTTTTTGTTTACTTAAACCAATGTTGGTTTAAATGATTTGTACAAAAAAATATTAGTCTAAATAAAACCTCATTAGGAAGTTAAATCAACATAAGGAATATTAGATTAATAAGGGAAGATACAAAAAATTGCTTGGAATTCTTTTCTTTCTACTAAGTTGTTTTCCTTTGACTATTGAATGTCCTTGTTTTTATAGCCTCAATGAGAAATAATGTTTCTAAAAAACAAGGATGTTTCATATATGCATAAATGAAGGGTGATATTGGGGTTGGCTATACTTCAACTCATGACACATGATTGAATATTTTTTATCAACAAATAGTATGACAAATGTGCAACTTAATATTGACAGAGGGAGTTCATTCAACATTTTTGTATGTAATTTTCATAGAAGAAATAAAGAATTATTAAATTGTATTTATTGTAATAGTGTATTGGATTTTGTATACGAGAATAATAGTTAACATACACATATAACAATGTAAAATTTAAGATAACTTGTGGGTACAATCAAATAGGGGCAAAAGTGTATATAAACAACATTAAAGTTAGTTTCTAGATGGGATAAAGCCATTTGGTTTATCATGATTGTGTGTTGCCCCAAAGCCAACCCTAATTTTAATCCCATTTATAACCTCAAACAACCTACCCAAATCAATGTGCATGGGTGGGTAAATATGACCAATATAACAATCCTATTTCTCTCTATGGACTAGGATATATATAAGAGACACACTAGAGCTTATATATACTTGAATAGAGTGACATAACCTAGAGGTAGTGGTAGATCTAATAAATAGTAATCCACACTCAATATCAAGGGTATAGAGTTCAAAATCACATGTCTAAGATATGGGATATGGGGTCTAACTAAGTCTTAATATAAATCAATGATATATAATAATGGTTATAATAAATGGGGTATCAAAGACACAATAATGAAACTGCATGCAAGGAATTGACAAATAAGGGAAACCTAGATCAAAGATAACAAATAACTATAAATTAATTAATATATAAATGCCATAAGGGTTGATTTTAATGGCAATCCTAGGATCCCTATGTATACCAACTTATTTGATATAAGGACAAACTAGGCAAGAACAACAACATACATGCTACTCTAACAATAATATATATCTAACAAGTAAGTAAATGGAAATAAAATAGGGATAAATATACTTAGCTTAGATTGAATTTTTGGTTCATCAATCTCCCTCTTGGCTCTAGTGGGACTTTGTAAGAGATGTTACAGGTGAATACCTCAAACAATAAGGATAAAGACCTAGATATCCTTTGTTGGGAACTCCAAAGACTATAGGGAACCTCCTTGGTTCAATTCCTCCTATTGAGCTTAAAATACCTTAAGCAAGAATTGACCTACACCATAATAAGACTTTAAATTCTAACTCCTAATTTTACTAATTAAGGGAAAAAATGTAAGCATAACTAGAGCAAATGAGTATTGTTTATTTTAAGAATGATAATTATGACTCCTATATATAAGGTTCCAAACCTAGAAATCACCTAAAACTCTAAGCCAACATTATTTTCTAATATGATATAGTCAAATTATGTTCACTATCTCAATACTTTATTTGACATGATAGACATATTTAAAACTTTATCATTCAGGTCAATATAATACAAGGATAAATAGGTAGAAAACTGATTATATCAGTGAAGCTAATATAGTAGTAATATAGGGTGACTAGCATAACTAGACATAAGGAAATAAATAAAGAATATGGAATGAGACTCAAAGGAGGTTAGACTAATAGTAGTAAAGGTATGATAGAATAGTATGCAAGTATATATTATAAAGTACCATGAGCCACCCCATCCATTTCTTGATGCACTCCTTAAGATGTGTACTCAGGAAGATCGATGCATAATTGAATCCTAAAAGAGATATTATTAATAGATGATAAATATCATGTGTATACATATGCCCCACCCAAAACTCATCACATATCACAATAGTGTAACACAAGTTGGTGCTTTGGGACATATACATAACAACATAGAATCATAAAAGGGAATGCTATGAGAAATGAAAGTAAATAAATATATATAATTACACACCTTCACTTACCTTACTGACTATAGATATGATACTTCATGTGATGTAGCCAATGGAAGGTACCAATTTAGAATCTCAATGGGAAGACTAAAAATAAGAGAAAAATCTAAATTTATAGATTTTTTTTTGTTAGTACCACAAAATTCCTTACTTCACCAAGATCCCAATAATAATTTTGGTTCACCAAAAGGAGCTAAAAAATAAAGATATAAGCAAAATATGAAATATAAAGGTAAATATCAGTGAATTTTGAAATTTTAATTGAGGAGTATTTATAGGCCAAAAGTAAAATCATTTGATCATTTTCTATTTTGAAAAACCTATAGATCTAGACAACCATTTATGGCATAATGAGAGATGATGGATAGAGGACAACAAGTCAAATGCATAGCAGGTCACTAGGGAGGTATCACATGAGATATGTAGATAGGTGGTACATTTAATTTAAGGTTCGGCAGATAAATTAGATTTAGTAAATCTATACACTGGGTAAAACTTATGCATCTGAATTTGCCCAACAAACATCAAAATGTAGAGATAAATTTAAAGGGTGATGGGTAGGAAATAAAGTGTCAAATTTTAGGCTATTGTTATTTATTAAGGCCTAAGGAAGAAATCACCACTACAAGGCAACTATTTTGGCTCAGTTGATGTAGTTATTTGAAAATGAAGTCGTAAACTTCAACAATACCATATGGGAAGGCCATTTAGTTATGATTTGATAAATCATTGTGTTAGTCAATACCATATCGAGTGGATGATACAATAAAAATTCTAATAAAATGGATGATATAATATAGATTATGGTTTATGTAGTATACATCAAATTGTATGGATGATATTGTATAGGTATGGCATATACATAAATAAATCATAAGAAATGGCCAGTAGAATGCATATCTAGATAGAATAATTTTATGGATAATACCATATAGGTATGGTTGATACAAGATGATGGAAACTACATGGCTGATATAGTAGATACATAAAATGGCTGATGCAATAAATTAGAAATAAAATAGCCTAAAGATAAATCAACCAATAAACCAATACAAGAGAAGTAATACTAATATAATCTTTACGCTAAAATTGAATTTGATAAAATGACACACACATAATATTACATATTTTACAAGATTTCACCTGAGAAACCCTCGTGGAAAAAACCCCAACACATTAACCTCCTTTACTATTATTTTAACTCAACCATGTTGCAATACAATAATGTACTTTTCAATTCTGTTTTACCCCATTACATGTTTGATTATATGTAGGCACATCAAAAGGTAACTATCTAATTAATGTAACATAGCATGGGTACCAAAACCATGGGCCAAAAATACATCCCATAACAATTCCCCATAAAAAAATGGATCATAAAACCACCTATATTATTAATATAAGTAAAAATACTTAGGGTATCACCAAAACATATATCCATTTTGAAGGAAAAAAAAACTTTGATGCTCCTATTCCTAAACCCCAAACCCCCTAACCAAGGCGATGTCTCAGACCGATGTTTTTGTGCTTGGCTTTAAATTACCTAAGGGGTGTAAAACATAAAAAAAATATAAAAAATATCCAATATTCTCCCACTTTTTGAACACTTTGCATAGCGGTTCATAGCTACATTATTTTATCAGCTAAGGGCAGCCATGTCCATTGATCTTATGCATGAAGAAAACTTCTCAATACTCACAATAGTTGTCAGTGAATCAACAACATTTTTATATGTGTCCACATTATCCAAAAGTATCTTATTCTCCTCCACCATTTTCATAAAAAAATGATATTATACATCAATGTGTTTCATTTAAAAGTGATACCCAGGGTTCTTTGCCAAAAAAATACTCTAATTATCACAATCTAATCTTACAACCTTTTGAATGAGCCTAAAAGTGGAACATAACATTTTTAAGCAAACCCTTCCTTACTTAAATGAGTGGTAACCATGTACTTAGCCTTTATGGTGGATATAGTAACACTTTAATTTCATTTGCCTATCCAACTTATATCTCCATTGAATAAGTTAAACACATATGCACTAGTAAATCTATGACAATCCAGATCTCTAGCTCAATCTGAATCCACAAAACCATATAATCTCAATGTCTTATTTTCATTATGATTTCTCTAATAACATATTGCATAGTCAGATGTCACATGCAAATACTTGAAGATCCTCTTCATCACATTCCGATGTTCCTTTCCCATTTTTGACATAAATTTTCTTACTACTTCCACTGCATGTGCAATATTAGGTTTGGTGCAGAACATTGCATAAATCATACTTTTGATATCACTAGCATAAGGGACTTGAGACATCCTCAATTTCTTATTGTGTCTTGGGACACTATATAGTAGATAATTTTTGACTAACTAGAAAATAAGTACTCACAAGTTTACTTTCCTACATATTAAACCTTTACAGTATCATCTCAATATACATTATTTAAATAAACCATAGCTTTTGGTTTATTCAATCTCTTTTAATTTCCATGCCCAAAATAAATTTTATGACACCTAGATCCTTCATATCAAAATGAGATGATAATTGATACTTAACTTGATTGATCAATTCCTTATTGTTACCAATTAACATGTCATCTACATAAAATGTACTATGATAGCAAATTCTTCACCATCTTATTTAAAATACACAAAGGGATCAACTTTGCTTTGTTCAAGCCCAATCCCTATACATACCTATAAAATTTCTAACTACATGTCCTTGGGGATTGATTTAATTCATAAATATAATTTTTAAGCCTGCACAACATATCCTTCTTTCCTTTAACTTAAAATTGTTTGATTACATCATGTATATTTATTCCTCAAGCTCACCATGTAGAAAACTTGTCTTTACAACCATCTATTCTATTTCAAGGTCAAACACAACAATACTAGCTAAAATAAATTTCATTGAATTTAGATTAGAAACATGATAAATATGTTACCAAAATCAATCCTTCTACCCAAGACAATATTTTTGCTATTGGGTGAGCTTTATACTTCTCTATTCTTCCTTTTGCATTTTACTTTTTCTTGAATATCCATTTTTTGGAAATAGGTTTCCTATCAATAGGTGATTTTACCAAGTCTCATGTATGATTTTTATTTAAGGACTCCATTTCTTCCTCCATATCCTTCTTCCAAGAATTATTTTAATTTTAACCAAGTGACTCCTTTATATTCTTAGGGTCTTCATCATTAACTGATAAAACTAAAAAATAATGTAAAATGGAAATCAATAGGACTATACATTTATGGTATTCTTCTCACTCGATTTGATATTCTCAAAATTAGAGTTTCTAGTTTTACATCTTCTGGGTCCTCCTCTTTTGCTTCATTTATATTTTTCTCTTGCAACTCCCTTTATGATTCATCTTTTGCAGTTGCTTCAAATTCAGACATAACTTATCCATCTTCTAGTTAAACATGAAATTGTCCACAGTCCTCCTTTGGTTATCCTTCATGTTTTGGAAACCCCTTTACTTCTCTAAAGATAATATTACAACTATAAACAAACTTATTTGTTTTTAGATTTCACATCTTATATCCTTTTACATGAGTATTATATCCAATAAATATACACTTTACTGAATTATTATCTAGTTTAGTCCTTTTTTTATTTTTGAATATACATGTAAGCATCACAACTAAAAACTCTAAAATTTTTAAGAGAGGGTTTCTTACTAGTGCATGCTTATTGTAGAATTTTATCAACTAAGATTGTAGTGGGTGATATATTGATCAAGTAACACACAGTCATCACTACTTCTCTCCAGAACTTCCTTTCTAAGCCTACACCACTTAACATACTTCTCACCTTATATAGTAGAATCCTATTCATTCTTTTTGCAAATCCATTATGTTATGGTGTATATGGATTCATATTTTGCTTTTATATTCCATAGTCCTCATAGAACTACTTGAAAGCATCAGAGTAGTATTCTCCACCATTATCACTTCTCAAGACTTTAATCTTGTCTTTTGTTTGATTTTCAATAAAATCCTTAAACTTCTTGAACTTATTGAAAACCTCATATTCATGCTTGATACAGTAAACCCATGTTTTTCTCAAGTATTCATCTATGAAAAGCACATAATACAATGAATTTCATAAAGATACAACTTTCATAGGTCTAAATACATTTGTATATATTAAATTAAAAATACCTTTTTCTCAAGTAGTACTACTAGGAAACTTTACTCGAGTCTGATTCTCATATACAAAATGTTCACAAGAGTCAAAATTTGAATGGTAGTCATAAATTAATTTAGACATAACTTTAGTTTTTAGTGTTCAATGGCCTTTCTCTCCAATATATGACCCATCCTATGATGTCAGAGCATTATATTTTCTACATGTAGCATAAGAGTTTGATCTAGTCCATTCATAACCTCAAGAATGACTGAGCTTTTACATCCATCAATAACAATGATTTCCTTGAGCTTGAAATTTTTTATAGTGTATAATCCTCTTTCTAATACCATGGCTCCATGGATCATCTTACAAATTTATTTGTTAAATATCACCTACACACCTACATAAGTCATCTTACTTACAAAAATTAGATTTCTAGCCAAATGTGGAATGTGTAGAATACTAAGGAAGCTTTTATCCCTTACATATTTGAACATAATCTTGACTCTCCTTCATCCAACAATCTTGTAGGTCGAGTTATTTCCCAAGAATACATCACCTTATTTGATATTTTCATATTCATAGAACCACTACATGTGGGGAGCCATATGAAAAGAGGTATTCATGTTAATCAACCATGCATCATAATATGCATGCAAGCTTGATGTTACTATTTCTATCTAATTTTTACTTTTTTTTAAGTGTGAAAAGTAGAAACTACTTATGAAGGGTGTAGAAGAAAAACCTGTTGAATGTGTGCACGTTGGATCCAAGTGACTGTGGAGATACTCTTTGGCTTGGGAGGATGACCTAAAAATAAGAAAACACTAAAATAAACTTATTTATTAGACAATTAGATGGGTGGATTGCCTAATGTGAGCTAGATCCTAGAAGCAAAAGCTTTCTAAGAGGTTGTCAATCCATCTGATTTTAAACACTTAAGTGGTAATGATAAAAGAAATACATTTACCTTATATGACTATAAAAATAAATGAAATACAAAAAATAATATCAAATTAATCGATAAAAATAAATTCGTTGCTTAGATGGCTAAAATAAAGCAACTAGTTTAAATAATGCTAATGCTAAAAATTGGCTAAAATAAAGTTATGGTTTTTGGTTTGGATTGGTTTGATAAAGGTCAAAAGAGTGATTTGGTTGGAGTTGGAAAAGGGTTGATATGGTGAAGGGTAATGTGTTCAAGAAAACAAGAGGGATAAATGGTCAAAAGAAGGCCAAGAAGGCAAAGAGGCAAATGGTCCAAAATGAGGCCAAGAAGGCAAAGGGGAAAATGGTCAAAATAAGGCCAAGAAGGCAAAGGGGTAAATGGTGATCAAGAAGACAAACTGTATATGGATAAGAGGATAAAATTACAAGAGGGTTATGAAATAAACAAGTGAAAGAAGAAGGCCAAAGGGAAAGGAATATAGAAATTAAGATAACTAAACAACAAGATTACCTCAATGCTTGAAGATGCTTGTTGATGAAGATTAGCTTGTTGATAGTTGATGAAGACTCAAAGTAATTTTGGTAGAGTTTTATTGATTGAACTCATTCTCTTTAATATTATGACCTCCTTGATTATACCTCCTAACCTGCAAAATAAATGTTAATAAAAAAAATACTAACTTCTAACTTAACCTTGGGTGAAGGAGAGGGGGGTATTTATAGCATTTGATGTGAAGAAACATGCCAAAATAGAAGAATAGTGAAGCAATTCAAATTTATCCAAGTGGGATCATGAATGAATCAAGGATGAGGTTGGTGGGTATTCTCATTTTGATCATAAGTCTCCCATTTGGGGTTGGTGTGTCTCCCACCTTGCACATGAGTCTAATTTTGAATGGGAATCATGCACATGGGTTTAAATGAGACCAAAGACTTCTCCCCACCCTTTATTGCTTTAACACAATCACTTAAAGGGGTGTCACACCAAACATGGTGCCATTTTCCATGTGGGGGATGAAAAGTCCAAGATGAAGTTGTGGAAGATTCCCAATTGGGTTGGGAAGTCTCCTATTTTGACTAAGAAGTCAAAAATGGGTGCCCTTTGTCTCTCCCAAAGTCTTAAAGAGGTAGGTATCTCTTTTAAAGTCTAATTTTATGTGGGAAGACAAAATATGTGTTTGAATAATGATCTTTTAAGGGAAATTCACCACATTTTAAGGGGGGAACTTTATGATGTTGAAATGAGGTCATTAGGCACTTTGGAAAAGGGTCCCAAGTGGGGTATGAGGTCCCAAGTGGGGTATTGTGTCCCACATCAAGCCATGTCACTTGCCATATCACCTCCAAATAACATGCCATGTCACTTACCATGTCATCATGAATAGTGATAGTGGGTCTGATAGTGAATAGTGTTGATGAATAGTACTTTTGCATAATGATTTTTTATGACATTATGTGACTAGGATAATAATGATTTGGTTGGGTTAAGAGGGGTTTTGTGAAGGTTTAAGAAGTTTTAGGGGATCTCAAGGCATTTACGCATTAAAAAATGTAAGTGTGCAATTTTCTAGTGCCTATATTTTGCCCCTTTTTGTTATGCAATCTTGAATTGACAAGCTACAAAACAAAAATGAATCATTTGGCCAAAGGTCAGGGTACCTTGAGTATGAGAGGAGGTATTCCCCCTCAAACCAAGAGTCAATGAGGAAAGGTCAAATCGGGTGTAGGTTTGATAAGCAGTTGATGGGGAGGCATTAAGTGGTGCCATAAGGTAGTTGGACATGTGAAATGCCAATGGGTTCACAAAATATGACTAAGCACAATACTCAAGACTATGTAGAGATTAAATGTGCTAATGTTGATAATAAAAAGGTTAGGTTCTAAGATAAATGACAAAGTAATTGGTCCCTAACGTTGGTCATAGCTGATCAGGTTAGTCTTATCAAGGCTCCTAGATAGGGTCGGTGTTGACTCAGGTATCTAGGGTAGGAAGTGATCTTGAGAAAACATAAATGGTCTAGTTTTGCATGAGGTGGTGCAAATATTAAAAATTTCAACATGATAGGTTGGTCATTGTGGTCAATAGTTATTGCAAAAAAACACTAATATTCTGGGTCAAAAGTAACCGACATCAAGGTGGACATAGTGAAAATATGGGTGGATTAGGTATGGGTTAGAAGGGGATGGCTGAGCTAACTCTAAATTCTTGGGGTAACTGGATGCTGCCTACATAGTTCTATGGATAGGAATCCAAAAAAAATGTTATAACAAATGTAGTTCTTTTGAGGTGAATGGTGTTGGTTAACTTGGTTGCCTCAATTTGATATCATGTAGGTAGGTCTAGGGGAAGGACTTTAGAGAAAGGGAAGTGCCAAAGGGTGGAAAAGATGGCTATCAAGTGGTTTCTAATGGGTGTGGTAGAAATGGTAGATGAGATTACCTAGGATGCAATTAGATGATTGTATCAACTATGCAAAAGGAATATGCAAGCATGGATAAGTAGGTTGAAGCATGAAATTTCTGCCACCTTTTGAAAAAAAAGAGAAATATGCTTTACTAGGCTTTGGAAAATCTAGAACTACTCGCATTTCCATGTTCATCTGACGAGTTATTTCATCACCATCCAAATAAGCTAACATTGTGCACATTTCACAACAATGTCATTAATAGGGTATGAAATGGTATTATTTAATGGTTTGGGGTAACAAAGTAGTAGAGTGGGTAAATGAGAAGTGGCAAAGATTCAAACCCTTGACTCTTGAGTTAGTGGGGCCCCAAAATAAGTAAGCATTGAATTTTTAAGGGAATTCAGAGAAATACGTTGAGGGATTTTAGAATATGGAATGAGATGGATATAATATTAATTAAATGAGGGAGCAGGTTCTAGATTTCATGAATTAAAGCAAAGGCTATTTCAAGGCATAAAAAGATGTAGTCCAAGAAAGGAGAATCAAGGGAAATTATTGGAAGGTAGGGTACATGAGAGGGTGTAGCTAGCATCCCCATGTGGGTATCCCAAAGCTTTCATTTAAAGGTGGTTTTAGTTTTGATTCTAACATCTTTGAAGGTTAGAGTAAAAAGGGTTGAAAATAGGCAAGACCATAAGAGTTGGGGAAGGAATTTTCATCCCAATGCTTAATAACGCTCAGGGTTTTTGGTTGGTCATATTAGCCTACAGTCTTGGCCAATTTTGATATAGAGTCATAGGATTGGTACATATCTCATAGTAAACAAAAATTGAGTGGAAGACTTTGGAGGCTATAACATGCTCCAAATGGGTAGAAGGTTTAAAAGGAAAAAGGTTATAGGGAAGGTGAAGGGAGTAGTTGAAGAGGGACAAAAAAGAGAGTCTGAGTGAAACACATAGAGGCATTAAAGGAAGAAAGGGATGCTCCTAAAGTAATGAACTTGACCAAATTTCATGCATTAAGGCAAAGGAATGGAGGATATAAGGAAGAAAACAAGAAGATGTACATATGAGCAATACAACTAGTGACCACACTCTAAAGGGGTGGAGGTTGAACTGGAGAACATAAGGGAGATCCAACAAGGGATGAGGTGAAGGTGGACTATGAGATGGATGAAGAGAAAACAACAAGGTCATAGATAAAGATGAAAGTGGATAAGGATGGAATAAGCCAGGCATGGTTATATAGGTCGAGAAGAGCAAGGAAGGGCATCAAGGGAGATGAAAAAATAAAATGAAATGGAGAAAATAGAAAAATAAAAGGTAGAAGATGGGGGGTGAGAGATGCACTAAAGAATGATAGATTGAAGAATCAAAAAGGATGGGGAGAGAAGTGTTACAATATTGAAGGGTAAGGGGAGGATGGTAAATGTGCGAGGCCATGAAATGTTTGAAAACAAGTCTAAGAAAAGACCAAGGAGAAAATAGTTTGGTGATGAAAATGAAAAATAAGGAAATAGTAGAAGAAAAGGAAATACGAGGAAAAAGGAGTGAAATGAGGACACAAAAAGAATAATGGGAGATTGAAGAAGTAGGTGGTATCTAGAACAAGTAAGAATGGATGATGATGGATAATGAAGCAAAGTAGATGGTGGGTTTGGATATGAGAATGGGATGGAAAACAAGAAAAGGGGTTAAGAAAAATAAGGGGAAGCAAAGGATGGGTGTTAATCAACTTGTTAGAAGAGTTTGACAAGATGAAAAAGGGTGAGGTGGTGAAGAAATAGGGGAACACAATGAAAGGAAGTGATATGAAACTAAGGGATGAAGATCATGGATGATAAGGACAAAAAAGAAGAATTGAAGAAGGGATACAAAGCATGGATACTCACACAGATGCAAAAGATAAGTGAGTACCGAGAGGGAAAGAGGAAAAGGGGAATGCAAAAGGGCAAAAGGTAAAAAGAGATAAGAAGAAAAGGGTAATTATGGAAGGCTTCTCAAAGGATAAAGGCCCAATTAGAAGCTAGTTGTGGAGGAAAAAAGAGGATAAAAAGGATGGAAAAAAGCAAACAAGAAGAATGGAAAATGGGAAAGGTGGGAAAAGTGGCAGAATGATAGAAAGTGGTGGTACATGTACAGAAAAAGTGCAAAAAAAAAAAAAGAGAAAGCCTACAAGATGCACATTATGATGTGGAATGGATGAGGAAAAGAGAGTGAGAATGGGGGTACAAAAAATAGTTGAGGGCAAGGGATATGATGAGGATGGAAAATGAAGTTGAAGGGGATAAAGGGAAATGTTGTTAATAAGGTGAAAGAGATTTAAAAAAAAATGAAAAGGTGGGTGGGGAAGTGAGCTACGAATCATGCACAAGGAAAGATGATGGGGAGGCCAACGAAGTAGAGTAAGAGGTGGCTATATGAGGGGTAAGAGGGGCCAATGGGGAAGGCTATCAACCCTTATGTTAAAAGAGATTGACAAGCTAGAAAAGTGGTTAAAAGAGATTGACAAGCTGGAGGTAGGGAGGTGGTTAGGAGATAGGTAGAGAAGTGGAGGAAGAGATTTTAGGTGAGAAGGGAAAATAAAGTAAAGGAAGTGGCTGAGTTGACCTCAGTAGTTGAGCACTACCTACATAGTCTAAAAAGACCTCAGGCCAATGTAGTTCTTCCAACAATGAGGGAAAGACTCAAAAGGAAGTATTAGATGGTGTTAAAACATAAGGATGTTGAAGAAAGAATTCAAAGCTTCCTTGATGTAGGATGCCCTAAACAAGAGGGCACTGTTATTAGTGGAAATGAGGGAGAATAAAAAGGGGATGGGAATTATTTGTTAGTGGTTGAGCTACCCTTAGAAGTGGTGCAACACCTACAAAGTCCATGGACATCAGGTCAATGTACAACAAGGTTTAGATGAGTGGTGTTCAAATTGGCTACCTCAATTTGATGGACCACATGGGTTGGTTTGGGTTGAGGGAGAAGGTTTGGTAAAACAACAGTTTTGGGTTTTAGTGAAGGTGTCAGTGAAAGTGAATGGGGTAGGTTGGTAAATAGTTACCATAATGATCCCATATTTAGTAGGATGAGAAATATAGATGGGCAAGGTAGGATAAATTATAAGGGAACACAATGTGAAGTACCATAAATAATCTTCAATGGAGCTAATCAAAAGAAGAGGTGCCTTTCTTAAGAGGTTACACCTTCTAAAATTATGTGAGGGTAATAGTTTGGAGATAGTGTTTACCACTACGAGCTAAGTTTTAGGAGGTGGGGGCCTATCCAAATTTCCAGAGTTACTGTGGCCAAGGTTCATCACCGCTATGAGCCAAGTTTTAAGGGCAGTAGCAAAGTGACGACTTGAAAAAAATTTCTTTGATGATCAAGTAGATTCTACAAGGAAGTTAATAGTGTGGTGAGTGATAGAGGATGGACCTTGCCTGACCTAAGAGCTGCATGGGTTGGCTAAACAAATGGTGTCAATGTCTGCATCCTCTATCCTAGCTCTATGGAACTAATGACTTATTAGTTTTGTTATTTTGGGCTTGACCAACAAGAAGCTACATGGCTGGGAGAAGATGGTGGTTACCTTGCTATGGATGAACATTCAACTGTCACAAAAGAAAATACCATCATGTTCACGTAGACACTGCCAATGGTTAGGGTTTGATGCTCAGAGCATGTGGTAATGGGCTGGTAGGAATAAGAGGGAAAAAGGGGAAAGAAGGTGAAAGTATCATTGTGAAAGACCCAGAGCAGAGTATGATTCTTGCCCTATGGGTATGAATGTGGGAGAGGAGAATAGAGTATACCCTTTAGCAGTTGTTGAGACAAGGAATGCTATGAATGTTAGTTCAAGGAGTAATTAAGTAAAAGGATGGTTAAACATAAATCTAGAGTAACCAGATAATCAATCTAATGCTTAGGTAGGAAAATAATATATTCATGTGCATTAGGCAATGTGTGTGTAATCTGATGACTATGTATATGTCATGTGATTCCTCACACCCTAAATAAAATGTTGTATAGTTTGATGTAAACATGTATAAAATATGTTGGATGTTTTTGGTTGAATGTTATGGTTATGATCGGTATGGTTATGGTTGTTGTAATCTCACTCATTGTAAAAGGAATGACTATTGTTGTTGCAATGTTAGATGGTACATGTCATAGTGAAAACATCAACCAAGCACATTAGGATAAGAATAAGACTTGATGATTTGTTTTTGACAAGGACTAAAAATAGACCCAAAGTGAGATTGGCTTAATGAATATAAGCCCTTCGAACATTGTGCATGAGTGGTCGTTAGTTGATAAAAAAGATCTCTTGATCACAGGGTGTCAAGTAAGCTCTAAATCCCTTGATTTACAAATAGTCTAAAGGGAAGATGGATGATAGGTGGTGTGAAGGGTAACATGTGATATGTATGATAACCTCATGTGAATTAGTGTACCCCTTCTATAGGTGGCCTAATAATGGTAATAGACAAGTTCATGTCATATGCTAGATTTATACTAATCAATGCGATAAGTCTACATGTGAAAGTCGATTGTGGCTTTAGATTTTTTTTTGTGATAGTGGGTCTTTTGATTTATTACTGTATATGGGAATCTTATCGATGCAGGATGCTTCCCAAAATTGCTCTACTTTTGACAAAGTTAACTTAGCTATCCTTCAAGGGAGTGGTCTAAGCTTATTGGCTTTGTTTAACGTTTTTGATAGCTTTTCTTCAAGGGAGCATTCTACCTTACATGTGGAAATTTCTATTTTGTTTTTGGGCAGCTGTCCTTCAAGGGAGCAGTCTTCAATGCTTAAGCTATTGACCCAATTAATTGTTGTAAGATGAAATGTGTTTAGACATGGACCAATCCAATTAGGTTCATAGGTTTACCTTTATGAGGGAAAAAATTTACACAAGAAGGTCAATGATATGTGAAAGGGTGTGGTTCTGAGAGACAATGACCACGGGATTCCATCTTGTTAGAAATAAAAAGTATCCATGAGAACCATGCTATGGGTAGGGCCATGGTAATCATATTTAGGATTAGGCCATGACTATGATGGTTAATCACATAGTTATATGTTGTAATCAATTATCCTCAAAAGGGGAGGAGGAAGGTGGGTGAAGGTTAAGATCTCATAATCAAGGGATGAGCTTAAGTTAGACAAATAGGTGAGCTTGATCCTTCTTTAACATAAAAATGAACATAGATGCAAAGTGTTGAGAGGCTCAAGTTATAGTTTGCCTTCGAGAGAGGATAAAGGATAAGCTCTTGATTTATAATTATGAGTGATGATGTATGGTCTAAGCCAATTAAAAGCAAACTTGCCTCGTTTACTCTTCTCCATGTTGGTCACATGTTGGTTTTATTTTAGGATGAGGTCTCCAATATTGAAGTCCCAAGGTTTGATGGAGATGGGTAGTTTCCAATGGTTTGATGGGAGAATTTATATCCCAAATAAGTCAGTGGTGTCTAAATGGGTTCCCTAATTTGATATACCAATTGGTTCAATTTGGGTTGATGGATAGGTTTGGTTGATAGGTTGAGGCACAAAATCCAAGGGTTGATTTAGTTAATGATTAGGGTATGGTTGAAGTTAATAAATGGTTACAACTTTATGGAAGGAAAGTTTCCCAAGTTTAATCTTTGCATGGGTGGGAAAAAGATCCCAAAGTGATGGTGTTTGTGGTTGGGTTCAATTAGAATGTTGAGGGTTTGAAGGGTATGTCCATGGAATGGACATTTTAGCCTTTCCCCTATCTTTTTGTTGGACCTGAGAGTGGGTAACCCTACAGAGGGTGTGGATAAAAGGAAGTGTTGGTTTAGCTTGCTACTTTAGTTCTTCCTTACTCTTAGGTGAGAATGGGGGAATAGGCAAGTGTTGGGTAGGTTTGGTTGATGGTTGGGTTGGTAATGGGATCAAAGGAGGTTCATTTGATAATATATTATCCTTGCCATAAAGTTGGTGGATAATGGTTTTAAGAGCCTTGCAGTGTTTGGTACCATGGCCAAGTAT
Organism: Torreya grandis; assembly: GCA_037957365.1. Lineage (NCBI taxonomy): Eukaryota > Viridiplantae > Streptophyta > Pinopsida > Cupressales > Taxaceae > Torreya > Torreya grandis. The sequence continues at coordinate 2,383,494 of JARHVA010000355.1, forward strand.
CCTATGATAAGAACACACATGGCGATCATTATACCGTGATGGTTTTGGGTGTGAAGGGTCAAAAGTTTTGATAGGGTCAAAATGTTTGATAGGTGGTAAGGTTAAGGAAGAGGTTTGCAATAACCTTTGTAAAATGGTTGAATATTATTCATGCAAAGGTGTTGGAGGTGATAGGTTTTTAGTTTTGATAACCTTCCTAAAATTAGTTTTTATTGTAGAAGTTTTGGGTGGTGGGGTAGTTCTGGTTTGTCAGTTAGGTTGGGCTGGTTTGGTTAAGGGAGGTTCATCTGATAAAATATTATCCTCATATAAGTTGTGGATGAGTGCTTGGAGAGATTTTCAATGCTTTGTGTCATGTCTAGGTGTCCTATGGTATGGACAGACTAAGATGACATTAAACCATTTTGGTTGAGGACGTGAAGGGTCAAAATTTTTGACAGGTTGGAAAAATTTGAGAGGTGGTAAGGTTAAAGAGTAGGTTTTCAATAACCTTTGTAAAATAGTTGAATATGATTCAAGTAAAGGCATTGGGGGTGATGGATTTTCGGGCTTTGGAGTGGAAGCCTTCTTAGGAGTAGGCTTTACCCTAGAAATGTTTAGTTGTGGAATGGTTTTAGTAGATTGGTTAGGTTGGGGTTGCTTGGTTGGTTCAGAAGTAGAAGATTTAAGAGAAGGGGGTTCCATGGGTCTATTTAGAGATGGTTTAGGAGATTACACCCTTTTACTAGGTTTAGTCAAAGTTTTCTTTTATGGACTTGATGTAGTTAGGTCCAATTTCAAAGATTGGTGATCTATGCTAGGAATAGGAAGTATTCCTAGATTTTTGATGGGTTTGGTCAAAGAGGTGTAAGGGTATTTAACAATTTTAGATGGAAGTGGGTTGGATGGTTCCATTATGGTTTTGGAGGATGGAGTATCTAAGGATGGGGTCGGGGTAGTGATAGGTTTGAGGGTGGATTCAAGTGAAGCTAAGGGTTCTTGTTTATTTTGATAGGAGAGGTCAAGATGATGCCAAAAAGTGGCTCTATTGAGATTGGGTTGAGAAGTGAACTCTAGGCTTTGTACTAGCCTATAAAAGGGCTTGTAGATAGGTTTGGTTCCTTGATCATTGATTTCAAGGCTTAAACCCTTGGGTGGAGAAGAGGGAATGGTTTCCCCATCTATGTTTTTGGTGGAAGGTTCAAAATTTAGAGGAGATGTTTCTTCCATAGATGGAGTGGATAAGGTGACCTCTTCTAAAGAAATGTTTTCCAAAGGAAGAGTAGGTGTGTCTATGGTGGGGGAAGAAGGTGTAATGGTGTTAAGTGAAAGGACGAGGTTGCTTCATTTGTTTGGTCATTCAAAGGAATGGGAAGTGATTCCCCCACTTCAATGAGTGGGGTGGAATAAGTAGTAGTAATAGGTTCATCAATAACAACATCGATCATGTGTACCTCATAATTATGAGATGATTCTCATTGGATTTGATTCACTAAAAGGGGAAGTGGAAAAGATTGTTCGATTACCTTAATTGAGGTTTTAAAGTAAATTTGTAAAGTTTCTACTTGGTCAACAAGTGGATTAGTTAAGTTTGGTGTTATTATAGTTTCTTCAGTTGTAGGTTTACTAAGGGACATAAGAGGGTGTACCAATGTCTCAGTTATCACATTAGGGTGTGAAACCATTTGTAAGTTATTTGGTTGGCTTGAAGAGGCTAGTTGGTTTAATAGGTTCACAAGTTGGTTGGGTTTATAATTTGAGGGTGATGAAATTGATTGGGTTAATAAGGTGGGTTGAGGTTGATATGATGGTTGTGGGAAATGGCCTAAGCTTTGACAAGGTTGGGGTGATTGAGACAATAGATGTTGATAGGATGTTGGTTAGGCATGATAATAGTTAAATGGATGATGATAGGCCATTGGTTGGTTGTAAGTGAGGTTTTATTGATCATGGATACCAAAAATAAATGGCCTAATTTTTTACTCCAATCTATCTATCTAATCTATTATCACTGTAACAAACTTAGGTGGTAGTTTGGGTGAAGGTTGATAGTTTGTGGCTTGATTGAAGTTGGAGTTTGATGAGTTATAGGTAAGGTTAGGTTGATTTTAGACAAGGTTGGGTTGGTTATAGACAAGGTTGGGTTGGTTTTAGACATGATTGGGTTGGTTGTAGACAAGGTTGGGTTGATTTTTGGTAAGGAAGGGAACATAAGTGGATTGTGATGCAAGATACCACTTTAAGGCAAAAGGATTGTTAACCAAGATCTTAGAAAAGTTAGGATATCTAAGATATAAAATTGGAAATATCTCTATTTAACAAGATAGTTGAGATGAGGTATTGGAAAATAGGTTCGTAGTTGGTTTGATTCTTTAATTTGTAGTCTGATAAAGACTATGTGAAGAATGGAGAGAAACGAAGCTCACACCTCAAACAAGAAGTAATCAAAATAAAAGATTAAAGGTATTAAAAGCATACACTAAGATACATTAAATCCTAAAGTTTGAATTATCTCTCTTTTGGCTTATGCCTTAGAAAGTGTGAAGGAGAAATCGGCTTGAATAGGTCCTAAATAAGGTAGTCTATGTTCGGTTTTGTGTTATATTTAGGCACTCAAGAAGAAGTCTATATTAGATCAAGTACATGGATTGGTGCTTGGGGATTTATCCCTTCACTTAATGATCTCACAGCCAGTGTAGGTGCTTAGCCAATATATACCAATTACTAGAGTTTATACTCAACTAGAGAGCTGAGTTGGTTATCACCTTGGTGATTAAATCTAAGTGCGATAATCGGGAAAGGGTAAGGTGATCCACTAGGTGTTGAAATACTAGTAGATCCTTGTCTCAAGTAAATTTTATGTTTGTTTTATGTAAGTGGTTTGGTTGTGTAACATTTTTAAACTATGGTTAATTTGTTTTGCCTTTAATTAATCTAGGTGAATTAATTAAACCAACAAGCAAATAATGCATGCAGTTAATTTTAACCCAAAGGAATTTTTTTAAATTTATTTTTATGAAAAAAAGAAAAAATAAAATGAACTTAAATTCATCATGAAAATGTAATCCTAATCCTATTATGAATGCTCTTTTGAGTTTTTTTTGAAATACAAGAAAAAATGAAGATTTATACTCTTTTATTTTTTCTGATTTTCTAAATAAAAGAAGCTAAAATTTACATTTTGAAAGAGTCAAATGATTAATTTTCAAAAATGAAATTAAATATAAATGTTATTTTAATAATTAAACTAAATGTCCTAAAACAAATAATTAACCCAAGAAAACTCAAGGGTCCCACCAGGCATGCCAAAATGTTTCTATCTAATTTTTGCTTTTTCCTAAGTGTGAAAAGTAGAAACTAGTTATGAAGGGTGTGGAAGAAAAACCTATTGAATATGCGTACATTGGATCCAAGTGATAGTGGAGATATCCTGTTTAGATTGGGAGGATGATGTTTAAATAATAAAACACTAAAATAAACTTTTTTATTAGACATTTAGATGCGTGGATTGCCTAGCGTGAGCTAGATCTTAGAAACAAAAGCTTTGTATGAGGCAGTCAATCCACCTGCTTTTAAACACTTAAGTGGTAATTATAAAAGAAATATATTTGCCTTATATGAATGTAAAATTTAAATTAAATATAGTAAATAATATCAAATTAATCAATAAAACTAAATGCTTTGCTTAGATGGCTAAAATAAAGCAACTAGTTTAAATAATGCTAATGCTAAAAATTGGCTAAAATAAAGTTATGGTTTTTGGTTTGGATTGGTTTGATAAAGGTAAAAAAAGTGGTTATGTTGGATTTGGAAAGGGGTTGATATGGTGAAGGTTAATTTTTTAAAGAAAACAAGAGGGATAAATGGTCAAAATAAGGCCAAGAAGGCAAAGGGGCAAATGGTCCAAAACGAGGCCAGGAAGGCAAAGGGGCAAATGGCCAAAATGAGGCCAAGAAGACAAAGGGGTAAATGGTGATCAAGAAGATAAAGGGGATATGGATAAGAGGATAAAATGACAAGAGATTTATGAAGGAAAAAAATGAAATAATAAGGACAAAGGGAAAGGAATATAGAAATTAAGATAACTAAACAACAAGATTACCTCAATGCTTGAAGATGCTTGTTGATGAAGATTGGCTTGTTGATAGTTGATGAAGACTTGAAGTAATTTTGACAGAGTTTTATTACTTGAGCTCATTATCTTCAAGATTATTACCTCCTTGATGATACCTCCAAACTTGAAACACAAATGTTAATAACAAAATACTAACTTCTAACTTAACCTTGGGTGAAGGAGAGGGGAGGTATTTATAGCATTTGATGTAAAGAAACATGCCAAAATAGATGAATAGTGAAGAAATTAAAATTTATCAAAGTGGTATCATGAATTAATCAAGAATTAGGTTAGTGGGATTCCCACTTTGATCATAAGTCTTCCATTTGCGGTTGGTGTGTCTCCCACCTTGCACATGAGTCTAATTTTGAATGGGAATCATGCACATGGGTTTAAACGAGACCAAAGACTTCTCATTGCCATTTATTTCTTTCACACAAGCACTTAAAGGGGTGCCACACCAAATTTTGTTCCATTTGCATGTGGGGGATGAAAATTCCAAGGTGAGGTTGTGGAAGATTCCCATTTGGGTTGAGAAGTCTCCTATTTCAGCTAAGAAGTCAAAAATGGGTGCCCTTTATCTTTACTAAAGTATTAAAGAGGTAGGTATCTATTTTAAAGTATAATTTAATGTGGGAAGACAAAATATGTGTTTGAATGATGATCCCTTAGGGGGAAATTTTCCACATTTCAAGGGGGAATTTTGTGATGCTAAAATGAGGTCATTAGGCACTTTGGGAAAGGGTCCCAAGTGGGGAATGGTGTCCCACATCAAGCCATGTAATTTCTAAGCCATGCCACTTGCCATATCACCTCAAAATCACATTCCATGTCATTATGCTAAGTAATCATACCATGTCATCATGCCGTGTCATCATGAATAGTGATAGTGGGTCCCATAGTGAATAGTGACAATGAATAGTACTTTCAAATAATGATTTTGAATGACATTATGTGACTAATAAAATAATGATTTGGTTATGTTAAGAGGGGTTTTGGGAAGGTTTAAGAATTTTTAGGGGTTCTCAAGGCATTTAGGCATCAAAATCTATAAGTATGTAATTTTCTAGTGTCTACAGTTACCAGGAATAGATCCCTTGAGTCTTACCTAGGGTCTTTGTTTCTACAGACCAAGAATCATCATATGATTTACACTCTTCAACATTTTTAATTATGTAATATTTATTAAAATGTTCCATTTTAATACCATTCTAGCATTTCCTCTTATCTTTCATTGTAGTATTAGATTTACCTCTAGACCTTGAATGTCCTAACCTATTTTTATTTCTTTATCAGGAATGACCTATAAAAAAAGGCCATATTTTGTTTGATAATCCTAAATGGATTTCCACCTCATTTCTTCTGATAATAAATCTACTACTAATTCCTCAATTTTAAATTTTTATGAAGTATTAGTTATTACCATAACTAAATTATCTCAAGGGTTAGGTAGAGAGCAAAAAAATAAGATACTTTTATTTTTCATCCATTTTAATTTTGCCATAGTATTTAAGGCATTCAAATGTTTAACTATATATTCACCATAATTCATTCTCATTCAATACAACTTCCTTCATAAAAACAAATTATTCACTAGAGACTTTGTTTAATAAAAAGTCCCCCAACTTCTCCCATAGTTCTCTAGAAGTTTTATGCATTGACACATTCATCAAAATTGAATCTAACAGACAATTTTATTGAACTATTTACCTTCCTATCAATATTTTCTCAATCTTCTACCTTTGTACCCATAGGTTTCACTCTTGATACAAAAACCCACTATTCTTTGTCCATAAGATCTTCCTTATTAAGCTTTCACAACTCAAATTTTTTACCATTAAATTTATCAATCTCTATCTTGTGCTTCCCATCATTCTCCTTCAGATAAATATTCCAATGCATAGAGTTTTCACTTACAAAATAGTTTATTCCAAGTAAATGAAACTCTAACTCTTCACTAAAAATGATAAAACCTAGTTTTGATACCAAATGATGAAAAATCTACCAATAAACTAATATACTATAATCAAAACTAACAAAATATTTATGATAAAAATGAATAGGAGAAAATGACACACATACATTATTACACAATACACACGATTTCACCTGGGAAACCCTTATGGGAAAAAACATAACATAATAACCTCCTTTATTATTGTATTAACTCAATTGTATTGTAATACAATAATGTACTTCTCAATTATGTTTTACCTTATTGAATTTTTGAGTATATATAGGCACATCAATAGGTAGCCATATAACTAGTCCTATAATACCATGGGTACCCAAACCATGGTAAAAGATTACAACCCATAATGATTCTCTATAAAAATATGGGTCATATAACCACCCATATTACTAATATAGGAAATAATACCTAGGGGATCACCAAAAGATGTATCTGTTCTAATAAAAATCTCTAGGGTTCTTTCCCCCAAACCCCCTAGTTAGGGTGATGCTCTAGATCCCAATTTCCCTACTTGGATATATGTTCCCTAAAGGGTGTAAACCATGTAAAGTATATACCAAATATCCAAAATGTTGATATAGTTAAAATAAGGACCATTTATTTTTATTTTATTTTTAGTTATGTTTTTGACATGATTTAAGATTTTTGATCAAAATCTAACTAAGTGTGAATGTTGGGCATTTTATAGAGGCAATGATGACTATGGAGAATAATGGATGTAAGCTAGCTCCTTGATTTATTATCCATGATATCCTATGTGAATATAATATGTTTGATTAGCTTAGGGTTCAAAGGCATCATGGAGCTATGTTGGGTTCCTCTGAGCGTCGAACTAGTAGTTATGTTCTTAAGGCATTAAGAGAGGATCATGGACACATTTAGGTGGAAGGTGTATGGGGACATAGTGGAGGTAGAGATCACCTTAGATGATGTACATGCCATATTAGGATTTCTTATTGAGGTAACTCTAATAATATGTTGCCCACTTGAGCCCATTATAGAACATCAATAGTTGCCCTGATTGGCCATAGAGTCTGACTGGTATGATAAGTGCAAGCTAACTATGAAACTCTTCAGTGTATATGTGTTAGGAATTCCATATATCTATAAGTCTATCATTGGTTTTATGAATATGCATGTGTTATGTCACAAGCCAGATGAAATAGTGCCATTATATATTATACCTTGTGCTAATTTGCATTAAAGTAGGGCATAACTTGTATAACATGCTAAGGAGGGGACAATAGATGATGGGTCCTATTACACTCTTTGCATGTTGTATTTATGAGTTTTTCCCCATGTAAAAATTAGGATATTTTTGCATCAATTTGAGGAATGCCTACCTTAGGTAAGGAGATGAGAACAAGACCATAGAGTGTGGTGGATCCCCACACACCTAACATTAGAGACCATGAGGCAAGATAAAATTATATGGATTCCATATGAAGGGATGGTGGTTTCAAGATGCACATAGTCATCCATGATATGAGCATAGGGGAGAAAAGTGGTCATGGGCTATTACACATGGTGGTCAGAGCCTCACTCATGTGCCTAGGTTATGGGTAAGTTTGGAAAGCCACACCCAACAACACCACTAGTTGTTCCACCCCATTAGGTAAGACACTTTAGATATCCATGAGGACCAAAAGGACAAGGGTTACTCGTAGACATCTCACTATTGAGACATCATTTCTCTCCATAAAGGGGAGGAGATGATAACAATAATAGATAGAGGAGAGGGCAAAGGAGAATGTTAGGGCTAATCATGATTCACTTATGTAAGAGGTTTCCCCACCTAAACCTATTAGATGGGTCATGCAATGACATGTGAGGCTATTGGGGCATCTAGTGCTAGTGGTATAGTGGGAGAGATGCATGAAAAATTTATTGAGATGGAGTTGAAAGGATGAGATTGTCATCAAGGGTAGAGAAAAATGAGAGATCATCATGGAGAGACACCTGTAAATAGTTATAAAATGCACAAAATAATTACTATCACATAATTTTATAGTCTTATAGAAACACATACTAGTGATTAGTGATAATTTACTTTGCATTTTTATATATAATGGGAATTAACTTTATCTTCTTTTAATTTTGTACATGTAATAGAAAGTTTATACTGGGGAGATATGATCAAGGTTACATACCCTGAGATCCTAGACACAATGCTACTTGATACAAATATGACAACTATGTCTAATCCCATAACACTATCCACTAGATAGCATATTGGTTGGTTCATGCTAGTAGAAGTTGTTACATGGGAACAATAATGATAATAACATCATGTTGTTACTACTATGGTTGTAGTTTACATGGGGGGAATGTTGTGACACCAACAATGAGTGGCAATGGCATAGGCATACTTAGCCACAAAGAGGGTTGTACATATGGATAATTCCATAGCAAACACATAGTGAGAGAAGGTTTTGGTTATGATTGTTACTGATCAAGAGATAGAGTTAGCTAGAGCACTAGGAGAGGCCACAAGATTGTGATTTTAGTTTCAAAAATTGGAGAGATCTCTTAGAAAGGCTAGATTTGTAGCTTATTTTTAGAGTGTGGTTCCTTACCTAACTATGGATGATGGTGACCCATGGGTCTGTATGTGTGTGTATCATTGGTGTTGATTCTTTGATATCTACATGGGATTTAAATTTTGGCATTTATATTAGTATGTGTTATGGTATGAATATCATGTTATGAGGATTTTATAATGTCATGTATGTTTTGTTATTTTTTAGCAAATATGAGCAGATGCATGGCAAAAAAGAAATAAAATTAAGTGTAAAAATGACAGATTAAGTTAGTAGTTTAGAAAAAACAAACAAAATATGTGTAATAAATGAATGTAAAATATACCAAATATAAGCAAGATGAAAAATATGAAGGCAAAACATAATATATGTATAACATTGAAAAGAAAAAGTAGTTAATCA